>CM038218.1:10523608-10838608 GCA_021442155.1 Cymbidium sinense
CATTGAGGGCTATCAAAGATAACCATGTTGCACGATAGTTCAGATTTTCACGCTTCACTCATGAATCCAACATTCATCCTGGATAGTAGATGTCAAGAAGACTAGAGTTTTGAGACATGTTACTATTTCGCTTCTATAGTTTGACTACATTTACTGAGGCTTGGTACTGGCACTCATTTTTGGATAGCTCCTCCATAAAGTCACACAGGAGTCAGCTATACTCATCTCACTTGGGTACGACTACCTTTTGGTTCTTTCTTAGAGCATGGCGCGAAGAGATATGAGCATAGAGTGAGTTCTTTGGGAGTTCCTCGGTCGAGGACTCATCATCAGTCACCATTGGCAAGAGATAATAGTGCTAGAGGTATAATCACTATCTTTCTCTCTTTCAATACTTCTATCATCTTCTTTGTTGTATCATTAAAATATATAAAGTGTATCTGATATTTTAATTTGATTCATGAAAGATGCATGACGGATGAGTCGTGAGGGAGACCACCCTCATAGTAGAGTTAGAGCTGGGATTCTACCCTCCTACACTAAGATTTCTCTGAGTGCATGTAGTACATTAATAGATTTATTCGAGCTTTATTTATTGTTCCATGAGTCCACTTCCACAGGTGTTAGCTAGTACTGGATATGCTAATGAGGACTTTAGAGTTCACCATCGATTGTGCCTAACTTTGATACTACCACCTCAGATTTTGCTACTCCTTCTATGGAGCCACTCTTCCCTACTGAGCCTTACTCTGTCCATTGTCCTAGGGATACTTCTAAGGTGAGAGACCTCGTACTTAGTGGGGCTTTTGTTGAGCCACATAGCCGAGCTTATCGATAGTGAAGGTCACCGAGGACTATGGCCACTTATGACACACCGCCAGATTCACCATGTTTAGGTCTTTCTTCATCTCTTTGTTCTTTAGTTGCACTTCTTTACATTTACTGCTCTACTTTATACTAATTATTTTCATTTGTTTCTTGTAGTGCCTGAGATGGGTTACGAGTCTGAAATCTACCATCGATATCTATCTACACCAGATCCAATAGAGGCATGTAGGATTACAGCTTGATATTTTTGAAGGATGTGATTTCTAGGCTTACTCTGGGCTCACCAGAGTCACTAGACTGCTTCACATCATATGCAAACATCATTCTGGATCTTCTAGCTCACACTAGTTTGGAGAAGCAGATTCTTAGGTACTTAGAGGCTCTTTATAGACACGTAAAGTTTTTGATCCACTAGATGAGATCACTATCGCCCGCCCCGCACTTCAGACAGAGCCGTGAGCGTAGAGACAACTGACCCAAAGACATGATGACTTTGAAAGAGCGCTGAGGCTCTAAGACATGACCATCATAGGTCGAGATGCCACTTCGAAGTTGGAGATAGACGCCGTGATCGAGAGTTATGGAGGGATCTCATGAGTGATCCTCGAGTCAACCAGGCCGAGGCAGATGGGAGAGCTCGAGCTATAGAGCAAGAGAAGACCATTACCCAAGCCACGAGCTATGGTGGATAATGAACCGCTTGACTAGAGTCGAGAGTTTTACAATAGAGTGAGCATCAATCTTTAGCTTATTTGAGCTTCAGAGTCAGAGCTTCCTTAATGTTCTTTTTCTTTTTATCTCTCTTTTTATCCATCATGTATTATCTTGTTCTCCTAGTGGAAAATTAGTATTTCTCTCTTCTTTATTTTGTACTGCACTTGAGACATTATATCTTCATCTTTGTATATCTTTAAGATATTTTACACAAATGTTATTTTAAGGATAAATCATCTTCTATATCCTCATTCATAGTCATTAATCAGTTAAGAGAATTTTTAATTTTGAATGACTTGGACATGTTAAGCCGAAGTTAGCTTGAGGTAGAATAGCTATTTCATCTTACTAGCAAGCGGGAGCTCTGCCACTACGGCTTTTTCTTATGGCTTGTTGAGTGCGAAGAGCAGGCAATGACTCAGCCACATTTGGGCTTATTGAGTCTGATGGACAGGACCCACTTGAGTCTTAGACTTGAGCTGTGAACAGACTTACGCTTTTCCAACTTAACAATATCAAAGTTTACAAATTTAAAATCCTCTCATTTGACTTTTAGGACTTTCATAAGCATAGAAGATGAATCTTTCAACTGCAGAATCATCTTATGTGCAACTTGTTTAAAGATACATCTTTACTATTCATGATAATCAACGGTACCTTTAATATTAGATAATAGAGTAATCAAGTGGGGATCTCGGCTCAAAGTACAATGTCCACCTAAATTAGGATATATTCAAGGATCTCGTCTTATGGCACGATGTCAACCCATATAAAAATAAAGAAATGCCCTCTACCTTGCATGGGGAATTCTATAATACATTTGAAAATTTGTTAAGATGAAATTAAATAAATACATCAATAATCAATTTTGAGTTGATATATTTGCTTTTAAGAGAGCTTAACATATAACATATATATATATATATATATATATATATATATATATATATATATATATATATATATATATATATATATATATATATATATATATATATATATATATATATATAGAGATATATAAATGCCTATGACAAGAGAATTTTCACAATTTTTTTATCTTGAGTAGTATATTTATTTAGGGATCTCGCATGAAGCAATGTTGCCATATATATATACTAAAAAATGCCCAATGTATGACAGGGGGATATTTGCTTTTATTTTAGAAATGCATTCTTACATTACAAGAGAATTTTAAAGAAAAACTTACACATATAATGATAGTGAGGAATAATTGGTATTCTCAGCACCATGACTGATTCCCCTTCTTGAAAGATTCGAGGATGCACCGTATGATCGAATGCTTTGGACATCCTCGCTCGATAAACTTATAGATTTTGCTGAGTTTTTAGCCTAATTTTATCAAGTGCATCAAGCTCTTCCATCCATAGATGGGCATTCTCATCTTGATTGAGATTGTGTTGAATGACTACTCGGAGTAAAAGCAATTCAACTTTAAGTGGCAAGACTACTTCAGCTCCAAATACTAGTGCATAAGGAGTGGATTTTATGGGACTGTAGTCCAAATGTCACATCATTATCTTTCTTTAAGGTAGTTTCAGGCTTTGGCCTCCCAATTTGCTTTCTTTTACTAGGACCTTTCAATGGCGATTCTTGGACCGGTCCAAGTATCACACCCCTATTCACCATACAGAATTACTTAGAATAGTCTTGAGCATTACTACCAAGAGTAGCCTTTTATTAAAGCCTTCATTTTCGATAATCGACATTGATACATTTTCTTCATAAGACCCTTCTCTATAACAACTTTCAACACCCTGTCCACTCTAGAAGATAGAGTCTCAAGATGCCTTCTTTGTGGGATTATAGTTGGGTGTCGTTGCTCCCAGAATGATTGTTTGATATCACTAGTAGAGTTATTCCTTTTCACCAACTTAAGATCTTTAAACTTGTTATGAGTCAGAATAATCGCTTCTCGAATCAAGTCTGGTCACATGGCTAGTGATTCATGTAGTAATTATTGAGCTCGTAGTTCAACATTTCTTCTCCTTATTCACCTTCTACTCAATTTTCCTCTAGAAGAGGAAGCTTTAGCATCATGCCTTCCTAGTGTTAAAAGTTCGATTAGCAGAGTTGTGTCATTTTGGAGAATTAAAGCAACAGTTCTCCAAGTAACTTTAAACTTTAATTTCATTATATTTTGTTACTATTATAGCTCAGATTTGAGTAGCCAAAGATGGAAAGAGAAACCTGTCCCCAGAGAAGTTGCCAGAAATCTGTAGACTCCAAAAATTTGCCACCGACCTCTCACATTGAAGAGAGTTATGATTTATATGTCGGTGTAATTTTTAGAAGGAAGATGGAATAGTAAATAAGACACTTCCTAGAGATTTTTCCCTCATTTTATCAGGACTTTAAATCTGGTTCCAGGTTTTCTATAGGCGCAAGCACCTATAGTTAATTAGCTCTCTCAATGCTGAGAGAGAACTTTAGATTAAGGCTAGTCGTTAGATCGCTAAATGCATAGCATATAGTAGTAGTATATGGTGTTTTAGAATTTAGATTTATAATTTATGAAATTCATCATCATTAGCTTAAAGCGGATGGTTGGGGGAATGATGACATGTCTGATCTAGATTCCATGGTTCTGTTATCTCGGGCTATCGCGGTCCTTAGTTTATTTAGTCAGAGGAGATAGTTGACCCAACCTAATAGAAGGATCATTACCAACACACGGTAAATTCCAAGAAATCCTTGACTGGTGGTGTTTGTCTAAGAGATAATCTTAAGTCTACCTGATAATGGATTTTTTGTCCTATCGTGTACCATATGATTCACAACTTAAAGGATAGAGATTGGAGCATATGGACTACAACATCATAATATAATGGTATCATTTGGAAGCAACCACCGATCAAAGGACTCGTCAATTGCATCATATGGAGCCTGCCAGCTGCAGGAGGACATGGGCCACGCCCCACCGCATGAGATTGATTAAGAGTGAACATTGTATACTTGATTTGACATTGGCTCCTTTGTGAGTTAGAGTTTTCTTAATTTATCACCTTCAATAAACTATTGCGGAAGGTGAAATGAATTTTTAGCTTTAAGTTTTTAAATTGCTTTTTATTTAGACATTTATAGCTTAATGGCATATTAGATTCACATTTGGTTTGACACTTAATTTGAGTTAGTTAAATATGAAATTAAAATCACATTTTTTATGGAAGTATCCCCTCTGGTTGAAATCACCATTCAACAGCCATCATCAGGTGTATTATTTCGATATTGTTAACTCTATTAGTTTAATAATAAAGGATCGATCATCATATATGACGTAAATAACTTCGTGATGTTTCAAAGTTAAATTTATTATAATATTATTATTGATTTTAGGTTTTTTTGGACCCGCCCTAAGACCAAACCAAAAGCAACCCGTAAGATCCTCGTGACACTAAGTTTAAGCATTCAAAGACGGGCCCGCGGTATTTGATAACTTTATTATTTCATTTTTTTTTTAATGAATTTCATATCTATTTAATTTTAACTTAGCTTGCATGCCTTTTCGACATTAAAATTACATTTTAAATCTCTATGTCCGAACATCCGTGTATTTATAGATAATTTCATCTAATTAATAAAGTCATTGACTTTGAAAATCATAATTAAAATAAAATTTCTTAATTTTTTTGGATTGAATGAAGCTCCACAATTCATGGAGAATTTAACTCAGTATCGTATTTTATCTACTTGTACGAAGAATTACAGATCCGGTGACATTGCATATTGAATTTTCCAATTCTTATATATTTTTTGGCTTGTAGTCTTTAATGAGCTTTAGTTATACTTGCCAACAAGTTGCTCGTCTTTAGTGAAAATCTCCTTTAAAATTCATTTGATTTTCACTTTAACTTGAAAATAGCACTCAACAAATCTCATATGTTTCAATTTTAATTTTAAACTCAATATCCAAATGGTTCTTTAAAGGCTACTATTCATAAGTTTAATCAATTTGTACTTATAAGAAAGCTACCAAATTTTATACTCCTCAATTTATAAATGGACCATTAGGTTTGTCCTCAATCATTTGTTATTTTATATTTAGTTGAGGTTTTTACTTCATTAGACATCAAATATGATTTGTTCACATAAAAAAACTTCAAATCCAATATAAATTTATCTTCAACTCCATATCAAGTTTTATATATAGTAACTGGACTTCAAATTTATCCTAAGTCTTTTGTGAGTATAGTATTAGCCTCCCCAAGTTTTAATTAAAGCTTGTTTAATTTTGAAGAGTTCGAAAAAAAAGATAACTCACTTAACCGTGGAATTTACATTTATTATTTTGCTTCAATTTAGTTTATGAAGAATTAAAGCAGTGAGTTTAGATATTCATCAAATCTCGTCATTGCACTTAATTATTAAGTTTAAATAACAATGGGTCCCACATTGACTTTTTCCCTCTATATAAAGAAGGCTAAGGGAGGGGATTCTTGCATTTCATATCATTTGCTTGAGTTTAGAGGACTTGAAAAAGAGGGAGAAGGATTGGATCAAAGAACTTTCAACTTGCTTAAATTTTTTGTATGCACTATTCTTTTTCTCTTTTTGATTTAATGCTTATTTCCATATTTACTCTGCATTTTTTTTTTAAATTTGAGTTTAGATGATTTCCATTTAAATTTATTTAACTCTCAAATTTTAGTCAAAATTTTAAAGATTTCAAGATGAGACATTCAACAGTTTTGAGCCTTCCCATCACACCCTGATGAGCGTGACGGTCAATGTTTTAAAACACATCGGCCGATTTTCATCTCGTCATATCCTGATGAGCGTGACAAGGTCTTCAAACCTACAAAAAGAAGCATATACATATACCATACACACATTCATATTCTTTTTTGTACATCCACAATCAGCAACTATTTTACTATATCATTGACATTGAAAGAGCAGTAGAATCTCTCTCAGCTATTGATCTTTTGAGATCATCAATACTCTTGCCAATTTTCTTGGCAACATTTTGTTCTGACCTTAACGATTCCTCCTGTTTCGACATTATTGAAGTCTCCTTGACCAAAGAACGAGAAAGTTCATCTACAGTGAGTGACAACTTCTTCATCTCACCACCTAACTTTGCTTCTTTCTTAGAAATCAAATTAGACAAATTACTCTCCATTGTTTCTATATCTTTTTTTTATCTTATTGTTCTTTCATCAAGTTCAACAATTCTAATCTTGATCTATGTGACTCCACTCACCGCACTATCATGCAATTTTTCTGCCTGCACATATTCATAAGCGATGCAAAACCTTTTAAGACAGTCCAATTCTGCATTGTCGTTGGCCCATTGTATTGCATCCTCTCCTTTCCGAGCTTCTCAAGAGATGGAAGAATCTCCTGGTCAAGAAGTTTATCCATCTCATCTGATTCGTCAATCTCTGTTCTGTCATCACCATTGATGGACTGAGTAGAAGATGGTTCGACTGCCCATTTCCTCAGAAAGTCCTAATCATAGCCCATGTCAAATTCACTAGGATCTTTCGTGGATAAGCCCAGCCTAAGAGAAACCAGCAGTTATGTTCATGCAGCAAATTTTGTAGGATGATCAGCTTGATCTCACGAACTCCTCTTCTCCTTCACACACCGGCGTTCCCGAAGCTCAACGAGCTCCCATTGCCGCTTCCTCACTAGTCGAACGTTACGACAGTTTGGGTAGGTGCGAAAGGGGAAGAAAGAGGCCAACGGAAGAAAGAGAGCGAAAAAAGGGACCTTCGTTTGCTACGGTTGAAGATGAGTCGAGCATGAGTGGGAGGTCCTCGTTCGATTTCCTGCGGTTGAGGGGAAAAAAATGTGGGAACCAACGTGCTGTTCCTTGCGGCTTGCGGTTGAGGAAGACAAACGAAGAGTGGGAGGGAACGGTTGTATGAGATCAAACGAAGAGAGGGAGGAGAGAGACTCTCGCGCGCGTGCAATTGAAGGAGGCGAAGCCGAGTGAACGAAGGGAATCGGGATTGAGGTTTTCGGGTTGAGGGAAAATCGGGCTCCCTTAGGGGTGAATTAGGGATTAATATCAATTTATAAAAATTAAAAAGAATTTTATTCAAGTGATTAAGTCAATCCCTAATTTTTTGTGATGACATCATTATGAAGTTAATATATATTGATTTAAGATTATTCGATATTCCGATACAACGAGATTGCTTTAGAATCAAAACCGTTTGATTCAAATCGATCGAGCCAATTTCAAATAAAATATACATTATCACTTCGAGCTGAGCTCGATTCGTCCACCAATCAATCAGCCTCATTTAATAGTGTCGATGTTTCAAACTAACGACAATAATAAACGGAGGTCGTTTGGACATCGCCCCCCTCCCAACTCGAGCATGCGACGGAGATACCGATCGTTTGACGGTTGATCATTGGGATTTTAATATTTATATTTAGTATTACGCAATATGATGTCTGCTCATTGAGAGATTTTATCATTACCTTTCAACTCATATGAGTTCTAAAGCATCAAGTCGATCAAATTCATCTTATCTCGATGACTTATAGATATGTGGAGGTCAACAAGGATATTGAAGTTACCTTCAAGGAGACTGGAGAGCTATTTCATGCATTTGTGAGGAGATCACATTTGGCAAGGGAAATTAGGGTTTTCATAGAGGAGCGATGAGAAGGAGCGTGACTCGACGTAATGAAGTAAACCGAAAGTGGCGATACTCAAGACTGCGAGATCTAGGGTATCACATACATCGGTTTTACTATTAACCAATAGTTTGGACGACCAAGATGTGCAAGCGTAACGTTACAACACGAATGTATGGTTGATTGAATATTGCCATTTGCATGAATCAAAGGGTCGAAGGATGAAACCAATTTTTAAATTTAAATATGGTATAAACGAACTGCTGGATAATCTTCCGATCCGAGCCTATAGCAAGCTCGAACTCAAGCTCATCTGCAGTGCGAGCTAAACAATAGGCTCGAATTTGAACTCGAAGCTCAACAAGCTCGACTTTGAGCTGAGCTCTCTAGCTTAATTTGACTCCCTACACCTCTTAGGCCTAAGCTTACAAGTTTAGATGGAAGTAGATTAGCCCATGTTCAAGACATGAGTCTACATAAATTAAATAATTACTATATAAGAAAGGAGTGCCTCATAATTTTCTCTACACGCCCTTTTTTTTTTTTTTGAGATAAACAATTTAAAAATTAATTAGGACCTATTATATTTTTATTTATTTTTTTTGTCCTTCTTAATTAGATCTTTAACAACTATTTTTTTTCTTGATATAAGAAAATCATTATTAGATAAAAAAGAAATTTATAAAATGTAACTTCCATACTTTTAAAACCTTAGAAACATTTTTCAACTGAATGATACCCACTGTTGGATTTTGCTTTTGTTGTAAAACATCAGCGAAATGAAACCGCAATATGGGCAATGGAGGAATACTATTAAAAAGAATATCTAAGTTCAATGTACGAAGCCTAAGAGAATATGGGGCTGTTTGGTTGCCGCAAAATGTTTAGCCCATCACTGTCGATATAGACAATGAAATGTAGCGTATTGTGGTACTGAAAATTAGGAACTCTGGTATGTAGCACTAGGCCTAGGGCTGATTTATATGTTTAATATTTGCTTAAGCTATTAATTGTTTCATAATTATATTTTTTTATTAGTTAACAAATAGCTAATAATTTTTTTAAAAAGAGGCCGTTTAATGATTAGTTATTTATTTGCTAGCTTAGTCTATGACCTTAAACCAAATTTTTTTTCTATCTTAAGAATTTCAAATTTGCATAATTTGGTAGGAGTGAGGATGACGAAGATAATGAGATAAATACGTTGATTGAAAAATTAAAAATCTGATTAATTTTTAATGATAAAAATTAATATAAAAAATAGCTACACGGTAAACTAACTAATGAAAAATGGGAGATTCAATATATTTTTATTTTTCACTAATTTTTATAGTGTTTTAGTAGTATTTAATTTTAATTTTCAAATTTTTGAATGCATTTAATTTTATTTTCATTGATATTTGATTATAAAAATATTGTACAAATTAGTATATACTAGATAATTTATTAATGTAGAGAGATAATTTTACATCCTAATTTTACACAAAAGATACCTTCTCATAGATAAATAATTAAGACATTGAAGACAATAGCTTTTTTACATATAAAACTTAGAAAAGAAAAAAAATCATGGGGCCTCAACCAAATAAATTTATCCATTATCTTGGCAAGGATTATAAAGATTTTCTCTTCAATTCAATTGGAGAAGATGGCGATATAAATTACAAAACTCAAGCTTAATGGCAGCCAAGCATCAAGTTATTAGTAGTGATCGTTATTATCTAATATTGGATCGAGATCTTTAATTCTTTAGACCTCCAAACTGCCTCCTTTATGTCCAAATCCTCTTTGTGAAAAGTTATGATCTATTTATATTTTTTTAGAGTAATACTTTAATGATTCTAGTTAAAATCTAAAAAATGATAGAACTGCATATATTAGTTTTATAATCATAAATTATTCTTTAAATATTTAACTGCTTCGAGGGGGTCAAGGTTAGTAGAGCTACTTTATTCCTCTCTTTTGAGTCGAGTGGCCTAAAGACTCCTTGGCTTTAATGATTTTATAATTAGATGATTTTGAATTTGTTGGATTTGCTCTAGTCAAGCCACTTATTTTAACTGTAAATATATAAAATTTGTAGATTATTTTATCCATTGATTAATGCTAAAAGGTTTTTAATAATTTTTCAAGTGCTTGATTTGGGATGATTTAAACTCAATTCAAATCACTTTAGTGTCATTAGATTAATTTTCTATGAGAATTTAATTTGTTTATAAATTTATTAAAATCTGTGTAGAATTCATTTTGAAAGCATCAAGATTTGTGCTTAATTATATTAAATTTTTTAGTGATATATAATAGTTGAATGGACAGATGAAAAAAATAATTTATTGTTAATCACATGAAAAATTTTGATCAAAGATTCATTAATATTTATTTTAAATTTTGACTAGTTTCTATTTTGTTTTAACTATATTAGAATTTAAAATTTAAAAATTGAACTAGTTTCTAATGAAATTGATTATATTGTTATTATTGCATAATAGAAAATATTTGATAGCATTGATAGTTTTATGTGCTTGCTTTGCATTAGGATTTCATATATAAATAAATAAATGATAGGAGCGCTTAAGGCATCAACATTTTTATATGAAAAATATGAGAAAGGAAAACTATAGAGATAGGCCTAATTGAAGTAATTCACTGTATATTGTTGATCTTTACATATGCTACATAGGTCGAATTGAGCTTATAAGGTGAACGGACGCTTTGAGACAAATCGAGCTCGATATGCCAAACATTATCGAAATCATTCCAAATGACCTCCGATCGATGAATGGACTTCGCCATCACGTTCAGAACATCGAAATTAGTCAAAATATAAATATTGCATAATCTAAAGATCAACCGATCGACGTTTATCAATGCTAACGCTGATATCTTCGAAGCTACAATGATGTCCAAATGACCTTCGTTAGTGAAATTGATTGCGCCGTTAGTTTTGAAAAGTCGAGATCTATCAAGTAAATCTATTCATTTCAATTCAAAGTACAAGGAACGCCGAATGATAAATAATAGCAAAAATCGGGCTAAAGTACACCTGACGCCGCTAAAATCAATCCAAATGATCTAATCGACAAACCGACTTTGTCATTGTTATCAAATCAAATTGACACAAAAATCTAACGATCAACTTATCCCATCGTCATAACGTCACGCGTATATCGGCGCCAAGAGACACCGATTTAAACCAAACGACCTACGTTCGCAAAATTAATTATACCGTTAGCTTCAAAATATTGAAATCTATCAAATGAGACTATCTGCAATCGATTCAGACAAATCTATGCGAAATCGAGTGATTGGAAGCAATAATGTGCATTTTAAACTGAAATTTATCCAGACGTCAATCAAATTTAATTGTGAAAAACGCCACATCATTACGCCGAATATCAGAATAATGCTGAATATATAATAATATCACCGTAGAATCCATATTTTGATCAATTAAATACCTAAAAAAACTAACAATTTATTATTTAATCTAATTAGCCCTAACCCCTAAAAACCGAGAGCTCACCCGATCCCTCCCCTCATCCGTTCGACCTCACTCACTCGATTCGAAGGAACGGAACTGCTCCTGCTTTCGCTCGGTTTTGCTGATCCTCCAAGCCGATCGAACGTTCGATCTCTTCAACCGTTCCCTCCCCCATTCAAACTCATCCTCAACCGTTCCTTCTCGATCCCTATTTCCGTTCGTTCGAGCCTCCAATCGCAGGATTTCACTCTTCCACTTCGTCTCGTTCGCCATCTAAAATCGCAACCGCTGCCTCTTCCCGAAAAATTTCTTACATCGACCATTATGGCTCCGTCATTCCTCAATATCCTTCTACCGGCACCTTTTTCAGGCCTTTAAAATTCTTAGAAGTTGCTTACGACCACTTCTTCGGTGGGGAAAAACTCTTTGCCCCCGATCCCGGCTCTTCTGCTGATTTCACTGACTACCTCAATGGCAATTACTTCATTTTCCGAACCAACTAAATCTGCAAGACAAAGTCCCATGAAACCTTCAAAGTAGTAGGGTACCTATCCTTCCATGGTCCTTCGATGAGAGCTAAGAATTCTCACCACCATGGTCACTACCAAGCGGCTTTCCAATTATCCTTTGTGCGAACAATTAAATATGATAGGTTTGACCTTTCTAGTTTTTGATCCGAGTCCACAGGAATGATCTGTATGGTGGGAACTGGCTCATCATATACGTATGAAGTTAGTGGGACACGTGCTAAAAAAATAGAAGAAAGTTTTTTTTATTAAATCCAAAGACACACAGATTTAAAGAGTGAACAAAGAAAACTCCGTGAAATTTTACGGAAAACCCCGAAAAGAGGAAAAACCACTTTAGAAAAGTTTCCACTATGTATTTGTTTTGGTGTATAAGTTTCCCCGCTACGGGATTACAAAATTGTATATAAGAAGGGTTGACAATAGGAACCCCAAAATCGAACAACAACGTATATAGTGTCGTGATAGGTTAGTGGCGAAGATGATGGTGGCAATCCGACAATGATGAAGATCTTCATGATGGAGAGATCGACAGAGATTGACGACGCAGCGATCAGCGACGGCTGACGGTTGGCCGACGGCGGTTTGACGAGGCCGATTGTGACAGTTTTGGGATCTTCGCTTTTGTTCTCTCTCTCTCTCCCATATGAGGAATGGCGCTATTTATAGAGGAGTGGCGTCTATAAATACATGCAAAATCCAAACCACTCCTCTTCATCGGACGGCTCATGATTATTCCCTTGATCATATGATATATTTTGTATATTTGAATGCTCAAATGAAGTCAGAATTATGAGATCTTGGGCTAGTTAGATCCGGCTCGTCGAGACGCTCAATTTGACTATAAACACTCTATGTTTGAGAGTTATTTAGGGATTTAACTGACATCCCAGAGTTTCTAAGGATATTTTAAGTGTTTGATCGGTTCAACTTCGATCGCTTGCTTTTAGCATCAAGATTCGCGGCTACCAAGTAGTATTTTAAGTGTCATATCGGGGACAATGGAAAGATTGGACTTTGATAGCCAATTACTTTGAGAAGATCTCGCCAAAGATATGGAAGAATATTTCTACATGGACTTACCACCATCTATTAAGGATTCTTGTTCAAATCTGAAAGTTCTAAAGAAACCTGTAGCATTGAGATGGATTCGTGGGTTCTTATATCCCCGTTTTGGTGGCTATCGGTCTTAAGCTAGAGCATGAACATGATTGCAATGAAGGAAAGTTCCATACTCGTATTGGATTTTTTTAAATTATACACCACTAGGGTTCGACTACTAGTTTAAACCAGCAAGCTCTTTATTTGGCGAGGGCTTTTGGGATCAAGAGAAGATCCAGATGTGTATAGTTTCTTGTCAAATTCTAGCAAATACTTTTGTTGGTGATTGGTTTCCCTTTCTTTTACAATCAAGACTAGGAGCCATGTTATGGGGAGTCTTTAGAGTAACAAAAATAAGAATGATCCTGGCTATTTTAGTGCTTTGTCACTTAGAGATCTTGGCAGTTTTAGGCCACCAGATCCTGACATGACATATAAGTATTCTTTGTTGGATGGTGCAAGGGGGTGTGATGTTGTCAATAATAGCTCAGATATGGGGTCTGGAACTTACCCTGATGGAAGTTCAAAGCGACTTGAGCTTTTCAATGTTATCGAGACAAAAGCAAGGAGTTCGCAGTGGACATGCTAACCCTTTATCGATTGGGAAACTCTTTTGCTGATTTTTTTATGAGACACCAATGGAAAGTTTGAATGTCATTGTAAATGTCAACTATGAAATCTCATTATGGTTTCATTCTAAATCGACTTCTTCTAGCATAAATAATACTCGATATTTGCAGAGGACTAATAGTAGGAATGGGCATCATCTGATGGTTGGATGCATGTACCATGTATCTCCGTCTTGATAATCAAGTAAAGATTAAAGATTCTATGGATTGCAATATCCTCATTAATGGACAGTTTCCTCCCATTGTTCCAAAGAAAGGAGAACATATAAAAGGCACATTCAAGAGCACAAGATGGATGTCGGACCCTCTATACTTTGAAACTCTTATCATTTTCACCATATAATATGTATGATGAGGATGCAAGTGAATTAATTCAGAGGATGGATGTAGAAATCATAATGGTTGTTATCTCTCTCTCTCTCTCTCTCTCTCTCTCTCTCTCTCTCTTTCGGGTTCATAGAAAAAAAGAAAAAGGGACTCTCCCTCGTCTCTCTCTGTCTCTCCCTCGAACATTCAATCTCTTCAACCATTCCCTCCCCCATTCGAACTCATCCTCAACCGTTCCCTTTCGATCCCTATTTCCATTCGCTCGAGCCTCTAACCGCAAGATTTCACTCTTCCCCTTTTTCTCATTCGCCATCTAAAATCGCGACCGCTGCCTCTTCCCGGAAAATTTTACATCGACCATTGTGGCTCCGTCGTTCCTCAATATCCTTCCACCGGCACCTTTTTCAGGCCTTTAAAATTCTTAGAAGTTGCTTACGACCACTTCTTGATGGGGAAAAACTCTTTGCCTCGATCCCATTTTCGATTTCCGACTACCTCAATGGCGATTACTTGAACCAACTAAATCAAAGACAAAGTCCCATAAAACCTTCAAGTAGTAGGTACCTATCCTTCCATGGTCCTTCGATGAGAGTTAAGAATTCTCACCGCTATGGTCGCTACCAAGAGGCTTTAGGTTATCCTTTGTCAACAATTAAATATGGTTTTGATGATATGAACCCAAATAAACAGATAGACAACAGAAGCAAAAGGAACAGAAAACCCCCAAATTGGTTAAAGGATTTTAATCAGTAAAATAAGAAGTTACAATAAGCAAAGTAACTGTAAGATAAAATAAGAGACAAAGCTATAAATATACTCAGATCAATAGAAATTACATATACAGAGACTAATATCACAGTACAGAACAACCTCCAACAAAGTAACCACATAACACTATAGATGGCCAGAATAACAGAAGGATGTGCACTTCCAGAATAAATCCTACAATAATATCCAGAGACAGAAGTCATTCAAATACAAACAGTAATATTAACTCTACACGAGACGTGACTACAAGAAATAAAGTACTTCAAAATAGGAAGCAAAAGAAATCTTGACAAGTACGAAAGGAAGACTAACAAATAATAATAACAAGAAAGAAATCAACGACTAAAAGAGATCAATACAACTATAATAAATAACTCCAAAGAAGGATGGTTCTTGAATATGTAAAGAAGTCTTAGATCTAGGATAATAAAGAAAGTAGAGAGTATAAATAGAGTTAAGAGGAACAAACAGAGGGGAACCAATATTATTTTGAAAAGACTCTTCTCATCCTCTATTGTTCCTTCTTCTCCTTCTTCCTCCTGCCATTTCTGCTGGTGTATTCATTAGAAATCACCATCTTCGCCGGCAGAACCCTAGGGTTTCCTCTCAGAAATCTCCTCACTCTTTTCCTCTAGAGTCTAATCACCGCTTTATCAAGAAATAACCCGTAATCCATTCCTTCCCAGAGAAGCTACATCCAACAGTGATAAAGAAAAGCAAATCGCACTTTAGACGGCTACAATCCCTTATCCACAATTCAAGTTCCCAGACAGATCAAAGAGCCAGTTTTAAACCACGCAGATCTACCGGCCCGCATGATCATCTCACTTGATCAAGTTAGATCCAGGACATATCATTTGACCTTTCTAGTTTTATTGAGTCCACGTGAATGATCGTATGGTGGAACGGCTCATCATATGCATGAAGTATTAGTGGGACAAGTGGAAAGTTTGGACCTGTTGATAGCAATTACATTGAGAAGATCTCGCCAAAGATATGCTCGTAAGAATTATTTCTACATGGACTTACCACCATCTATTAAGGATTCTTGTTCAACACGAAAGTTCTCAAAGAAACCAGAAGCATTGAGATGGATTCGTGATTCTTATATCCCCGCTTTTGGTGGCTGGTCTTGCTAGAACATGAAAATGATTGCAATGAAGGAAAGTTCCATATGCATAGATTTTTTTAATTATACACCACCGTGGTTCACTACCAATTTAAACCAGAGGCTCTTTAGTTGGAGAGGGCTTTTGGGATCAATAAGAACCAGACTGTATATAGATGTCAAATTCTAGCAAATACTTCTGTTGGTGATAGCTCGATCGACTGATAAGGGTCTAATTCGGGTTAATGGTTCTATTTGGGTGGAATGAACCCGGTTGAGGAGTGAATAAGGAGTTGGTTCAGTGGTTGTCTCCTGAGCCATCGGATTGCACGGTATTCCTTCTAACCGTTGGATCTAGTACTTGGAATTACCTGATTAACCTTGATTGGGTGTCGTTTGATAAGGGTCTGCCGATAGTGGAGTCCACGCGTGCCTCTCTGCGTGGTTCGATCTCGTGCCTTGATCTGTGCTCCTTGGAATGAATCTGATCCTTCGATGCAAACTTACCCGGCTGTTTCTTGACCTATGATGAGGCTTCTAGGGGAAGCTTTGCTTTAACGCTATTTTCTTTTGTTTCTCTCGATTCGACGCCTGTGAGAGGGAAGAGTTCTTTAGAGCGAGGAGAAACCCTGGGTTTTTTCGAGATTTCGTGAGGAAAACGGAAGAACCCAAGAGAAGAAGGAGGAGAGAAGATGCAGATGAGAAAAGAAGTTTGCTTTTAGAAATATTCATTACCCTTCTGTTTGTCTTTCATACTCTATTTATACTCTTTGTCTAGCCTAGATCTATGCTTTCTTTACATTAGTAACTACTTTCTGTTATATTTGGAGGATTTCTTTAAGTTTTCTTGCTTGCTAGCTTTCTGGAATATGAGTTAGTTAAGCTGTTAGATTTAACTATCCACGATCTTCTTGATTTCTTGATTTCCTGGTCTTTTCTGCTACTTTTTCTATTCTGCTATTATCCCGGTAAACCGATATGTTAGTTATTTGTTTGAGTTCGATATAGTTTACATATGGATTACCGCAGAATTGCTCTAATTATCTATGTTTAGTTCTTTTGCTTTGCGTGGTGTTAAATTGGGTTTATTGTTGTTGTTGTCAATGTTATCATCCTAGCTGGTCTCTGTTGTTGCTAGAATGCTATGCTGGATGTGTTTATTTGTAATCTGTAATATTTGTAGTTATTTTCTCGAATTAATATACTTGTAGTTTATCTTCTGTTGTTATCATAGTTTGCCTCATTTTGTTCTCTGCAATTTATGGTCAGTATTTGTCCCTCCTTAATGTCAGTAATTACTTATGTTATTTTGTGAAATCCTTTTAATTTGGAATTCTTCGTCCCTTTTGTCTCTGTCTATTTTTGAGGATATGGAGTCATATCAGGTTCCCCTTTATTTTTACAATCAAGACTAGGAGCCATGTTATGGGGAGTCTTTGGAGTAACAAAAATAAGAATGATCTTGGCTATTTTAGTTCTTTGTCACTTAGAGATCTTGACAATTTTAGGCCACTAGATCCTGGCATGACATATAAGTATTCTTTGTTGGATGGTGTAAGGGGGTGTGATGCTGTCAATAATAGTTCAGATTTGGGGTCTGGAACTTACCCTGATGGAAGTTCAAAGCAGCACTTGAGCTTTTCAATATTTTCAGAGACAAAAGTAGGGAGTTCTGCGAGTGGGCATGCTAACCCTTTATCGATTGGGGAAACTCTTTTTGCTAATTTTTTTTATGAGTCACCAATGGAAAGTTTGAATGTCACTGTATGGAATGTCAGCTATGAAATCTCATTTTGGTTTTATTCTAAATCATCTTCTTCTAGTCAAAATAATACTCAGATATTTGCAGAGGGACTAATAGTAGGAATAGGCATCTCTGCATGGTGGATGCATGTACCATGGATCTTCCAGTCTTGATAATCAAGCAAAGATTGAAGATTCTATGGATTGCAATATCCTCATTAATGTACAGTTTCCTCCCATCATTCCAAAGAAAGGAGAACATATAGGGCAAGAAGACCATAAGTTGTCAAACCCTCGTACTTTGAAACTCTATCATTTTCACCATATAATATGTATGATGAGGAAGCAAGTGAATTAATTCGGAGGATGGATGTAGAAATCATAATGGTTGTTATCTCTCTCTCTCTCTCTCATTCGGGTTCACAGAAAAAAAAGAAGAAAAAAAAGGGGACTCTCCTGTCTCTCTCTCTCTCTCTCTCTCTCTCTCTCTCTCTCTCTCTCTCTATCTCTTTGCATTGTTTATAGAAAACATGTTTAAAAAATAGAAAAGAAGAGAAGAAAGAGAAAATAGTGAAATATATTGCTTCATTGCATTACCGATAAAAGAAAATTTTAATATTTGAATGTGTGAAAATTATATGCATATATATGTGCTTTATTTATGGGGTTCCAAGACCGCTAATTCAATAGGCGAATGGGTGTGAAGACTATGATATCGTATAGCCACGCCAATAGTGTAAAACGAGTAAGCTGAAAAAATTGTTAGATGTTGCTCCCGTATGTCGAAATATTGCCGAAATCTTGTCAATCTTTGTTTTATCCTAATCTCTATGCTTGGACACCAATGCAAGTTTTAAGACCCCGTGAATGCCCAATAAGGCGTAGTGGGTGTGACAACGGCTATGGTGTTGCAAAGCACCACTCACTATGCTCAATAGGGCATACCTAGTAAGCCAAAGTAGTTCTGATGCAGCCCCTTATGTGGGGATGACGCCGAAATATTGTTGAAACTCTGTCAGATTTTAGATTAAATTTTGGACTTAAAAGAATCAAAATTCATCTAAAATTAAATTTAAATATATTAAATTGAAAATTCTAACAAGACAAACATATCAAATTGAAATAAAAGGGGGGAAGATTGTAATGAACTTCAAAAGGACTTAACCAAAGGATTTTAATTTAACATTAAGTTAAATATAAAATATAAAGTCCTAAGAAAATTTATAAAATCCAAATTGAGTGGGCATAACAAGTATTATTATCATATGTGAATATCCTAAGTAAAAAAATTTATTCATTCACTTAGTTTATAGCCGAATAAATGCCTTGAGTCTATTGCTTTATATATTGAAATAAAGGGGAGTGTTCAAATAGAATACAAGTGAGGCTTGAAGCTAACTCTAAATGCATAAGAGACTTGTGATAAATTTAAAATTTGGTTATATGTGTTGGTCTTGATGTGGAATTTAAAATAAAGTCAAATAGAGTTTGATTGCTCCTACATAAGGGAGATGAAGAATATGACTTATGTATTCACCAATGAATGATCTTTCCAATAAACAATGTGATTATCATAACTTATTTTAGGTGAATAAAAATTGATTTAAATTGAACACAATCAAGCTTGGAGAATGAAGACGAAGCTTGATAACTCATTTATATTCTATAACAAACTATAAGGGTTAAGGGATAATTAGTTAAATATTTTGAATACAAATGTAAATTTAATTTTGCTCCACACACGCCACCGGATTCGCAACACATCGTATAAGTAAACAGAAGACATTAATTAAGGCATTATTAAATACACTTGCATGGGCCCTGACACTATGCTGAATATTTAGATTCAAATGTTTGAGGATGTTGTGTGAGTTGCTCCCGGTTTGATCTTAGAACTGTGTTTGGGTTGACAAAACCTAAAAATTCAATTATCATAAGAATTTCAACTTATTGAAATATCTGAGAAATTACTTCTGTCATGTGACAGTAGATCTGATCCTCTATTAAGTAGTTAAACAGAGTTGACAAGATCTAAAATTCTCAAATATATTCAAATCAATCAATTAACTATCCAGATGATGGCTATGTTGAATGGTGAATTCAACCGGAGGGAATACTTCCATCAAAATGTGATTCTAATTTCAAATCAAATTAACACAAATTAAGTACCAATCTAAAAACTGCTTAAATGAAATTCAATCTTTAAAATTTAAAGCAAAACTTAATCTATCCACCTTCCGCAACTGTTTGTCGAAGGTGACAAATTAAGGAAAACTCTAGCTCACAAAGAATCTAAAGTCAAATCAAGTATTCTATTATGTTCACTCTCAATCAATCTCACATGCCGCGTGTCTTTGACTATGTGTTGGCTCCACCGATGATGTAGTTACGACGAGTCCTTTGATCGGGTGCTTTGGCCAGTAAGGCTCCATTATATTATGATCATGATCGTAACTCGTATACTATCCAATGGATCTGCCCTTTGAGTTGTGAATCATAGGGTATACTTGATAGAGTAAAAATCCCTATGTCAGCTAAGGTAGACTTAAGCTTGTCTCCTTAGACAAACACCACCCAAAGTCTACAATGATTTCGGGACGACATAACCCATGTGCATAAGGATCTTTCCGTTGGGTTGATTACCTCCTCTGACTAAGTAGACTAGGGACCACGATAGCCCGGGATGACGGAACCATAAGATCTAGATCGGGCACGTCATCATTCCCCCAACCATCCGCTTTAAGTTAAAATGATGAATTTCATAATCTCAAATTTTAAACTCCACATGTTGCTACTATACGCTACGATGCAATGATCTAACGACTAAATTTTAATCGAAAGTTCTCTCAACATTGAGAGAGTAATTAACTAGGGGTTTGCCTATAGGAAACCCGAACCATATCTAAAGTCCTCAAAATGAGGCGAAATCTGGTAGTGTCTTATCTACTATCTCATCTCCTCGAAAATTACACCGACACTTAAAACCACACTCTCTTCATTCACATTTGTCAAGAGGTTGGTGGCGAATTTTTGGAGCCCACATATATGTGAGGTTACAAAAGTTAAATCTTCCCCTTAATTGATGAAGATAGAATTACAAAGTAAAAAAATAATTATCTCTTCTGGTATAAGTAGCGAAGAGTGATGACAAAAGTTGGGTGATGCTAGCAAGAAACAACAGTCAGGAGATAAAAATTGTGCTATAATAATTAGGAGATGATTATTGGATGATGATAATCAAGAGATGCTAGGATAGAGAAAGTGATCAAATGATTAGGATATGATGATATAACAATGGCAGTTAGACAACAGTTATTGCTTGTGGAGGTACGTTATTAGAATTAGCTACCAAACACAGCTTTATAGTTGCTTAAATCTCCAATGTCTTTCTAATTTTTAATCTATGTCCTCATTCATATAAAGAGTGGGTGTTTATTTATAATTGTTGGGAATTACATTTTGATTATTTTAGTCATAGTCTCAGAATATTCCATCGAACACCCCATATTTTTTTTTTTAACCATAGACTCTTCATTGAACTTTTAAGTGCCAAAATGATCTTATAATTATGTGATCTTAAGCTTGTAGAATTTCTCCCATTGAGATGCTTGATTTAACTGTACTTGGTACTCACACAATGTTTAGATATCATTCAACCCTTTATTATATTCTAAAATTTTTAATACTTCTTCAATTCTTGATTTGGGCTTATATAGACACAGATTGTACTCAATTAATGCTGTTGGGTTTATCTTCTTTTGTTCCTCGTTGTGATGAATTCAACGATCTTAAATCTTATTGATGATTCTATGGACCTTATTTCCTGACTACCAATACTTATCCACTGTTAAGGAATAAATCTGTTATATTAATTCTTATCCAATTGCTTTTGCCGAAAGCTGGGAACATAACAAATCCGGTACTGTTACCCAAAGAATATTTGCAATAATACATAGGAGAAGTACTTTAGAACATGCGAGCTAATGAGAGAAAAAACTTTAGAACCAGCTTTTGCTGAGAATGTTTAACATTATACAATAAGTGCGCAACTTTTTCGCTGTTTATAAGGCTCGCCAATCAATTTAAAACATAAATTGTTTATTTTGCATAACTTGATTCAATAAATTTTTAATTGCATGGACAAATGCATAAATTTGATATGTACATTTTATGTGAAATTTATAAATTAAAAAAAAAAATTTATATACATAACACACAATTCTTATGAATTTACATATCAAATTAACAGCTAAATTTTGATAGTTATAAATGTAGTATTTTTCTTATGCATGAAAAGTTGTACTTTATTTTTAAAAAATAAATAATGATAATACTATTCTTGATGTAATATTAAAAATTAAGGTGGTACTTATATATATATTTGAATATTTAGATGATAGATATATAAATATAAAAGAATTTTGTGCTATATAAATATTAAAAAATTGTGTAGCATAAATATAAATCTCTCTTAATACAAAATTTGACCACATGTTCACATGTATAATTTACCCATCCATCTAATTCTATATGATTCTACCTACCAATCTCTCTCTCTCTCTCTCTCTCTCTCTCTCTCTCAGGATGCATTTGGCGCAGCGGTGGTGGTGTGGTATCATAGTGTTATTTGAGATATTGCATTCCCCTTATATTTTGCAAAATCTATGATTAGAAAGCTATAACATGATCTAGCTCCCTACATTGAAGGCCAGAAAGCTACGGTTTAAGTTTATATATATATATATATATATATATATATATATATATATATATAAAAAAACTTTCTCAACATCAAATTTTTTTCAGTACCTTCATTATTATTATTTTTTAGGCAATTGCAACTATCTCAAAAGTCTCTAAACTATTTTAGACAATATCTCCTAAGTAAACAAAATGTGACTATAGATAATTTTCTCCACATAAAATATAGGCAATTTTTTTAAATTAAGTATCATTAAAATCTTAATTACGTAATTATTTATTGCTAAAAAATTTAAAATAGTATAGAATTAGGCATAGTATGCCGGATAGGTATGCTAAAGCCATGAATGCCGCCTAGGCCAGGCGTCATAGATCTAAAATAGACGAACTGATCGAATTTATTTCCTCCTCCTCCCTCTGCTCGCTCGATTTGCTCGACCGAGGATTCCGCCCCCAAGAGCACCGCACGCTTTTTCCCTTCCAGCACGCCCTCTCTCGAAGCTTCTGGCAACCATCGTTGCTCCAACCGCCGCAGATTGGGCGTCTTCTCCTGCATCTGAAAGAAACTTTTTTTCTTCCCGACAGTCGCGTCCACGCCGTTTGACGACTTCACTCTCCCATCTAGCAGCCGTTGGAAGCCAACATTAGCTTCCGGCGACTCCATTTTGTTCGGGGAAGCTTCCTGTGGGGAAGTTTCCTGTGGTGAATTCTACCATTTTTTGCGCACATTCCCGTCGTTATTCGTGAACACACGATAAATCTCTATTTCTATTCATTTATAAATAAATAGAGCATGTGTACTAGGGATTAGAGTTATATGGTTAGAATTTTGTTTAGAATTGATTTGTAGGTTTGTGTTAGCGTTGTGGTTCAAGTGATAAGTAGCCAAGTGTAGTATTATTTAGGGTGTCGATTGATATAAATTTCTGATCATTTATGTAGTTTGTTTTGCAAGAATGAATAGGGAATTTGTTTCGCTGATCCTTTTCTATGGACTAACCAAGTATCGATGAGCAATTCCCAAGTTATGGGAGGTCAAATCGTCAATTAAGGTTCTCAGGTCACGACCTTACTAGAATTGAAGCAAAGAATTATAAGAACCTTGCACATTGATTTAGAGCGTCACACAATCACTCTTACATGTCGTTATCTGGTGGGTAACGGATTTATACTATATCTTATGATGACGCTTTGCGTTACACTGATAAGCTTCGCCGATATTGTTGTATGTCGGTGGAGGATGTTAATGTTGCCCCACATCACCGATCCGCATTAAGGTCAGTAGATATACCACTGATGCATACACATGATTTTATCGCACATGCACCTCTAGCGACACAACGCAGCTTTGATGAGTTGATTCCCAGGTAATACCTTGTCAACCTTTCCCTATTTATACTTGTAATAATTAATATGATAGTTTGTCATCCAACTTATGAGTTTTGTGGTAGCAATGATGTTGTTTATCATTCAGAGGAACTGTATGTGCCTCAGAGTACTGCAGGTGATGATGAGTATCTAACTATGAGCAGTGGTTCAAGTGGTGAGTCTGAGCAAGATATTAGTGATGATGACTATTCACTCGGGGTAGAAGCCACTATGCTTGGGAATCTTGACAGTCATGATCTTTTAAAAAATTATTCACTCTGAAATATTGATGGTGAGAGTCAGATATTGTCCACAAATGAGTATATCCGGATGTGTCAAACTACGAGAGAGTAGGACAACGATATTTACTTTGACGGTCCATCTGACGAAACTGTCCTAATATATGATATTGAAATCCCAGGTGACCTTGTCGAAGATATGTGTTTCACAAGTAAATGGAGTCTTCAATTTGCTATTGTTGGGTGGTGCATAATAAATAATGTTCAATTCCAAATAGTTACCTCTAACCAAAAAAATTACACGGTTGTATGCGTATAACATGATAGTCCTACAATACCATGTAACTGGCGTTTGCATTGTAGCAGCAGCAGATGCTTAGGGGGTGCTTGGAGAATATCCAGAGTTGGGAAAACAATAGATGTATCAATGCAAAATACCCATGTAGTTCAAAATTCATAGCTTACTTCATTATACATGTGATCCGCATCGAGATCCGATACCTAGGAGATTATAGGTAGAATGGAGTCAAAATTCAATGTTAAAGCTTCGTACATGAAGGCTTGGGATGCAAGGCGTAAGGCAATAAAAGCAATATTTGGCATCAGGGAAGAGTCTTACAGGACTCTAGTCTTTATATGGAATCAGTTTGTAGTACTTTACTTGACAGTACGTTCTGTACAAGTACGCTTCTAGACTTTAAAATTAATCCTTCAATCATAAACTTTTTTTTTTGGCATTTAGTCCTTCAATCATGGGCTGGAGTAGCTGCCGACCAGTGCTGAGCTTAGATGGTAATTTTTTTGTTAGGCAAGCAATCGGGGTACGTTATTAATCCGTTAGAATCGATGGAAAAATGGGTTGTTTCCACTAGCCTTTGTTGTGGAGTCCGAGATTGATTCGGTTGTGGTTCTTGATATGCTTACATGATATGCTACCTATTATGTCTGCTAGACATGATTTGTGCATAATATCTGATAAACATGCTGGTTTATAACGTGGATATAAAAAAGTGTTTCCATAGATAGCTCACAGGCACGATTTGCATCATCTACGTGAAAATTTTAAAAAGGTAATACATAAATTGGGAATTGGTGATGTTGAATTTCTATGCCAGAAGATGTATATGACAGAAAATACTGATGTCATCCGTCAGTTCAATCTTTTCATGTTAGATATTAAAAATGTAAAAGAAGAAGCTCACAAATGGCTTGTGGAGCATAGCCCTGTTAAATGGTCACTTATACATGATGGTGGAATGTATTATGGTACAATGATGACTAATGCATCTGAGTGTTTTAATGGTGTCCTGAAATGGGCTCGTGGTTTACAGGCCCTAATCACTACTATTTACTACAACTTAGTAGCATTGTTTATGAAAAGACTAGTCACTGCAACTCAACAACAGGATGCCAACTTGTATTTTACCCAAAGGGTACAAATGTTACAACAGTCTTGAAAGGGAGGAAATTTCTGAACCGTGAACATCAACCCACGCGGAGATGCAAGTTTTGTGTCTAGCCAATCATTTAGAGTTGATTTGCTAGAAAACGGCATTTGTTATTGCAATTATAACAAAATGATCATATATCATTGGTCATGCCCACATGTAGTTGCTGCACTGGGATTTAGACGATTGAACCACCTTACGTGTGTGTCACAGTACTACACATTGCATCTATATAAGCTGACATATATAAATGAGTTCCATGCATTGCTTGACCGTTCTGAGTGGCCATCTTTCAATGTGAGCATGGATTAATAGCATTGCAACCACTTTTCTTAGGTTGACGACCTCGTGACGCAATGATTTAAAAATACAATGGATGAAAATATTGCAAGCAGTAGTAGAATCTGCAGTCTATGCAAGACTAGCCATAAGGTCATCGCCTCACATATTAATAATAGATGCACGTCGAGGATACTTTAGTGCACAATGTATATGTGTAGTTCCATGTTGTTTAGATTTTTCCCAGTGATTCGCCTTTTAGATAGTTGTAGTACTCTAGTTTTTCTATTTAATTTACGCTACAGTTTTCCATTTCATTATTTATAACTATCTAATACTGATTATTTCATTTGTTTTCTTCAATAGGTACGATGGCAAAGTAGCACCGCCCGCCAACTAGACGTCGATGACGTGGCCATGCCAGGCGACCACGTTCATCCTAGCATAGCCTCCCTACGTGGACGGCATAGAGCCGCTCACCCTGATACTGTAAGTGATATTTAATATGTTGCGAGAGGCTAATTTCACATACTATTTTTTCGTGTAGGCGGAGCACATCTCGGCAACTCAGGATATCTTTCAGCCATACTTCGGCCGTGTGGATAAGCACGAGCTACAGGGAGTCGTCGATAGGTACGAGGTGCTATGCAGAGACTTGCGGTTGCGTGTACATATTGGGGACACACATTAGGGATCGGAGCCTACAAAGGGTGTCCCACACTATGACTGGAGTGCTTGGCCATCTACATATGCTAATTCAGGTCCATCTATGTATGTTGATCCAGGTCCTTCTACATACCAGCCTACATATGAGTCACAACCACCTATCTTCCCATCACAGGAAGATCCGATGCAGACTACTGAAGATCTTGCATTGGAGGGCCACCATCAGCTGCGTGATCGTCCATCCCATGCACCTGACCAGTACACACCTGGGAGTGGTGCGATTCCACACATACGATAGAGGCGTTAGATGTTTAAGATATTATATTTGTGCGTCTGTACTACATCTGTTCTTATCTATTTCATTTTTATTTCTATATCATCAATTTATGTAAATACTTGTACTCACTTCTTGGAATAAAAACTTGTAAATAAAAAAAGTCATTTTTGTCATTGTTGTGAAACCTGTCATAAGATTCAATTGAATGAAGAATGGATCCTAAAAATAAGAAAGCTTTAGAATAGACATGATTGATCAAATGAAAGAAAACAGCTCGATCAAGATCTATACTTAGAGCTAACATAATCTCCCAATTGAGGCATTGTAGAATAAGCTTCTTTGAATTGGGCAAGAGCTAAAGTAGCTCCAAAAGTTCTTAATTATGTGAAAACCATCTAAAGCCAATCGCCCACTAAGGCCGCCACTCTTAAGGCGACCGGCCTCGATTAACATGGCTTTATTAACGCCGTATCCGATAGATATTACATCCACTAATTGGACGACTATACCTATTTTAAAATTTTTTTTACTAATATTTAATTATGTAATTAAAATTTTAATGATACTAATTTAAAAAATTACCTAAAATATATAGATATCAATACTTTCCCTCATTTCACCAAATAGTTACAACCACACAATGCAGCAGTGAACTGAAACTTCAGTGAGACTCTAGTACGCCCAAAAGCATCATTAAAAGTGATGAGAACGAATTTACTGTTCCCAAAGGATCAACAAATTCCCTTAAAAAAAGGAAATAGAACAATGCTCTTCAAGCTGTTAAACTATAGCTAAAAAGATAACCTAGCTAGGGGCATCATGAAAGCTAGAATTCATTATTTGTATCTCAGAAACGAAGATCATGTTAAGTCAATTCAACTTCCAACCAATTGTAGGTTACAGCATGGCATTCAGCTGCTCTCTCCTCCATTTTTCAGCGGTCTTTAAATAGTCCAATTGTTTCAGCATTTGTCCTCAGCACGCAATAACCTAACCTTGCAAAATGGTTCTGTTTCGACGGCTCCAGACAATATGGTTCACGCCACTGACAATCGCAATAGCCAGTTTACAGTGCAGCAGTTCAAGGAGTGGCTGAAAAGCATCGATCGAGATGGCGATGGTAAGATCAGCAAGAAGGAGCTGCGCCAAGCGCTTCGCGTGCTTGGCATGAGAAGCACGCGATGGAAGGCTTGGAGAGCGCTGGTGCATGCTGACCTTAACCATAATAAGCACATCGACGGCGACGACGAGGTGGAGGAACTCATCAAGTATGCGACGAAGCGTTGGGGTATAGTTGTTGTCTGAACGAAGGACTAGTTTGACGTCAGTACTCTTGTGTTTAATTTGATCACAGTATATATATGCTGGTTTTTTTAGGTCTGTCACTCAGTAGTGTAGTAGTGTTAAGTTATCATGTTGGAGATTAAGTATCGTTTTCTTGGGTGAAGTTATTAGATTGGGGCAATTTTTTTAAACTAAGTATCATTAGAATCTTAATTAGATAATTAAGTATTAATAAAAAAAATTTAAGAATAGGTATCATCATGGAAGCCACGCCACGTCGGTTCGATGCGTGCGTGCGAATTGAGGAGGCCACGCTTAATGGGTGAGGCCAGATCAGTCGCCGTAGGGACTGGCCAGATGCCTAATTATGGCGACGCCCCGACATATTATTAATGATCGACCACGATCTATCTCGCTCCGATTCGCCCTCAAATCGCTTCCTCCGCCTGGAGTTCACCGCCACCAGCACGGTCCTCCCCTCTGAACTTCCCACCGCCAACGCAGGTCTGACGCCTGCATTACGCGTCTTGTCCAGGTATTCGATAGAAACTTTTTTTTCCCCGACAACCGCTTTTACGCCACTTGACGACTTCCCTCTCCCATTTACCAACCGTTGAAGTCAACATTAGCTTTCATGATTCCGCGACTCCATTTTTTAAGGGAAAATTCCCTTTGGGATTCTACATTTTTAAGACTTCCTCATTTCTTCGTAACACACAAGAAATCACTTTCTTAATCAATTTATAAAGATGCGGTGCTAGGGTTAGAGTTGTATGGTTAGACATTTGTTTGGGATTTGATTTTAGGTTTGTGTTGGTGTTGCGTTTAGTTAAGCCAAAAGTAGTATTAATTAGGGTGTCGATTAATATAAATTTATCATTATTCATATAACTTGTTTTGCAAGAATGAATAGAGAATTTGTTTCGATGATTCTTTTTTATGGAGGCGAACTGAGTATCGATGAGCAATTCAGTCCAAGTTATGTGGGAGGTCGAAATCATCGTTAAGGTTCGGCCACAAACATCTTACGAATTGAAGCAACGATTATGAGAAGCTTGCACATTGATCCGAGCACCACGTCACTCTAACGTGTCGTTATCGGGTAGCGGATTTATAATGTCTCGTAATATCGACGATGACGCGAAGTTACACTCAAGCTTCCCGCCGATGTTGTTGTATGTCGAAGTGGAAGATGTTAATATTGTATCCACATCACCGATCCCAAGTAAGGTTAAGTAGATATACCGCTAACACATACACAGGATTTCATCGCACAAGCACCTCCTGGGATACAGCGCAGCTTTGATGAGTTGATTCCCAGGTAGTATATCATCAAAATTTATTTGATTATACTTGTAATAATTAATATGATAATTTTTTGCTTAACTTATAAGTTATGTGGCAGTGACGATGCTGTCTATCGTTCGGATAAATCATATATGCCTCATAGTGCGAAATGAAGATGAGTATCGACTATGAGTAGTGGCTCAAAGTGAGTGAAATAGTGATATTAGTGATATGACCGCTCAGCTAAGCTACCGTGCTTGAGAATATGATCATAATCTAAAAATCACTCATTTCACATGACAGAGAGTCATATGTTTTCCACAAATAGTATGTCCGGATGTGTGAAACTACGAGGGAGTGGGACAACGATGTTTACTTTGACCCATCCGACAACCGCCTCTAAGATGAAATTGAAATTCCAAATGACCTTGTTGAAGGTATGTGTTTCGCAAGTAAACGGAGTTTGCAATTTAGCATTGTTGGGTGGTGCATAGTAAATAATGTTCAATTCCAAATAATTATCTCTAACCAGAAGAACTACACGGTTGTATGTGTACAACACGATAGTCCTAAAAGGCCCTGTAAGTGGCATTTGCAGAAGAAAGCAGCAGACGCAGGGGGGTGCTTGGAGAATATCAAGAGTTGGTGAAAATCATGATGTAATGTCAGCAAAGTGCATCCGGCCATCGTAGTTCAAAATTCATAAGCATACTTCATCATACTCATGATCGCACCGATTGATCTCAAGCCTGAGAGATTATAGGTAGAATGGCATTGAAATTCAATGTTAAAGTTTCAGATATGAAAGCATGGGATGTAAGGCAAAAGGCAATAAAAGCAATATTCTATTGGGAAGAGTCCCATAAGACTCGCCTTTATATGGAATCGGTATAAGATTTCTTACTGCATCTACGAATTCAATCTACCACTACGCAATATTTCTGAGACTTTTGGGCTTTTGGACCTTCAATAATGGGATGGAGTCACGGTTGTTGAGCTTGACTTTTTTGTTGGGCAAGTATCGTGGTACATTATTAATGTACCGTAGAATCGACGAATAATGGGTTGTTTCCTCTAGCTTTTGCTATTATGGAATCGTGAGAATGTTGATTCGCGTGGTTGTGTTCTTCTGCTTGCATGATGTGTTGCCCATAGTGTCAACTAGATGTGATTTGTGCATAATATCTGATAAACATGCTGGTCTGTTACGTGGATGCAAAGAGATTTTTTCATGGGCAGCTCATAGACATTGTTTGCGCCATTTGCGTGAAAATTTTAAAAAGGTCGTACGCATGTTGGGGATTGGTGATGTTGAGTTTCTATGCCAAAAGATGTATATGGCAGGTAACACTGATGATATTCGTCAGTTCAACCGTTTAATGTTAGATATTAAAAAGAAAGAAGCATTGGCTTGAGAGCGTGACCTAAAATGGTCCCTCGCGATGGTGGTATCGTTATGGGACAATGACGACGAATGCATGAGTGTTTTAATGGTGTTAAACGACGCATTTACCGATTCGGGCTTTAATCATCGCTATCTATTACAACTTAGTTTGTTCATGAAAGCGGTTACCCACCGCTACTCAGAAAGAAAGTCTATTTATACTCAAAGGATCTCCGCGACTAACAGAAGGGAGGCAAAGCATTTCCGAACCTAAATATCAACCCATGTGAGATGCGTTTTGACAGTCATCATTCAGAGTTGATTTGCTGATAATGCTAAATGGCCTTGTCATCAAATTGGCGTAATGATCATATATCATGTGATGCATTAGGATTTAGACGTTGAACCATCTCACGGTGTGTCACAAGACACTCTACAACAGATAAGTACATATATAAATGAATTTAATACTCTACCGATCGCTCGATTGGCCATCTCGTGAGCATGGATTAGTCGCGTTCGCCCACCTAACTTTCGCAGAAGGTCGCCAACCTCGTATGAATAGATTCAAAAAATACAATGGATGAAAATGTAGCAAGAAGGTAACTTGTAGATATGCAAAATACCCACTACGGTCATCGCGGCCCTCATAATATTAACAGTCGACGGTACATTTTCCAATAGCATAATGCTTATCTTTCTCTTTCCGGTTGTAATGCACTATTTAGATTTTACATTAACACTATTATATTTGCGATTCTTTTTTACGTACGATGGCGAAGAGCACGCCGACGCATAGCCTTTAGAAACCATCACCGGATCGCCCATCTCGTACCACCGACATACTGAGTGGTGCGATTACCAGATACCGAGGAAGAGTTGTCACACGTTTAGGGTTGTGACGATACTTGTGCATTACATTTTATTTATCTGTTTCATTACAAACTTGAGAGTCATGCGCTAAATTTGGTTATGTCATAAGAACTTCTTATTATTTGTCCATTTAAAATGAATTGGTTAACTTCATATGATTGTCATCCATTAAACTATTATCAACTTGATGGTCACGAACTATTTCAAGCCCTAAACCGTGAAGCTGCTACTTATTTAGGGAAAAATCACATCTTAAAAAATAACGCCGTCTCCTGTATGACTTCACATCTTAAAAAAATTTAACTTGAAGCCCGCTCAAGTGTGAGCTTTCAATGCCGCCGTAATTAACCCAAGCGACGCCTATTGTCAAAACTATGGGCGAGCCTCAATTATTTAGCCACTAATTGGACATACATATTCTTAAATTTTTTTTATTAATATTTAATTACCCAATTAAGCTTCTAATCATACTTAATTTAAAAAAATTGCCTTAGGTTGGAAAGTATCAGCTGCATTCATGCATTGATAGCTTTCGTTGAATGTATACTAGATCTCCGGCCTAAGTTCAGGCTTTATGCGTGAAGTATATAACGTGGTTACGTGTGACATGTATTGTACAAATTTAGTATTATAGTTTGAAGTAGTTTTAGGCAAAAATAAGTTGTTAGCTTCTTTATATCATATGCAATTAAGAAATTTTAACAGCTTAAAATTTTTTAAAAAATCCATTTAATATTTGAACCAAAAAAAGATGAAATCCAAGAATTAATAGTTAGCTAAAAATTAAATGGGATGACATAATAAATATTCATTTTAATTTAACATAACATAAATAATACTAAATAATATATATATATATAATTACATTTTATATACTAAATCTCTCCCTAAAAAATCAATATAACCTATTACTCTCAAATAACAACTTAATTAATTAAAATAAAAAATTATAAATTTAATAATCTTTTCAGCTCATTTTTTCTATATAAAATTTTGATATTATTTTACTAAATATTCATATATTTTCTTAACAGTTAATTATGTATATTTTTTTAAATTTTAAATTATTCTATTATTTAATTATCAAAAAAATTTATCTAAAAATAATTAGTTCCGCACCTATATATATATATATATATATATATATATATATATATATATATATATATATATATATATATATATATATATTCTTTTCTTTCAACACCAACTGGTACCTACTCTCAAAGAAAATATTATATGCGATACATCAGGACTTCAATAAAAGTAGGATACGGGGCGTTAAAATTTTTTTTTATATTATTTTTAATATAAATTAAAAAATTTGAGCCACATGATAGAATATGATCGAAGTCTTGTGGCTTAACGTTATCGTGAAAAACAATCTAGCATGCATGCAAGAGTGCCTGGGAATAAAAGGGAGATCCTCATCTTCTAAATAAAAATTATATTTAGATAAGGAAAAGTTTTCTACACTGGCAATATGTATGTGATAACTGGTGCGTTTGTTCCGATTTTATTTATGTGTATTTTATGCTAGAGTTAATAAATAGCAAACGAATGAATTTTCGCTGTACAATTTCAAGCTCTGAATCTAATTTTTCCACATTTCATTAGTAAAATGATTATTAGTGTTATAGTTCTTGGGTAATTGAGTATTTATTTGTTGTTTAGGGCAGAAAAATATGAAAGAGCATGTTATTATAGATATGTTGCGACTATCAGATTTTGAGATATAATTTAATCATAGTCATTAGAACTTTGATGCCAAGGGGAAGTTGTTCTTAGTTAACTTAGTTGTGTGCCAGAGATTCATAACGGTAGAGTAAAATTTCACGTCTTAACTTTATAAAAAAATCTAGCGCATGCACATAGATAATTTTTTAGGTGAAAAAGCCTCTCAAAAAAGAGGAAAGAATCATGGGGCCTAGCCCAGTCAAAATATTCTATTATATGTGATTTGACTTATAAAGTTTTAACTTTCTTGATAACAAGGTTACAAGATATATTTAAGAAATTAATATGATGAGGTAATCGTTACAAATATGCGACCGTAATTTTTAATACTTGATGTCAATGACAACAAAAGGCGTGTGATGATGAATTTAAAGCTTCTGAATTCTCCTCTAGCTCTCTCTCAAGTTATTTTTAAGCTTTCTTCTTTTCTCATGACAAGAATATGATTCTATTTATAAGATTTTGAGTGTAGTATTTTGATAATTCTAACCAAAATTATAAAACACTCTGTGGAACCATTTATATTTATTCTTTTGATCTCATATCATTTTTTGATGATTTGATCATTCAAATGATCTCTGATTTAAGTAATCTTGGGCTCGTTGAATTTTTCTCGTCAAGCCGCTCGATTCTACTATAAGCAAGCCAGATTTAGAGCTCATTTGACCACCTAATAAATTTTTCAAACTCTTCGTGCATACTTTTTGAGCTTGATTTGAGCTCATTTTTACTTGAATTGACTTATTTTTTGTGTCATTAGACTCATGTGGATGAGTCGTTCAATTAAATTACATATATGTATTATCCTGTGATTTGTATTTGATTTGATAAATTTTAGTGTGATATATCAAATTTATTGATATTATTTTGACATTTTTGCCATAATTTTATTCTATTTTAACTAATGTATTTTATTTTTATTTTAATTATTTGCGTTTTAACAGCTGAGGATAAGAATACATTGGCAGCTAATAACTAAAGCTGTAATATAATCAAGTCGAGATTAGTACTGCACTGATTAAATTTGTTCATTTATTTTATATTGAATTCAAGTCGAGCTCAAAGATGATCTAGATTTTCAAACTTATTTAAGGTTTTATATTAAATTTTTAACCATGTTCAAATTAAATTTTAACTTTAATCAAGTCTAACTAATTATATATTTAGTATTAAAAACTAATCATGTAGCTAATTATTAGATATAATTAGATTTATAAAGTTTGATGGAAATTGACATAATTTATTAAGGTGTTATTCAAATAATTTTTTAGTGAAATTCAAATATTAATTTGAAATTCTTTAAGTCTATTCATATATTCACGAATATAATTGAACAAGTAAATTAATATTTAAATTTGTTCATATAAGTGAGCTTTTAAAATTTTAATCAAATTTATTTAATTACATAAATGTATTTTACAGCCCAATTACTGATTCGGATCACGCTAACTCTGCTCATCAAAAGTGCAACCACTTTGGCAGAAATTATAATAAAAATACGCAGCACTTATTTTATGCAATTAAATATTATTTTTATGATGACATGGAATAAAAATATATCGCGCAAAATCGGCTCAATTTCAAATAATTTTAAGATTTAAATCAATCTGAAATAAAAATTTTAAATTAATCCAAATTGACTGGAATCCACATGAACAACAGCTAGATAACGAACACATCATAATTAATTGAATAAACGGCTCAGCTTGAACCTAAATTGATTAAAAAAAAAAACAATTTAGCTTATGAAACAAAGTTAAGAACTTTATATCCACGTAAATGTATTAAAGATTGTAATTAAATTAAATCAGAGCTAAAGATTTTGAAATTTTTTTAACAATTTTTTCAAGATATCTTACTATAAAAATTTGTTGTTCAGTTTGAAAAAATATTTAACCAAGGAGTTTCAAAATTTTTGAATATAATATAAGTATAATACATAGATAATTAATATTGTATTTATTTTAAAATAGATCTGAAGACTTTTGAAACTCATCCTCATCATATTTTGGTCCAAATATCTTAATAGAAAAGATTTTCATTATTTTAGGAAAAAAAAAAGGTTAGAAAAATTCTCAAGGCTCTTAGATTTATTAATATGACATTTATCTCAAAATATAGCAATGGACTTCAAGACTCATCCAAATTTTTTAAAAATTCTCAATGGCAGCTCCTTTTCTCTTTTTTTTTTATCCTTGGTGTTATGGCAGATCATTATATGATATTCTGGGACAAACTTATTTTGCTTGGTTAAACTTTCCTAGAGAGGCGAAGCTAAGCTCTATCATTGATAATGACAGATGGGTGGTTCCCCCTAACCCTCCTAGCTGGAATCATACTCATTCTATTTGTGATGTACCACTGTCCATGATTTGTGATGATATTTATTGGGATGGAACGAAAAATATCTTTAGTAGACATATTATTCATGCTATTAATAATCAATATTGTGGAGTGGTCTAAAGATATTTGGTTCAAAGGGTTTTCATTAAATTATGCTATCTTTTGTTGGCAATCCACAATGCTCTAAAACGTGATGTCTTATCCACAAGAGGCTTGGGTTCGATTGATTGTAAAGTTCTCACAATGTGAAAAGGAATCACATTCACACCTTTTTTTTGTACTTTTCACATAGAATCATCCAAGCTATTCTACCAAATGGTAGTTTTTTCTTACTTCACCCCACCTTGCAACAAGTTCTTGCCGCTGCTTCTTCCTTTTCTCATAATGCTTTATCTAGGCTTTACTTACTTATGGTATCATTGTATACACTTTGGTGTGAGAGAAACTACATGCTTTTTCAGGCGGAGACCTCCTTCAAGGTCTCAGGTTTTAAAATTAAGGAGCGTTATCTTTTAAATCGCAACCGAAGTTGAAGCAATCTTGGCCTCAACAAGTTTTATCTATTCTGGAAACATGGAGAAATTTTAACAATTTGGGCAATCCACAATGCTCTAAAAACGTCTGATGTCTTATCCACAAGAGGCTTGGGTTCAGTTATTGATTACAAGTTCTGTCAATGTGAAAAGGAATCACATTCACACCTTTTTTTGGTTGTACTTTTTCACATAGAATCATCCAAGCTATTCTACCAAATGGTAGTTTTTCTTACTCCCACCTTGCAACAAGTTCTTCACGCTTCTTCCTTTTCTCATAATGCTTTATCTAGGCTTTACTTACTTATGGTGGCTATCATTGTATACACTTTGTGGTGAGAGACTACATGCTTTTTTCAGGGAGACCTCCTTCGGTATCTCAGTGTTTTAAAATTAAGGAGCGTTTATCTTTTAAACTGCAACGCTGGAAGTTGAAGCAATCTTGGCCTCAACAAGTTTTATCTATTCTGGAAACATGGAGAAATTTTAACAATTTGGGCAATCCACAATGCTCTAAAAACGTCTGATGTCTTATCCACAAGAGGCTTTATTGATTACAAGTTCACAATGTGAAAAGGAATCACATTCACACCTTTTTTTGTTGTACTTTTTCACATAGAATCATCCAAGCTATTCTACCAAATGGTAGTTTTTTCTTACTTCACCCCACCTTGCAACAAGTTCTTGCCGCTGCTTCTTCCTTTTCTCATAATGCTTTATCTAGGCTTTACTTACTTATGGTGGCTATCATTGTATACACTTTGTGGTGTGAGAGAAACTACATGCTTTTTCAGGCTAAGGAGACCTCCTTCGAAGGTCTGTGTTTTAAAATTAAGGAGCGTTTATCTTTTAAACTGCAACGCTGGAAGTTGAAGCAATCTTGGCCTCAACAAGTTTTATCTATTCTGGAAACATGGAGAAATTTTAACAATTTGGGCAACTCGATGTTGTGTGGCCCGTGTTTTAAAATGGAGTCTTTTTTATTTGCTATGGTTCGTTTCTCGTCCAATTTGTCCCGCTGATGGTTTCGATTATTTTCTTTGGTTTTTGGTATTTCATTTTACGGGCTGCTGTTATCTCAATTCATTTGTGAACCTGTTTGTGATATTTGTTCCTTTTAGCTGGTCTTTTTCTTTACGAGATGTATGCTTATTGGTCTTGGGATCGAAGGGGTTTTTGCTTTGGTTTGGGGGCTACTATTATCGACATGGAACTGGAACTTATTTTGGCCATGGAGATTTTGTGGATTGACAGTCTCCTTCTTCAGCTGGATCTCTCTTTTTTCTTTTGATATGGAATCTGCAGCGATTATGTTATATTTTGGAAGGGGTTATCACATTGGTTATGGTTTGCTGCTGAGTATTCAAGGAAAGCTCATGTCACGGTTTTTCCCAAACTGGACGATGATGAGGAAATGCTGTTATCTGAAGGTTTCAATGATCTCTTTCATAGCTAAGAGGCGGTTGATCCCTCCTTGGATGGTGCCACTTGAATCCTGGAACCTATTTTCTTCTGATTCAATTGGAGCAGCTTGCTATATGTCGACTTTATACTTGACAAACGGAATTCCCCAACATCTGTTTTCACTGGATGGCGGGTGGCACAACCGGTTGGACAATTGCTTAGTTACTTTTTCTATAAGTTATTTTATGTATCTCGAGTCCGGAGTTACTCTTCCTTTTTTGTGTTTTTTGACGACATGACCATAGGCTTTCTTATAGCTTGTATTTCCCCTTCTCTGCTTGTTGTAATTATACTTTTTTGGAATGAAATTGGGCAAAGCCCTCACCTTTTCTCCAAAAAAAAAAATATTTATAGTAAAAATTTATTTTTGAAAAATAAGACAGTTAAACTGTGATGGGTGTCAAAAATTATTATTTAAATTTAAGAAAATATATATTTATAATATTGATAACAACTTCTCAAAAATAATTATTTTTTCATACAACAGTTTTATAATCACCTTTATATAAAATTATAATTGCTCTGGACAGCATCTATATGGGAGGAGTGTGAATATAATGTATGAATGTGGTAACTATTAGTTTTTAAAAGAGCCAAGTAAGAGTATTCTATTTTAGCATAGTTTTATTATAAAATATATTTATATTTTTTTTTGATTGTAGACCATAAATTAATTATTTAATCTAGCATTAATATAATGTTTTATATCAAGGTTTAATTGAGCTTTATGTCCGGCCTTAAAGAATTTAAAATTTTTTTGTGGTAATTGATACTTGCATTTTTATACATTTTTTTTATTTTTTTTATAAAATGGAATAAAATTATTATAAATTTTATGTAGAAATACTATATCTGATTAAATTCTTAAATAGATAAATTATAAAACTTATAGTAAATTTAATATTAATTTCAAATCTCAGTAAATGCAATAAAAATTTTTACTACCAAACTTTGGTAGTTATAATGCCTTATTAAAAGAAGAAGAAGTTGATTACATCCCTATATATAATATTCAACTCTTATATCTTTATAAAACTAACATTTAATTATCTTCATTAATAATGTTTTCAGTTTTATTAAATTTTAATGAATCTGTTATAAATCAATCTAGCTCAAATAGTAGAAGAGTAAATGAAATTATCGTCATCTAATTTAGGGTTGTTTGAGGCTATCTTAAAAATTATATATTTGACATCAATTTAGAAAATCTATGTGAAATTTATGTTTTGACCGTGTTCTGAATTAACTGCAGTGAAAAAGGTTTCGAACCAAGGAGATTTATTCAAGCTAATGAATAAAAGTGGGCCTTAGTAAACCGGAACCAAGTTCCGACAGTTTTATCGTCGCTAAGCCCAGCCCAGTTATCCTACACAGTGAAATTTGCAGACTACGATCATAGTTATTTGGACAAATTAATTTGGTGCATTCGTCCACTCCATAACTCAATCTTATTATGGAAAATTTTTGTATAAATGTTATAAATTTTTATTTGGATAATGGGATAATTTTAGATTTAATGAATTTTTTTAACAGCAATTATTTTAATTACTTTGAGATTATATTTTAGATTCCATTTGGTTCAATCTTTTATATGCTTTCTTGGCAGGATAAATTAGGAGAAAATTAATCGGTATTATTTTGATAAAACAGTTGGACATGTTTTCTAATTTTTCAAAATTTTGAAAAATTAATATATATATATATATATATATATATATATATATATATATATATATATATATATATATATATATATTCAATAATTTAAAAAACCTTATTATCAAATATATTTTATGATAATTTTTTATTAAAATTATTGCTAATTATACCAATTAATTGAGATGTTTGCTTAGAATGATGAGTAATATAATCTTAAGATATATGGTTTGAATACATGACTTTTGAGGGGCAATCTTCTCCTTCAACTATTAGAGAAATTATTAAGTTTTAACAATGAGTGTATGCAATGAAAACAAATTGTCTACTCACTGCACACAAAAAATATAGTGGATTTATTGTATACAACTGAGCGCTGCAATACTTTGCACCTAGCTGCTGTTGAATGTTATCTCCTAATAATTTTTTCTGCCATTGAGCTAACAAATCCTTTCACATAATCAGAATAATTTATTATATTTATTATTAATTAGTAGTAAAAATATATAGAATTACCGATTTTAATTTAATATCTCAAATATAAGTAATATTTGATCAAGGTCTTATCTCATCCCAAACAAACATATGCAAAGATAAGCTCTAATAAAGCTTAACATATCCCTTTTTTCAGACATTCGTAAAGTAAAATAACTGTAAGAAACTCCCTCGTGAAGCTTTTCACCCATTTTTTGGCAGATTGAACGAAATCACTTTACATTATTGTTGACATCAGGCTGTCCCATTCCTTAAGTCCAATATCAAGAGCGGTTGGATTTGGAGAGAAAATTGAAGTGAGCTACTAAGTGGAGATGTTTGTAAATATATAATGGGTATGATAAATTGATGCATGGACCGTTGTATTTGTATTTTCAGTCTGTATCACATAGATCAGATAATAAAAAAATTTATATGAAAATGAGGGAAGAAGATGAATATTAGAAATTTTTTTTTTTTGGTTGGAAAAAGAGAGCCAAGCTCGAATAATTTCATTACTCGAAAGATAGTACAATTGTATATTACAGCATTCAATAATAAAAAAAACAAAACTATTAAATAATGAAAATACAAGTTAACGATGGTTGATTTATGAAAGAGTTGGTAAAGAGTTTTTTTCTCCAATAGAGAACCTCTAACTTCGTTGTCATTACGGATCTGTTTGGTACCCCATTTCATCTGCAGTGTGGTTGAAATCGTGCCGCAGTTCCGTTTGTTTCCACCAAATATGGAGAAGCGCGAAACTTCAACGCTATTTGAACCGAGCGGCCCGCCGCGGGGCGAAGGATTCTTATCCAAATTACCCTTCCGCGCTCAACCTCGTGCCGAAGGATTGTTCTGCCCATAACAAAAAAAAAATTTCTTCTCGCCGCATGATCTCTTCAGATCTCGCATTCTTCTTTTTCGATCTCCTCCTTCTCTACCAACACATTACTGTGTGCATCTTCTATGCTCATGGCTTCCGTTTCGCACCTGTCTATTGCCGACTTCGTTCATCTTCCCTAAACCTCATTATGCAGGTAAGCGTCGTCTTCTATTGGCTTATGAATCGGTTATACATGAGGAAATGGGGTTATGTCTTCCACAAAGTGATTGATTTCTGTTCTTTGTTGTTCCACCAGTTTTGGTTTGCTAGCTGTGCTTGGTTTTGCTATTTTTGGCTTAATCTGGCTAGTTGCTAGTGTTTCATTCTTTGGGTTTCTCTCGATGTGGCTGTGCTGTATTACTTCCTATTTGGCTTGGCTGTTGCCTGATGGCCGCAACTGGTTTGGGATGTTTAGATTTGTTTGCTATTTCGTAGTGGATATGGTTGTGCTTTTGCTGTTGGATAATTTTGATTGGAGATTCGTTTCCTATGTGTTTGACCTTTTGGTTAGATGGAGGTTTTGGTGACTGATTCATATTTCGATGTCCTTCTTTGATAGTAGTGTCCTCTGGTGGAAGCTATTTTTGGTATTGAGTTGGGAGTGTGGAGTTATCTTCGCTTTCCTATTGTGAGGCTTGATAGATATTATAAACTAATGATAGTGTCGATGGAGACATCAAATTTGCTGCAACTTATAGATGTGGATTTTTATTCATGATAAACAACAATATAATTGGTGGTGACGTGCATATATGAGAAATAAATATTGATGCATATATGAGACATTGTTATTATTAGTGATAAGTGGCAACAACAAATACTAACCTTGATGGCAATGATGAACATTAGCTTTAATGTATACAATGGGTGACAATATTAATTTTAATGGTAGGCATGACTCTCATTGATATGATGATTATCAACACTGGTGTTTGTTATTGGAACTAACCTTATTTGTGATGGTAAATGTTAATTTTAGTGCTGATAATGAGTCTGATGTGTTGTGGCTGAGGGCTATAAAACTGGTAAATAGGTTGTGATGGCTGAGATGTTCTCCCTTACTTTTTCTTGGCTGGTAGCTTCATAGTTGATTGTAACCCTTCTTTGAAAGTTTGGATGCTCACCTATGTAGTTGCCCCTTGTGAAAGATTTTCTTTGACTGAGCCGGAGCCTTTTTTAGCTCTTGATATTTTTCCATTTACTTTGGTAGATTTTTATGCTTATTTTAGCTGTTTGTTCATGCTTCAATAGTTAAATGCAATTCATTCTTCTTCTTTCTTGTGTGAAGAGTATATTTTGTTTAGGCAAGTGCAAGAGATCTCAAGCTTGTTTCTCTATTTCTTATGTTATATGTTTAGTATCGCCTAACCAAATTAAAAAATTGCAAACCTCTATTGTTTGATTCATATTATTTTTATCGTTTGAGTGATAATAAGAGAAGCTTAAAATGGGAAACCCAAGGGAAGGTGGAGCGGGTGCTACTTGGGAGAGAGATGTGAAAATAATATTTTGTGATCTTTGTCTCAAGGAGATAGACTTGAGCAATAGACCTACAACCTATTTTAACAAAGAGAGTTGGGAGAATTTAACAAAAAATTTATGGAGAGAACTGGAAGGGAGTACAGCAGAACACAATTTAAAAATAAATGAGACCAGCTGAAAAAGGATTGAAAATTATAGAAAGAGTTGAAGCAAGGAACAACTGGTTTGGGATGGGATCCTGTAAAGAAGATAATTGTTGTATCTACGATTGGTGGCGAGAAAAGGTACAGGTAAATTTCTTATACATACTTGTTCATTCTAATTATTACACAAAGAGTTCAGAAGATCATAACATGAGACCATAATTTTTTATTGCAGATATTATCAAATGCAAAGAAATTTAGATATTATGGCATAGACCCTGAAATTGAAGATAAATTAGACCTCATGTTCAGTGGTGTGGTTGCCACAAGTGCCCTTTCCTGGACACTGAATCAAGAAGCTGATGGCATTGTGCAAGAACAAAATTATTCTGAAAAAGGTCTGCTTCAAATAATTTGGATAATGAATTATTATATGGCACATTTTTTCACATCAAATCCAATCATGCTAGGCATTCACCAGGTCTAGCTCCTAGAGGCCACAAAAAAAGGAGGGGTTGGATTCCTCCCAAATTAGATATCACAACTAGTTACTGCATGCACTTCCAAAGCGAATAAGATAAATGCATCGCCATCATTATCTAAGGTAATCACTATTTTAGATAAAATCACTAAAGTTTTTGAAGATATTCCATTTTATCTACATTCAACGAGGTTGCTTGAGGATGCAAACAAGCGAGAGATCTTCGAGCGAAAAGTTCATTATCTATGCTATTATTTTGAAACACATGATGTTTAGCTAAGTTGTCTATGGTCAATGATGTTTTTAGCACCTGTCATGTCTTACACTTCTTTTGCTTAGTGATCCGGTAGTAGCTGGTTTGCTCTTTGGACTTGATGTATTTATTTTTGTTATATGCTGAACTTCTTTAGACATTATATGGTAACATGTACCTTGGCTAATTTTAATATATGGAACTAGTTGGTTTGCTCATGTACTTGATCTATTTTCTTTTGGTATGCAAATTTTGTTTAGTAGCTTAATCTATAATGGCTAATATAGTTAAGTATGTATTTTTTGTCATTGGTTGCATTTATGAAAAGTAAGGACGATGACCAACCTATGATTGATTTTGCTACTACGATATGCTTAATAAATGAGTACTATGAGTCTTATATTTGCAAGACTCCATGTATGACTTCTAAATTTATTGGTGAAAAATGGATCACTGAGTTAATAACAGGTCACCTCGGGATATTTCATAACATGTTTCGTATGTCACAGATAATTTTCACTGACCTGTTGCTGGAGTTAGAACACATTCATGGGCTTCGTGGATCCTATAGAACTACAACTAGAGAAGTCTCGACGCTAGCAATATATATATTATCATATAATGAATCTATCAGGGCAACTACCAAGCGATTTCAGCACTCCTCTGAAACTATAAGCAGATACTTCTCTATTGGCCTCGACGCATTGGTAAGTTTATCAACAAAAGTTATAATGTCGATAGATCCAACTTTTCAGAATATACTAGTTGAGATTTTGTATGATTACTGATACATGCCATATTTCAAGGTATACTTCATTTCTAATTTTATTTTGAAATATTCATTTATGATTATCACCTAAGTTTGAACTAAATTCTATTGTAGGATTGCATAGGTGCAATTAACAGGACACATGTCAATGCTCGTGTGAAAAAGTGGCGTGTATTGGTCGCTATGGCTCACCTACGCAGAATGTAATGGCAGTATGTGATTTCAATATGTGTTTCACTTTTCTGATGGCTGAATGAGAAGGAAGTGCACATGATAGTCGCATATTCAGTAATGTGTACGGCGTAGAGAAAATAACTTTCCACTGCCTCCTCTAAGTATTACTATATGAAATCATTTATTTATTTGAAAGTAATGATCATTATAGATTCTAATTACAAATTTAAACAAGAAACTATTACCTACTTGATGTTGGTTATCCAATGCAATGAAGGTTCTTGAAGCCTTTTCCTGAAACAAAATATCATATTCTTGATTTGAAAGGAGCAGCCAAGCCATCATGGGAATGAAAGAATGATTTAATTAACGACACTCATCGTTATGTGGTGTGATTGAGAGAGCATTTGGAGTATGAAAGAAGAAATAGGTTATTCTATGCGATATGCTAGCATACTCCTTTAAGAAGCAGATTAAAATAATTGCACCCACAATGGCTTTACATAATTATATATGTCGTTATCCATCACACCACGACATTGAGTTCAACATTATAGATAATGATCAATCATTTGTTCCACCTGAAGCATTTGAACATCGATTGGGTTACTCAATGGTAGAAATTACTCAACAAATAATAGAATTTGAGACACAAGATGGAGAAGTGGCTGAGGAGATAAAAGAGTTATAGGAGCAAATTACAAATACCTTAGATATTGAGTAGAGCTTATGTAACCCTTATTTCAAATGGTAGTTTAAACATTGTATGTTCACATCTACAAATATAATGAAACAAGTAATTAGTCATTGTACTATTTATTTCATAATTTTTTTAAAATATCTGTTTAATTATCATTGCCAAGTTATATTAGAATGCCACAACTCTCATATTAATATTTTTTTATTACCAATGCAAATTTATTTTAGGAAATATGAGTTCGAGGATCTCTACTGATTCTAGAGTTGTGTATTGCAACTGTGATTTGTAATGTTATATATTCACTTCACATTGAGAAGAAAATTATGATAGAAAATTTTTCAGGTGTCCAAGAAATCGAACTGGAGATGATTACAATTATTTTAGATGGGTTGACGAATACGAGAGTGACACTTCAAACAATGATCATGTTTGAAGGGTAGCTTTGGAGAAAAAACTTTGAAGAGATTTGATCAACAGAATAGTAGGCTTAATATTCTGATTGCACTTGTTGTTGTACTTTTTATTTTTAATATTAGTATTACTTATTAAGTAATATATAATCTCTTACAGTAATGTAGTTGACTGACTATATATGAGTATGAGTTATCCAATTTTTCTTCATTTTATTTAATATTATTTATTATATTTAAAATTATTCATCTCATATGGCCAAAGGGATATTTTAGTTATTTCTGCACAAACAGCCGCAACATAGTAGATTATGAATTGAGTTTTCAAATAATCATAGAAGAATGTTTTCAGCTTTTTACTTTTCACAAACAAATTTGCCCCAAACAGACCCTAAAACTCTACTTTCAAAAGAAAAACCCCTTAGAAGATAAAAAAGGAGGGATTAGAGTCAATCAACAAGAATAAGTTATACTATATAATCTAAAAATAATACAACATAGCAAAGTACAAATAATCAAAACTAATGGAGTTACAAAACCAATTGGAGCCACCAATAACAGTATCTGTTTGCACCTCGTTGTATAAAATCATATATTCATCTTTGCCAAACAAAATGCAAAATAAATTGAAAGAGCATATAAAATCATTAGCAAGTTCAGAGCAAGGCTTCAAAATAAGTAGATAATGAACTATAAAATAGCCAAAAGGACCATCCGAAAGCAGTCCCTTAATAAAGAAAATGTAGTTAGGCGTCATCTAGCAGCCAAGGAACAAGCAACATGTAGATGGATTATCTGAAGTAAAATGCTCGAATAGAGTCATGCATCCCATTCCTTGCTTTTAAAACATATTACAAATTCAAATTTTGTTTTCATATATATATATATGATCTCCTCTAAAAGTAATAACATTGTCTTATTCCTATATACTGAGTTATAATTTAAACAGCTTATTGAAAGAACTTATTGATGACCTTATAGTTGATAATGGTCGCATGTATCTTAACTTATGAGAAAAATAACTAAGAAGAAAAATCCCCATAGGGAATACAATATTTAGAATTTCAAAGAAAATAGATATTCAAAGAAAAGATGATCTTATGATTCAAGTTACTTATTATAAAGTATACAAACATTCTTAAAATTTAATCCCGCCTAATTCAAGATATCCATTATTTAAAGCCCTTTAATTTAAATCTTCAATGCAATAATATCATACTTGATGGCATTTCTTTGGAACCAAATCAAATTATCTAAGTAAATCTTAACCAAGCCATGATGTAGTATTCTATAAACATTCTTAAAATCTAAAATAAATGGAATCAGTATAATTCTGATAGAAACAAGGATCAATAGCAAAATTGCACATGATGTTTAAGTTTTAAAGATTAAAACTGATTAATAGTTGAATTTGTTCGAGAAGAGCCAACATGTATCTCAAATAAACTCTTTACATATTGTACAAGAATGAGACCTCTCATAAAAAAATAATATTCTTATCAAAAGTTTTAATCAAATATACATCATTGAATCATGGGTCATAAAAGAAGATAGTGATCTAGGGCGACTGATTTTAAAAGAAAATCAACTTGCAAATTTAATAACAACATGATGCACGGATTTTTAGTTAAAGGAAGCATTAATATGAGATTTTTTTTAAAATAGAAAAAATATGATTCAAACACTAGTTATCATGAAGAGAGTTATCATTGTAAATTCTCCAAATAATTTTTTTGCCTTAAAAATTAGATTTAGGGTCAAATTCAGACCACAGTAAATTTTAGGCAAGGTGAATGTATGCCGAAAATTTTGTACTTAGTTATCCAGGTCATTATGATGCAAAAATTTAGATATTAAGAAAGTATTTTTTTTAATGGCACATTAAGGCAAAATCACACTTCTAAATCAATAAACCAGATAATTACATATGATAAAATAACTGAGCTGAAGTCTACCAGCCAAAAAAACAAAGACCCAAACCAGAGAAGAAACCTGTTAAGTATTTTATCTCAATGGATGACCTTAATTCAGGATGAAGATAGATTAATTCCGAAGTACTCCCAAGGTAGTGGCTTACGATCAACACGTATAACTTCACATATAAAATAGTTAAAATCAGTCCCAACTGAATTGGCGAAAGAAAGAGCCGATTTGCTATGATTAAAAAGAAAGGCGATAAGAAGATCGAAGTACATAAGAGTATTTTAAGGCAGTTTATAGAATAAAGGTTACATGCATTTTAACTTATAAATGCATTTATGGTAGGTGCTTCAATATGATAATTAATATTTTACATCAAAAAATTAAAAGCGTTGTCTTGTTAAATTTGAATATACTGTGATTATTAAAAAAATATTTTAATAATATATTCAAATAAGAACTATATTTTAAAGTTTCATTTTATTAATGAACTCAAATTTAAAATTAATTACTGATATCACACTAAAAATTAATCTAAACGAGATGTAAAACAATCGATTCTAAGTCAAACTACAAGATCAAACACTTAAAATATCATTGGAAATTTTGGGATATCAGTTAAATCCCTAATAGTTTCTAAATATGGAGTGTTTATAATTAAATCGAAAGTCTTGATGAGCTGGATCTAATAAACCCAAGATCTCTTGATTCTAACTTTATTTGAGCATTCAAATACTTAAAATACATCAAATGATTAAGAGAATCATTTTGAGCCTTCCGATGGAGTGGATTAGATTTTACATGTATTTATAGAAACGTCATCCCTATAATCTATAAATAGTCCCTCATTCTTCACATTAGGGGAGCCCAAGCTAAAGAGAAGAGAGAGCTCTAAAACTTGAAAATCCTCCAAGCATAATCGCTTACGACGGCCGCCGCCATCGCTACGCCGACCGCGCCATCCTCGTTGCCGCAACCACGTCGGTCATCCGCTGCCACCGCACGATCCGTTCGGTCATTGCTCACCACTGCCGCTGCATCAATACATTGCCGCGGCTGCCAATACCGCTGACGCTGCGGCTGAATTATCAGGCCATCTTCGGCTATCACTCCGCTGACATCAGTGCCGTTACCCCGTGTTTCACCATCATCACCGCAATAATTGTTATAACTTAACTACAACCGATTTTGTCATTGGATTCTCATTGTCGCTCTTCATATACAATTATAATCCATAGAAAACTTTGTTAAACAGATACATAAGAAGATTTGGGGTGGTGATTTTTTCCCCTATCAGGGGTTTTTTCCGCAAAAAATTCTTGAGTTTTTTATTCTCTCTTCAAACATCTATGTGCGTGTTGGATTCCACAACAAAGCTAAGTAAACTTTATTCTAGAAGATTAGCACGCATCTTTGACACCATGGAAGCAAACCACATACTGAACAACGGGCCTCGCCAACTCCGTCACTCTTGAAACCAATCCTTGAACTAAGGACTCACTTCTAATCATGACCCAATCTATGAAGGTGCAACGAGAATCTCTAGAAAATCGATTGAATTAAATGAGAGTCTTAAAATGAGATCACTTTTATGAGCCACTATCCTTACTAATGTAGCATCTGTTTTCGCTTCGGTGATGTTGACCTCCTAGACGCAGCTTATTTCCCATCACTTGCAAATTCAACTTAATCCACCAATTATTGTCAAGAGTTTATTCTCGATTCCACTCATGTTATATGGAATTACAATGCAGTGAAGAAGAATTCCACTTTAAAGATGGAAATCATCTTCCCTCTCATCGCGCTATAAGAGTCTTTGATTGATTCTTCAACATCTTTTTAGGGTTCAAGCTTCGAGCATCGACTCTTATGGGCAATTGGTATAAAACATCGACCATTACAGACCATCATGCATATCCAACGAGCTCCTAACACACTACTTTGTCAGGTCTTTCCAGTCACCCTCAAGGGTCAGGCTCGCACTTGGTTCTACTCCCTTCCAAGGGGATCCATCCATACCTTTGATGAACTCGCCAAGCTTTTTGTAGAATAGTTCATTATAATCTGGATGATCATTAAAGATTCCTCTCATCTCTCAGACATTCATCAAAATGAGGGTGAATCACTTAAGGAGTACTTCTAGAGGTTCTCCTTAGAGGCTCGCCAAATACATGGAGTAGACCCTGAACTATTAAGTTGAGTTTTCCTTGGAGGGCTCCGTCTTGGGCCTTTCTACTCGTCACTAATGCGAGATACGGTCTGCTCATATGCTGGCTTGGTTCATCGTGTGGAAGCACAAATTTCTATCGATGAGGCTATTAATGCCCATCGTAAGTAATTTGAATAATCTCATGGAATATAGATCGATAATCCCATCAAAATAAGCAACAAGACAGTTATGATCTCCCTCCATGGCCCTCACATCAACGATGTGAACCACAACCAGAAAAAGAATACACACCACTGAACACATCTCATGTTAATGTCCTGATGGCCATTCGAGATGAAGAGACCATCAAGTGGCCACATCCGCTGAAACCAAATTCAAGAAATCAGGAGAAATATTGTAACTTCTATCGAAGTCGTGGACATACTATTGAGGCGTATAAATAACTTAAAGAAGAAATTGAGAAGCTCATTCAATAAGGATATCTATGTCAATTTATGCAGAATCAATCAACTCTAGCAAACATAACTCTAACTGGGGGGAAACCAGCACAATCATCACAGAAATAATAAAATAGTTGCTAGATAGTTGGAGAAATTGAAACAATCGTAGGAGGACCACTACTATCTAATCAAGTCCTCATTGCACCTCTGAAAAACTAGAGTTAAAGAAATCTTGTATTGATCATTCCATCACTTTTAATAACTCGGACTTAGAAGGAGTCCAAGTTCCCCATCAAGATCTGCTTGTCATTAGCATAGAGATCGGTGACCCATGCTATAATATTAAGAGAATTTTTATTGATAACAGGAGTTCTATCGATGTTTTATTTTACTCCATATTTTTTAGCATGTGGTTGGTTAGAAAAAAGCTTCAACCTGCTGCAGGACCATTATATGAGTTTATTGATAATCACCCTTCTTGTTGTCCTCAGAGAATTTCCTCGACAAGTGACTCATTCAATTCAATTCATGGTGGTCAAGTCAAACACGCATAATGCTATCTTTCTAAAGGCCCTCCAATCAATTTTTGGTGCGTACTTGGTATCTCATCTTAAGATAAAATTTTCAACGGGTTGGAGTGGTATGTGGAAAATCAATAACACAATCATGTTACCACGAGCTCAACCATGCCCTTCGGTGACTTTCGATTAAAAATTTTAATTTTAGATGAAGAAATACCCAGAAGCCACTGAAGACTTGCTCCATGTCTCATTGTCAGATGACCAACCTCAATGAACAGTGCAAATCAGATCTCTGCTCTCAGATGAACAGAGGGCAAAATACATGGACTTCTTGCGCAAAAATCAAGACATCTTTACTTGGAGCCCATATATGCCCGGGGTCGACCCCATTGTGATAATGAACTCCCTCAAGATTGATCTAACATTCAAAATGATCATCCAAAAGAAGCGGAGTTTTGCACATGATCGCCTCCAAGCTATTGAACAAGAAGTTAACAAGCTCTTAGAAGCAAGATTCATATGAGAAGTACATTACGCTACATGGCTAGTAAATATTGTCATGGTAAAGAAAGCAAATGGAACTTGGAGAATGTGTATTGATTACACTGATTTCAACAAAGCTTGCCCGAAAGATAATTTTTCTCTCCCTCGAATTGATCAATTGGTTGACGATGCTACGTCTGGGCATCAAATGCTCAATTTTTTAGATGCTTACTCAGGTTACAACCAAATAAAAATAGACCCAATTGATAAAGATGCCACATCATTTCAAACATATAAAGGTTTATATTATTACCAAGTTATATTGTTCGGGTTAAAAAATGTTGGTGCTACCTATCAACGTCTTATGAATAAGATTTTTAAAGACCTCTTAGGCCACACAATGGAGGTATATGTGGATGACATGTTAGTAAAAGCTTGGAAGAATCACAACACATTTCCAACTTAGAAATATGCTTTAACCTTCTTCGTCATTATAACATGCGACTTAACCTAACCAAGTGTGCTTTTGGGGTTACGTCGAAAAATTTCATGGGTTCATGATCACCCACTATGGGGTTGAAGCTAATCCCGAGAAAATCAGAGCCCTCAGAGATATGGCTCCTCAAAAATATCAAAGAAGTTCAACGCTTGAATGGATGAATTGTTGACTTATCCCGCTTCTTAGCCCGTTCTGAGGATAAATACTTGACATTCTTTAAAATACTAAAGGGAGCTAAAAATAATAATTTTCAATTGACTGATGAATGGCAAGCTGCTTTTGAGCAACTAAGAGAATATTTAACATCTCCACCCTTACTATCCAAGCCTATCCAAGGAAAGATGTTATACTTATATCTCGTAGTCTCTTCCCATGCGATAAGATTAATTTTAGTGCGAGAAAAAAATAAGATACAACGACCAATTTACTATGTCAGCAAAATTCTCTCTGATATAGAAAGTCATTATCCACTACAGATAAGATGGTTTTGGTTTTAGTTTTCTCAACGCAAAAATTACGTCCATACTTCCAAGCTCACACCATCGACATTTACACTCATTTACCATTGAGGGCCATTATACAAAAACTAGAGGCATCTGAGAGGTTAATCAAATGGTCCATAGAATTGGGAGAGATATCCATTTTCTACCTAGGCCAGACATAAAGTCTCAAGTACTCGCACACTTTATAGTGGAATGCACTACCCCTACTCCAAATGAGCAATCTATTACACCCCTTTTGTCTCCTCAATGGACACTCTATGTTGATGGAGCTTCAGTAAATACTGCTGTCGGAGCAGGAATCTTACTTATTTTCCCCCAACAAGATACCTTAGAGTATGGATTTCACCTAAAATTTCCTGCAACTAATAATCTGGCTGAATATGAGGCTCTCATCGTAGGGTTGAGACTTGCCATCGATTGTGAAGCTCAAAACTTAATGATCCACACTAACTCTTAGCTTGTCACCTCCTAAGTTGAGAGAAACTTTAATACCAATAATCCCCAGGTGGCATAATACCTCAGCTTGGTGAAGTCACTTCTTGCCCATATTAAGACACGTCAAATCATTCACATACTGTGAGAGAAGAACACTCGAGTTGACGCTCTCGCTAAGCTCGCTACCTCTGCTACTGAAAATCTATTTAAGAGAAGTCGTCTTGAGGAATTATATTTTCCTAGTATCCAAGGGTCATGGGTAATATAAGAAATTATTGAGACAAAGGAACCTTCGTGGATGGACCCCATCCCGTCCTTTCTATAAGAAGGGACACATCCTGAAGACCCAACTACTGCAACTCATCTTCGAAAGCAAGCTAGAAACTTTATTATTATCGGAGGTGAACTATACAAATCAGTTTTTTCTAGGTCATATCTTAAATGCCACTCACCATCAGAGGCCGATTACGCATTAAGAGAGGTTCACTCAGGGATATGTGGATAACACCTAGGAGGAAAGGCGCTAGCCCTTAAAATTATAAAGCAAGGGTTCTATTGGCCTACGATGAAACAAGATGTCTTGGAGTTCACAAAAAAATGTGTGAGTTGTCAGTTGCACTCTAACTCTCTCATACACCACATATAGAGCTCTCATCCCTTCAAAGCTCGTGGCCTTTTGCCCAATTGGTAATTGATATCATGGGACCTTTTCTAGTAGTTTGGCAACAAAGTTTATCCTTTTGACTACTTCACTAAATGGGTGTGAGCCACCGCTAAAATCATGGAGATAAATGCTAAATAATTTATTTAAAAAATATAGTATGTGATTCGGTCTTCCTGCAAAGATCATCACCGACAAAGGAACCTAATTTATTGGAAAAGTCTTTACACCTTTTTGTAAAGATCTTCACATTTAGTTGCTGCATATAGCTGTAGCTCATCCTCAAACTAATGGACAGACTGAAGCTACCAACATGACTATACTCAAAGGGTTAAAAATGTGTCTCGAGATGGAGGGGGGGAGGGGGGTTGAGGAGCTCTCTAATGTTCTTTGGGTTTACCACACAATATTGTGAACTCCGATTGATGAGACACCATATAATTTGTGTTTCGACAAAATAATTATACCAGATATCGATTCCAAGTCCAAGAGTTCAATCATTCAATCAGTAATGAAGAAAAACTCGATAACCCGGACCTACTCCTCAAACTCATGACATGACCCTACGGATCGCCTATCACCAAAGGGTAGCTCGTCACTTCAACAGAAGAGTGAAATCCCATCCCAACTTTGTCGGTGACTTGGTCTTGCAAAGTCTTGAAGCTGAGGGCAAAGGCCCTCAACGCAATAAACTCTCACCTCTTTGGGATGACCCTTATGTATAGTTATGGTCAAGCCAGGAATATTTAAGCTCAAGGATCCAGAGGGAAAAACCTTACCTCAAACTTGGAACACCGAGAATCTCTAAAAATATTATCAGTAATTCTTACTGCATAATTATTGCAACTTTTATTTTATCTTGTTTGTCATTTCCTCTTCAAACTTATATCTTTGTTAAAATTATCTTATGATTGAATCACTGAGCTTATCAGAGTAATGAGTTTATGGAATTTTCTTTCAAGCTTGTTGCATATAAACAATCTTCTTCATTTAGTCCTCCCACTTGAGAAATGCACAACTCACATTGTGTCTTAGTCGGGGCATGATCAATCCCAAGGGGACTTGATCGGACCTCTTTCATATATGTAAGAAGTTGAGTAATACTTTGACTAATGCCTAGGATAGGTCAAAAAGTCTTTGGTGGATATTCCATGATCTCTTCCATACAGGAAAGAAGTCAAGTAACGCTTTGGCTAATACCTAGGATAGGTCAAAAAGTCCTTGGTGGACATTCCATGACCTCTTCCATATAGGAAAGATGTCAAATAATATTTTGACTAATACCTAGGATAGGTCAAAAAGTCCTTGGTGGACTTCCCACATCCTCATATGTACAGGTTAGCATTGTCAAATAATATTCTGACCAATCATCTCAGATAGGTCAAAACAAAATAAGAGCAAATCACCCAAAAAATTTTTATTGTCATTGACAGCACTAACATGATGATATAAGAAAGAATCAAAATTTTGAATATAAAAAATAATAATAATAATAAATAACAATACATAGGTAAAAGGAAAAGAAATGCATCCTCAAATGATACTTCATGATATCAACGTCTTCCTCGCCATTGGAATATGCTCCCTTAAACTCACTTTCAACCCCTTCATCTCCAGAATCTGGCGAAGGGTCTTCTGATACTTGGTTGGGAGACAAATTTTTAATACTAGCTCTAGTTTTGCAATGTACTAAGAGAATTCCTTTTAGGAATTCCGAGATAAAGCCTTTCTCCAAACATTGGTGCCCTAAGTCCTTCACTTCAACATCAAGAATATGATTACGAGCTTTTTGGACATGATCCTTGATAACATCATGATAAGCTAGAGTTCTTAAAGTCTTCCACTACCTTCAAGGAGATTTCATTTGCTTTCACTTCTAACATTATAAGCTCCTTCTTAGAAAGACGATCCTGTAATGTTTTCTTCTCCGCTCCAAGTGCCTTGGGTCTTTTCTCTCAGAGTCTCAAAATCATCTTCTCCACCTTCAGAGGTTGACATCTTCTTTTCTCTTCTAGAAGTCTCGCCTCACCTCAATCACCATAGTACATCCACCTCCTAATCCGGAGAGAAAGAGAAGTTGACATGTTCGCTACACCTGGTTAGTTGATTCTCTAGAGCAACCACTTCTTTGGCCTTAGCACTCATCTTTTGCTCATACTTGCCTTGCAAATATTTTACCTTCACAAATTCAGTATTCCACTCATCTAGAGTGACACCCAAATGAGCCATCAGCCCTAATATTTAAGCTACCTACAATAAAAAAATCAGAAATATTACGCGAAGAAAAAAAAAGGAAAAGAAGAAAAGAAAGAGAATGAGAAAATAACGTACTAATTCGTCTGCTCGTTGATGTCCAGTGCATACGTGCTTTAACACATTTTTTAAAAATATGCGGCTTCAAGAAATGAATCCCCCCATTATGAGTTGAGATAGCTAAACTCTCAGAGGCCAACTGGGGGAAAACATCTTCTTCATAAATATTTGACGTAGTTACTTCGACACATGTCTTCTTTTTCTTTAAAGAAGAAACATTGCTATCACCACGATTTCGTAACGCCTTCTTGAAAGAATCCTGTGAATATGAAGAGACATTTCATAACTTTAACTTGTTCTCTTCAGTGGAAGAGCATGAGATCTCCCTACCTGAATTGAAAGGCCAACCTTGAACATTATATCTTCAATTATATACTTGTTAATATTACGTAATTCATCCTACAAGCTTCCTGCCTCAAAAATATTAAGAGTTGTTAACATTTCATTCACTTCAATCAATGGATCTTGAAGGTCATTTAATCTTCCTCATCTCTCAGGGAGGCCCCACTCATATTTCACAAAAAAGAAACAATTAGACCAATTTCTAGATAGATCCCATGCTGAAAATTCTATCAAATTATTTATAGCCCGGTAAGAAACATATCCTTAAGCATCATATGTGAATTTACAAATTCGGCACAAGTATTTGATGTTCAAAGTAACACCACACTCTCTAAAGAAGACAGTCTGATGTAGAACATCATGAGGATCCAAAAATTAGAGCTCAAGGTCCATTTACAAGATCTCAAGCTAAAGCCCAAGAAAATTAAAGAACAAAGAAGACTTAGCCCATTAGCCCGCTAAGGTCCATTTTATGATTTCATCTTTTTTATTTATGTAATTTTTAATTTTCTAGAAACTCCATGTTTAAAATTTTTTATTTAAAAATTCAAAGCATGACATGTGATGTGGTTGAATCCATATAAAATAATAGCATGTGAAATGAGTGGATGATATAAAATAATGAAGCAATTTAATGCTTCACATTAATGTGGCCACCCATCTTTCCCTCCATGTTTTGAATTCATTTCTTTTGAAAGATGCTTATAATGGCTATAAATAGCCCCTCTTACTAGAATGAATGTGATCTTTTAGCAATTACAAATTATTGAGTTATTCTTGTGGTTTGAGAGCTTGGTGGCCAAACCTTGGCAATCTGGGAGCTAGTTATCCAACATATCTTCTTCCCTCACCTCCAATACCTATGTCTCTCAATCTCATCAAAAAAAGAACTCCTCCATCAAATTTGGTATCGGAAATTTGTCAAAGTTTACTTCAACAAAGAGAGAAGTGTTGGACTTATCTTCAAACTTTCTGACTGAGTTTTGACTTTTAATTAATTTTTTTATATGATAGTTTAAAGATATATATTACTTGGTAAGTTTATGGTGATAGCATAAAATTTCAATTAGTAAGTTTCATTATATATTTTAGTCATTTTTCAATTATGTAAACTTGTGCAAAAAAAAAAAAAATTAAGACAGCTCCTTAGGAGGTAGTGCTTCACCCTAAAAGTAACTTATACATTTGTGTAAATCAAAATCTAATTACTTATTTTATTATCTTTGTTATTATTTATGATTAATTTTAGAAGTTTCTTTGATTAACTTCTTATAATAACTTGCTTTCTTAAGAAAAAAAAATAGGCTTGATAAATTTGAGCATTTTTTCATTACATTAAAAAAAATAAAAAAAAATTACATGCATAATAATATAAGTGTGTTAAACCTGGTGATTTTGGAAGCTAAATAGAACTTTGTCAAAAAGACCTAAACTTTGTCACAATTATATTATACTTGTTTATTCTTTTTTTTTTCATTTTTTTTCATTGATCCCTTTTCATATATCTTTTTTTTCTTTTAAAAAAATCTCATGGCACCAAAATCTATCTCTCAAGATTAAGTTGAAAATTTGACTAGATTAGTTGATGCCTTAGATCTTAGGATCCAAGATAATGAATTAAAAACTCAACAAATATTAGAAGAAAGTAAGAATCAAATGCAAGAACTTAAACAACAAATGCAAACTCTTATAGTGCATCTACAAAATAATAGAATACCAACTCCTCCTCCAATACTGCTCAGACTATTCCAATAGGGATAGATGAAGAAGATTCATATCCAAACCATAGAGAAAATCAACCACTTAGAAGACCATCAATTGTTAGAAAATTATTTTAAGACTATAGAAGACTCTAATGATCCATCTTGAAGAGTTAAAGTAGAAGCCCCAACTTATGATGGTATACATGACCCAAATAAATTTCGATCGGTTAGTTCAAATGGATGAATTCTTTGATTGGTATAAAATGGATGATTACCAAATGGTTACTTTTGCTAAAATAAAATTGATAGGGCATGCTAAAATTTATTGGATAAATATTTTAGCTAAAGAAAAAAGATTAGGAAGGACAAACCTCACTTAGATAGAAATGAAAGAAATGTTAAGAGCAAGGTATTGTCCTAGGCATCATGATAAGAAGCTATGTAGTCAATTATTAACTTTGAGACAAGGTAATTATCTTGTAACTGAATACTTGAAAACTTTTGAAGATCTAGTTTTAGAACTGGCCGATGAATAATTAGCCAATAAATTTGTTATTGGACTTAGAGACATTAAAATGAAGTTGAATTATTTGACCCACAAATATTTAGAGGAAGCATCATTATGCATTATTAGTTGAACAACAAAAGAAATCGCCTCCTCTCTAAAACTAAAGTCAAGTACCTTCCATTTCATCTCATAGATCTATTGTTAGACTGCCCATCCAAATGGCGACCCCTTTGCCTAAAACTTCAATTGAAGGGAGCTCTAAGAACATGGAAGTAATATATTTTAAATGTCAAAAAATGTTCATATGCAAAATCAATGTAAAGCTCAAATCTTATTTTAGAAGAAGTTGAAAATCCACAGATGATTAGATGAAGTTTATGATGACACCCCTATTATCTCGATGAAGAATTGAATTAAGAGATGACCCTCACGCTAATGTGATGAGATGTCTTATAAAAAAAAATGACTGAGATTGGAGGAGAAGAACATTTTTAGCATGTATGTTTGAAAAAAGAGATAAAACACACACACACCTAACTTGAGCCAACCTAAAATCTTAGAAAACCTCACAAACCATTTCATGTTAGCTGGGTAAATCATACATCTCTTCCTATCAATAGGTTTTGGAGCTTTATGAAAAGAATTTTCTGATCGGTTTCTTCTTCACACATTACATGTAAAAGAAGTCATACCAGACTCTAATAAGACTCACAAACATGCTGTGATCTCTTCTCTTCTTTTTGATTTTAAAGATATTGCACCCGATGAGCTACCAACTCTAAGAAACATTCAACATGTTTGAGTTCTCTGCTTTCTTCAACTTCTAATCTTCCACATTATAGGATGAACCCTACTGAGCATGTTGAGATTAAAAGATAAGTTGAGAAATTATTGAAAAAGTGTTTTATTCAAGAGAGTCTTAGCCCTTGTGCAGTCCCAGCATTATTAACTCCAAAGAAAGATGGAACATGGTGAATGTATGTTGATAGTCAAGCAATAAATAAAATTACTATCAAATATATGTTTCCTATTCTTCGATTAGATGATATGTTAGATTTAATCTTAGGAGCAAATTTTTTTTCAAAGATTGATCTAAAAAGTCGATATCATCAAATTCGAATTAGATCAGGAGATGAGTGGAAGACGACTTTTAAGACCTGTGATGGACTTTATGAATGGTTTGTCATGACCTTTGGACTTTCAAATGCTCCTAGCATATTTATAAGATTAATGAATACTATTCTTAAACCATATATAGGTAAATTTTTGATGGTGTATTTTGATGATATTCGATTTTTAGTCCAAGTGAAAATGAACAACTACACCTACAAAAAAGTCTTTAAACTACTTAGACAAGAGAAATTATACATTAATTTAAAAAAAGTATTTCTTTTGCCGAGATAATCTTTTAAGCTTTATTATATCCACTATGGACTTAAACCTGATCCTTCTAAAGTGAAAGTAATCTTAGATTGGCCATCACCTAAAAGTTTTACTGAAGTTAGAAGCTTTCATGGTTTAGTCACTTTTTATTAGAGATTAATCAAGAATTTTAGTACCATTGTTGCTTCAATAACTGATATACTAAAATTAGATAAATTTTGTTGGACTCCTAATGCACAAAAGACTTTAGAGCAAATTAAAGTTCTTATCACTTTTACATCAATCCTTAGGCTTCCTGATTTTTCTAAAGCCTTTCAAGTGACATGTGATGCTTTTGGAATTGGGATATGTGGAATTTTAAGTCAAGAGAATCATCCTATAGCATACTTTAGTGAAAAATTAAATGAAGCCAAACAACGATATTCCACTTATGATGGAGGGTTTTATGCTGTAATTCAATCCTTAAGGCATTGACGACACTATCTATTATATATAGAATTTCTACTTAATTCTGATCAGCATGCCTTAAAATTCATTAATACTCAATGAAAATTGAGTTATAGGCATGCAAAATGAGTTGAATTTTTACAAGACTACTCTTTTGTTCAAAGCACAAAATTGAGAATACACCATCGATGCTTTATCTAGGTAAACCTCTTTAGAATTGAGAATTTCGTGATTTGATCGAATTAAAGATGATTACAATATGTGCCTTGACTTTCACCTAATTTATCTTGAACATCTAGATAAGCCAATAACTTTACAGGGAACATTCTTGATAACAAATGATATTTATATAAAGGAAAACAATTATGCATTCCTCGATCTTCTTAGAGAATTCCTTATCACTGAGCTACATGGGGTGTAGTTGGTCATTTTGGAAAGGATAAGACCATATGTTTATTAGAAAATAGATTTTATTGGCCTTCATTAAAATGAGATGTTCAAAAATTAGTAGCTCAATATTTAATTTGTAAACAGGCTAAAACTATCAAATAAAGGTCTGGACAATACACTATCTTTCCTATTCCTTATAGGCCTTGGGAATACCTATCAATGGATTTTATTCTAGATTACCTAGACGACTCAGGACATGATAATATTTTTTGTGTAGTGGATAGGTTTTCAAAATGGCTCATTTCTTACCTTGTTCAAAAACAAATGATGCTTCTTATATAACCAAAATAGTTTTTAAGGAAATAATGCGACTCCATGGCCTCCCTTTAACTCATTATTTCGATGAGATGTTAAGTTAAGTTTGTCTATATTTTAAAAATATTAAGAAAATTATTATATATCAAATTAAAATTTTCTTCTATCTTTCACCCATAAACTAATGAACAAACTGAAGTAGTTAATCATACCTTAAGAAATTTGCTTAGATGTTTGGTAGGTAAAAGTTTAGGAAATTGGGATTTACATTTACCAACCTCAGAATTTGCCTATAATAGTACCATATCTAGAACTACAAAAAATCACCATTTTAGATAGTCTATGGTCAAAACTCACGATGACCAATAGATGTATCAAACCTACCATCTCATGTATTTTCTGATGCAACATTCACTTTTACTAAAGATTTCAAAGCCTCCATGAAGATATAAGAAAGCAAATTACTATAAGTAATGAAAACTATGCTTATAAGGCAAATCATAATCATTCAACGAAATAATATAAAGAAGATGATTATGTATTGATTCGCATTCGGCCTGAGCATTATCAAACCACTATATATAAGAAATTACATACACGGGCTTATGGTTCATTTAAAATTCTTAAGAAAATTGGAACTAATGCTTATCACCTTGATTTTCCTGCTGATGTGCTCATTCATCCAGCTATTAATATTAAAAATATTCTATCATATGAAGAAATTAGTAAACCTCCACTTGTTCAATCTAACTCTTTAGTAGATACAACACTGCGTAAGAAGCTTTCCTTTGAAGTACTATCACCAGGAAGCACCCATTAATCCAACTTCAAACATCATTTTCTAGTTCATTGGAAGAATAAGCCACCAGCCACGTTGAAGACACATGGTTGACCAGAGTTGGAGACTTTAGCCCCACAATTAGTAGAAGACTTCTTAGATTTTAACTCTACAGAGCATAGTTCAATTGAGCCTAGGGGAGTTGATGTAGAACATCATGAGGATCCAAAAATTAGAGCTCAATGTCCATTTACAAGATCTCAAGCTAAAGCCCATAAAAATTCAAGAAAGAAGAAGGCAACCCATTAGCTAAGACCCATTTTATGATTTCATCTTTTATTTATGTAATTTTAATTTTCTTTTAGAAACTCCATGTTTGAAATTTTCATTTAAAATTCAAAGCATGACATGTGAGGTGGTTGAATCCACATAAAATAATAGCATGTGAATGGGTGAATGACATAAAAAATTTAATGCTTCACATTAATATGGCCACCTACCTTTCCTCCATATTTTTTTCTTTCTTTCTTGAAAGATATTGTAATGGCTATAAATTTTACTAAAATGAAGGAGGATAATTAATTGAGTTATTTTTGTAGTTTGAGAGCTTGGTGGCCAAACCTTGGCAATCCTTGATGGGAGCGCTAGTTATCCAACATATCTTCTTACCTCACCTCCAATACCGATGTTCTCTCAATCTTATCAAAAGAAAGAACACCCTCCTCCATCACAGTCAAACCAACGATGATCACTAAAGCTTGAAATGAAAATTGTGATAAAGCTACGCTGCATATTTTAAAGATCTCAATCAACTCAAAAGCTAAAGAGAATCGCAATCCCGCATGAAGAATCATCTTAGAAATAGTAAAGTATCCTGGCGGAGGTGAACGTGCTCGATAAGACTTTTTGGCAACAATAGCCACCAACTCGTTGGGGAAATGAAATTTTCTTCAGAGCACCAGAAAACTATCAATTGTGATAGTGAATGAAATATCGTCTATCACTATCACGCTATTGGTTTTCTTTCAGCCATCATCCTGCGAAAATATATAATAAATAAAAAGAGAGAGAGAAAAAGTAGAATTAGAATGCAACTCACTCACTCCAATACTTGATATCATTTCCTGACTTTGTTGCTCACCGACAGCTTTAGATAGAAATTTTTTTCCTAGATCTGACGAAAAATATACGCATACTATGAGATCAAAAAAGAAAAAAACTATTTCTCTCCATTGATACTCTAAAATTACCTGCCAGACTTTTTGAGTTTTTTTAGGGATGGTTCCTAATTGACTCTTCCTCACCATCTTGGTAGTTGTCAACTATTGAACTATCCATTGGAGTTTCAAGAAATTCAATTTTCTATAAGAAGAAGTAGAAAATACGGGCCTTGATCACCTAAATTGATGGGGAAAATCGAGTCTGTATGATCTATGAGTCTTGATCACCTCAACCGTCGACAAGGGCATGTTTCTCGAGAAAAATTAGAGCACATATGAACTTTTTGAAGTTTGATCCTCCAACCAACATCCAACGAGCGATACTCTCGAGGGAAAATCGAGTCTCGTATGATCTACGAAGTCTTGATCGCTCTAAACCCCACCGGTCCAACAATGACGCACCTCTCTCGAAAAAAATTGAGCCTCCTATGAACTATAAGCCTTGATCACCTCCAAACCCCGGTCAACGGACAACACGCCACTCTCAAGAGAAAACCAGAACCTCACCGTATGAACTATAGGCCTTGATCGCCTTCAAACCGTATGGACGAGACAATTGATGACCTCTCGAGAGAAAATCAAGTCTTGTCATAGTATAATCTTGATCTTGAATGATTTTCTCTTAAGAAGAACTCATAAAAAACAAAAGAATTTTTTTACCCTCTTGAACTTTGTTGAGATGATTTTCATCCAATGCGAGGAACACTATATAGAAAGGCTCATATTGAATATTTACAAAGTCACTATAAAGTGTGAAAAGAAAAGATATTTCACTTTAAAAAATGCTCATTTACAGATAGACATAGTTTTCCACCATGGATTGAGCAAGTGCTTGTGGTTCAATCTTAAGTCTTACACTCATGAAAGCACTCATGAGCACCTATTGACTCACCCGCTTAGTGATCATAATCTTGTGCACCCATGAAGATCTATTCTCTCAAACTATATGGTTAATAAACCCACAAATTTTATTAAAAAATTTGTTATTTTTAATTATTTGACATATATTTTTGGATGATAGAGATAATGTCATCCAAAAATAAGGAGATAACTGATATGACACTAAAATTCAACCAAGCACAAATCTTGATGTCAATAATCTGATCTAAGTCGATATTAGTCAAAGACCAAAACTTTGGGATATCAGTTAAATCCCTAGTAGTTTCTAAATATGAAGTGTTTATGATCAAATCGAGCGTCTTGACAAGCCGGATCTAACAAGCCCAAGATCTCTTGATTCTAATTTTATTTGAGCATTCAAATACTTAAAATATGAGATGATTGAAATCATTTTGAGATTGAGTGGTTTTGAATTTTGCATGTATTCTAAAATGTCATCCTATATAAATAGCCTCATTCTTCATATGAAAGTAAAAGAGAGAAACAAAGAAAATCCTCCAAGCATAATCATGCCACTTTTTCATCGCCGTGCCACCAACCATGTCGAGATTGCCAGTGCCAATGGTGCCATTGGTCGATCATCCGTCAATGTATTATCACCGAGATCTCATTTATCTGACATCTTTTCATTTAATACCATATGGTCATCATTACCACCACCACCACCACCGTACCGATGACCATCTGTTGTCATCACCACTGAGCCTTATCGGTCATGATTCATTCAACTGTCACAATTAAACGCATTATTGTTTGCGTGATTGAAGATTTTGTCATTCTTCTATGTAATCCGTTGCTAAAACTTTGTACTCAAATAGATATGGAAGATTTTAGTGCTAAGCCGTTGTTTTCTCTGTTGATTTTTCCGCGTAAAATTCGGTTTCTTATTCTTTCTTTACATTGTGCTTTAACAAAACTAAGGTGTAAACTTTTATTCTACCATAATTGATTTTCTATACGCAACAATTACAAATGATTATTAATTGTTGCATGCGTTCTCTAATGTCCCCATACTCAAAAAAGAAATGCAAATGGTATTGGTTTTATCATGCTTGAAAAACAATTAAAAGATTTAATGATATATAAAAACTTTAATTAGAAGTGCTACAACTAAAATATTTTTTATATAAAATGTTATACCCCAATAAATGCGCTAAACAATCTCGTGATTATAATTATGATGAAGATGGGCAATTTTTTTAAATTGAGTACCGTTAAAATACGAATTAGCTAATTGAGTATCAATAAAAAAAAATTTAGAATAGGTATACGCTTTATTAACATGTTATTCCTTAGTGGCGCACATGTGAAAAAATGGGATAATTGGTGGGGCTTCTCATATAGATTGCCCATTAGTGATTATAGCCTACTTGGAATTGATTGGTCCATATTCTCTGTTTCAAATTGCTCGATTCCTTCCTCCGAACTCGCTCTCCATTATGAGCGAGAACTCCACTCCTTCTTGGAACTTTTCAGGTAGATCGACCTTTCATTGCGCGTCTTGTCATGTTGATAAAACTTTTATTTTTTCCGATTAGCTTTGATTTAACTACTTTCTCATTTACCAAGTTAAGTCAACTTTAGCTTGATGATTCTTGCATCCATTTCATTTGAGGAAAATTCATGGATTCTACATTTTTAAAAGATGAATGAGAATTTATTTTTGATACTTTCTATGGAAGCGAAGTATGATCATTCCAAGTTATGTGGAGGTGTCGTCATTAATTATACATTTCATTGAAAGCAATTATAAAAAGCTTGGTCGTAATTCAACCACTCTACAGTGGTTATCTAGTTTTATGCGTCTGTCATATCGGCGATGGCGTTCAAGTTAAAGCTTCCGTTAGATGTTGGTGTTGTATGTAAGTGGAAGATGTTAATATTGCATCCACATTGATTATAGTAGGTCAATAGATATACACGCTTACAGATTTCATCGTAAACATAGGGATTCCATTTCGATAATTCGATTAAACTTGTAACATTAATATGATAATTGGTTCTTTGAACGGTACTTAACTCTCTATATAGATGAGCTGCTTCTCACTGAAATCCTCCTGGTAAATCTAGGTGGACCTCAGAACAGTATCGGAAGAAAGCATTGAAATAAAATATAAATGCGTGTCGGTAGAACTCTCATTTCTGTTATGACTCACATAAGTCCCAAAATTGGCATAATGCATAATGCACCATCCGAATGTCGGCGATATGCTGATCGGATCATGATACATCCGCTTAATGGTGTCGTCTAACAATCATCATTTAGCGTGCCATCTTACCATCTCCTGTCGGACTATGATAGGTGGCCCATCAATGTAGTCCCGAATCATCGCCACGTCACGGGCGTCTATCTCACTACTGGAAGGTATCACCATCTCTCAACAAGCAGCATGATCATGGATGAAGCGTGACTCACAGTCTGCCCACGGTCTTATTGATGTTTAATGGGCCACTCAAGCAAGTGTGATGCGGCCCAATGCTTTGAAAAAAATCTAAGTACTCCAAATAAAAGGTAAGCGCGTAACACTGCAAAAAAAAAATTCACTTACTATGTCGATGAGCTCGATGCTTCTTGCGTAGGAGAGAATGTGAACTCAATGGTGGGTCCTCTCTAAGACCTCGTCGTAGGCGTCTAGGCGGTGGTTATCCCTATCATGTCATAAAAAGTAGAAGATTATGGTTTACAATCAGCTACATCTGCAAATTATGAAATAACGGATCAACCCCTAAAAATAAAAGTGGAAAATAAATCTTAAGACAAACCCATTCTTATCACATATAATGAGTGAAATCACATAAACAAATGCTTTTCTGAAGAATAACTTGGCTACATGAGAAGCCTAAACAATCTTATAAATTACAAATAAATTATAAATAAAAATTTACTACTTAGTTGAAAATGGATTACTACATATTTATTTTGAAATAAAAAACTTCTTTATGATTTATATATTAAAGGCATGTCAGAATAAAATAAATTCAAGCTCCCAACTCAATATATAATCTTGAGTGAATTTCAAATCAAACTACTTAAAACTAATCAAACTAAAGCTATATTTACAATTTTATCCAACAATAATTTTTTCTAAATTCACTCAAATAGTATTCACAACAAAATTGTAATTCATGATGAATTGGAATTGAGAAAGAAAAACTCTCAAGACAACTTGAATGCATACATGAAGTTTAGTTAAATCGAAAGATGAAAGGCTCTCCAAAAGTCACATAAGAATTTCAGAATAACTATAAGTTAATGATCTTTAGTTAATGATCTTCAATTATAAGTTTTTTATTCACATTTAGTTTATCTTTTGTTATAAATATTACTAAAAATAATAATTAAAACTATCAATATAAGTCCCAAGCATGAATATATATCTTGATGAACAATTTTTATTCTTAGAATATATTTGAATACTTCATGAAAAATGGAAAAAGGTTGAAAAGAAGAGAATTTATATTCTCATATTTTCAAATCATTAAAACTAGCATTAACTTTATTGTTACTAAAGTGAGTTAAAAAAGGTTTTTTTCCTGCTATGAATATTATGAAAAATTGACTATAAAATAGAATTAGAGATTAATGAATGAATGATCTTTTGATCATTTCATTTAATATCAACAAATGAAGTAACACTCAACGCTTTTAGAATACAAAGAGCAACGTCATCAATTATAAGTTTTTATTCACATTTAGTTTATCTTTTGTTATAAATATTACTAAAAAAAAATTAAAACTATCAATATCAGTCCCAAGCATGTATGACAAAGATTGATGATATTTTTTAAATACTTGACAAAAAATACCTAGAATGATAGTTGTGCTAAGATATATCGCTATATCAAATCACATAGCTTATGCTATGTGTTGAGATCTTTAACATGTTCTCGACTTAGTGCATGGAATCAGTGATAGATAAAAATACCAGAAGAAGTGGTGTGCACGGACAAAAAAGCACAATCTGGCGGTCGATCTACGCCCCAGTTAGAGCAGGAGGTGTCTGGTGAAGCCGGCGTTCTGGCGGAGAGCGAGTTGAAGGAATCGAGCAAGCGAGCAAATAGGGCTGACGGTCGGCTAAAGATATCAAGCGTCGCTAAATGGCGGCGGCTCCATCTGGCCTCCACTGTTGGGCCCTGAAAGCTCAATTAGTGAACGGTCATTAAGCCACGCCGCGAACGGCATGGCGTGGTGATTTAATTAATTATCTTCTTAAATTTTTTTTTTTATTGATACTCAATTAGCTAATTAGATTTTAACGTACTCAATTTAAAAAAATTGCCGATGAAGATGTAACAAACCAATTAGAGGGGGTTCCAATTGCTTAAAGATAAACAAGACTTTCAAATCAAAATTATGATAATTTCATGCATAAAATATTAATATAGACTATTTATAAACTTAATGCTTTTATCTTTGTTTTTTTAAATTCTTAAAAATTAAAATTTACAATAACATCATAATTTTTATATATTTTTATTTTTAGAAAATTATCAATGATTTAAATATGACATGTGCAATGCACTGATTAAATAGTACAAAAAATAATATATTTGTTAATTTTATAAAATAAAAAATTTTTATATCTCGCGCATATATATTTCAAGTCTAATTTATATATGAAAATATCTGTGTTCAAAATTTTAAAATATGTGAAATAACTATACCTCTTTTTAGATTAATTTTAATCAAAATTTTTTGTTATCTCCTTGATTTTCCTATCAACTTCATAACAAATCTCTTTACCTCCATCCACTTACTTTTCATGCTCTCCCTCCCCTCTAATATCTCCCTAGCACTAAAACCAAATATAGGTGTTTAGAATGATTTCAAGTTGACCTAAAGCTGCATTTAGGATAGCAGTTGCAATGCGATGTGAAAATATGCTGCAGTATCATTTAAAAATTATACTTTAATCATGTTTTATGATTTTAGAGAATCTATAATGAAAAAATTGAGTTTTTCAACCCGATCCAATAAAGTGCAATGACTATTAGAAAATTATGATATGATTTTTTTAAAATAATAAAAAAAATTTATAATACCCACTCCATCATCTTGAATTTGAAATATATTTTAATACCCACTACATCATCTCAAATTTAAAATAAAAAAATTATAATATTCAGTATGATCTAATTTTTGAAGGCAGTTTTTTCTTCAATAGTAGTTTCATTATTATATTTTTAGACAGTAATAACTATCCTAAATATACCTTAAATTTAGACTTGAATATTTGATGACTCATCTCGAATTTGGAGTCAAAATAAATAGGTTCAATTCATCACCACTCAAATATAACGTATGTTTGGAACAGTTATACTGATATAAAAATACAATGGTGAAGCAGTCGTAGAAAAGTTATTATTTATAAAACTATGAATGTATTAAAATTTTAATTTTAAAAAATCTTGACTATAACTTTCTTTATCATGCTCTGATAAGTTAAATTCTAAAATATAATTTTTTTATTATAAAGTTTTAAAAATGTGATCACAACATAATTCTCATTATGATGAAATTTTTGTATCTCATCAAACTGTCAACACGTGCCCCAACGCACCTATAATCTAGTTTAGAAATAGGTCAGCCGAATTGAACTAAATCTTGTTTGCAAGCCTGCCCACCAGAACAGCATCTTAAGAACATTAAACAAAAATTCTCCTAACTTAATTTTATAATTATATGTACAAAATGACTGCCCTATAATCTAATTCTGGCAGGTGGGAGCCACAGTGATGCCTGATAGCATCTTTTTAGTTCGCTAGCTAAACTGGACCCGTCAATTCGTGGCCTCTAATGACTTGATTTTCAATTTATTTTTTGATTTACTTAAACAGATCAGCTTTATTCCAATAAATTATAATGAAAATCGTCATTACTGACTTTCTGGTCTGTCTTTTCTGTATTTTTATTTATTTTGGGCATGCGTTCCAATTTTGCGGAGATATGAGAGAATAAAGTGAACTCTCAGAATCCTAGACTTTAAGTTTGCAAATTTGAAAGAAATAAAATAAAACCCTGACCCACAAAGGATTCTTTTCTTTAATTGTATTTAAAATTTCTATGAAGTAAATCACTTCAAGGTAAACGTGAATGAGTTAATATTATATATTTAGGAGATTTATATAAATACCACATAATTTTTATATATTTACGTATTTAAGATCTATATTTTAATATTTATTTAAATAATATTTAAAATTTTAAGATCATATTAAAATATCTTTATCAATAATTTTTTAAAATAAAATATTTTTATGATATAAATATCATAATTTAAATATTATATATATATATATCATAAATATTATATCATAAAAATTTTGATATTTTGATATTATATATATTATTAAATTTTGATATTTAAATTTTGATATCATAAATATTATATCATATAATATTTAAAATTTGATATTTATATCATAAAAATATTTTATTTTATATAATGTGTGGAATGTATTTAAATATTTTGGAAATTTATATACCAAGCATACAATTTTTATGTATTTATATTTACCACTTGAAGTTTAATATTTATAAAAATAGCATTTTTTTTTCTATGCCTAAAAAGATGCATTTCATTTTTAAAAATAGTGATTATGTTCTATTTATTTTTTTCAACAATTTAAGTTTGATTTACATATTTAAGAAAATATTTTCATGAATGGATAAAAAATATTATGTCAGCGTTAAGAGTAATTGAGAACAATTGAAATCTCGAAGACCTTAAAGATCATTCTCGATCCTTAAGCTAACGGCTACATCACATTGAAAGAATAAGTTGAATCCATCCTCAAGGAGAGCATGACACAACATGTCGATAGAAAAATATTATTTAAAAGAAGATTATTTTTACAGTAGAATTTATTGTTGAATTATAGTTGGAAAAAAAAAAAAATTGGGTATTGGAATCGTTATGTCTTTTTGTTTGGGATGATTTTTGGGTCCTATCCAATTGAATGAAATAGTGAAATGTATTTGAATGCGCCTAATCAATTGAGACTTGTGTAGCTCATCTTAAAATTAATCTAAAAGCGACAAAATCATCATGAATGAAACGGCTTGATGATCTTCTTTGTTTTTCATAATAATTACACATGAATTAAAATTTCTAGTGGAATTGTAGGATTCACATGATAAATAATTTTAAGTTTTTTGTTTGAAATTTGAACATGATTAAGCAATTTATTAAGTTTTAATTTAATATTCATCTATGAATCACATGATGAGATAATTATTATTTTTTATAGCTTAAAAATATGTTATGCAATTATTTTTTATATGAATCACGGAATGTGATGTCAATCTTTTGCTTCCGGGGAGACGTAGTATTTTGGGGTGCAGTTCAATGTGAGGAATATATGAAAAATACAAAAATGATATGTTTGATATTATACTTAAATATTGTTGTGTGCTGAAATGATTAGGGCAGAAGAGAGTATTATTTTAGTTTTATACAAAATTCTACAAACACTCAGATAAAAGAATTTCAAAAGAAATATCAAAATGTTTTATATGAAAAATCCAGAATAAAAGAATTTCTAGGTCCAGGTCAAGGCGGTCACCTTGCCAAAATAAATTGATCATGATGCATTTTAACTTGGTCAAATTACAAGCAGCTTGTTATTAGTTAATTTGCAACTCTACTATCAATTAATACTAAAATACTTAATTATGTCCTACAAAATAAAATTTTCATCTTATATAAAAAAAAATGTATCAGAACAATAATCTAGAACACCTTTTATTTTAAGGGATTTACATACCACACAATTCTTATGTATTTATATATCTAACATTTAAACTTTAATTTTACATATATATATATATATATATATATATATATATATATATATATATATATATATATATATATATATATATATATAACACCCTAATCTTCAATATCACATCAAAAATATCACTTTATTCATTTTTTAAAAGTGAAATGTAACTTTTTAAGTATAGAAAAGTATTAGATAAGTAAATATCTAATTTTATTTATTAGATATATAAATATATAAGAATTGTATGGTATATATGTAAATCTTCTTTATTTTAATCTAAATCTAATTTAACACGTGAAAATATTTTATTTTCAGACGAATCGCTTCTCCTTTATCTTGGAATCTCCTTTTTCTTAAATGCACCGCCCACAGCATCAGTCTACGGAGAAACCAACAAAGTAAGAGAGCATATATAGCCCCAATCACCCGCCCTATAAATCACAGTTTCAAGCCGAGAAGCTAAGGAGACATCGACTAATTTGGCTTAATATACATATATATATCAAGCTAATTATCAAATCAAAAGGAAACATAAGAAGAGATCATCTATGGCGATCACCGCAACCACTGGGACGACGACGACCCGAGCCTTGTCCGGAGATATGACGATCGAGGAATTCCGTCAGTGGATTCGACGCTTCGACGTCAACGGCGACGGCCGCATCAGCCGAAGTGAGCTCCGCCGCGCCATCCGTAGCATCGGTGTACGCTTCAGCGGATGGCGCAGCAACCGTTGGATTCGCCAAGCTGACGCGGACGGCGACGGCTTTATCGACGTCGACGGCGAGATCGATAACCTCATCGACTACGCAAAGACCAACCTTGGCCTCAATATCGTTGCTTACTAAGTAAATAATCAACCCCTAACTTTGTTAAGTATTCTCTCTTTGCTTGACGTACTGATCATGCAGGAGAAACCTGTTGAGGGGTTTTTTACTGTTATGTGCTTTTGTGTTCTATTATGTATATGTGTTTGATTTGATAAAATTATTGGGTGAATTAATTTTGCTGAGCTGAGCTGATCTTTAACTCTGTTTTGATCTGTATGGTAAATCTAAATAAGACATAAAAAATGCGTAAATAGAGTATAAAACTATCTCTTCACATATACACTTTGATCACCAAATAGCAAGACTTTAATGCTATTTATTGATTAATTTCTTTAATCATATACTGAATTTTTAGCGTACCCAAAAAAAATTATGACAACTATTAAAAAAAAAGATTTTCCCGCTTGCATTTAATTAGGGATGATATAAAATACAAAGAAATTGGTCGAAATAATAGCCAAAAAAGTTGAAATTATACATTTTGTCCGAGAAAAATGCATCGCAAAAGTTGAATTTCATAAGATAAGGATGATGCCTAAGAAAATTCAACGCTCTAGGCTAAAAATTCAGTAAAATTTTAAATCCTCTAAATTGGGTAATATACTGAATAAATTTTTTATCATTATGAGGTTTAATACATTTTATTTTTTTTTTGAATTAATTTGATATAGATTTTGATTGATTGACCATTAGTATTGTTGCATTTATCTAAAAGAATATTTTAATCTTTTTGAAGTAGTTTTTACTTATAGGTTTAATATTCCTTTCTAAATAATAAGTAACTCAAGAATTGAAAAAAAAGGGTGAAAAATAATTGAAGGAGAATTTTGTTTTGACATTTTTAACTTGACATATCTAAAAAAAATTTATTACATGTAGAGCATGAATATAGCTTCTACATCCAAACTTTAATAACATAATATCATATGACACTCAGCCAATACACATTTATTATATATTGACTGAAAAATATTTTGTATTGATACGTATATAGATGTTGTGTTACAGTGCAATTAATATTACATCAATATACAATATTTCATAACTAATACACAACAACTTTGTATTGATTTAGCATCATGATGTTATAAAATTAAATTCAAATATATAACTATATCTAAACTCGCACCTAATAATTTCTAAAAATAATTAAAATTTACATAATCGGCATGTATTCATCTTTGCCTACTTCTTCTTGTTGATTCTATCGAATAAGATTCCTTTCATTGAAAGAGACGAGGCATAGAATCAATTCTCAACTTAAAAGCGAAAGATGGAATTTTGAATCGAATATTTTCTTTTGTGCTCAATTGTATTTAAGAAAAATAATATATTTTGAACAATGGAAAAATTAGGCATGTACCATTCAAATAAAATCAAATATATTTTAGAAAATAATATCCAACTAAAAAAAATTGAGAGATTAAATATATATATTAATCATATATATTATGATCAAATTATTAAGAACTTAATGAACAAAAAATAAGAGTACAACACAATATACGTATAATTACTTATCTTTCAATAACAATTTTAGAATCTCTTTTAGATTATATAGAAGCTCGACACCAAAACGTCTCCTAAAATAAATATTTATGAAATCATTGAAGGGATATGATGAAATATGTAGCACTATAACAATTTATTCGATTCAAATTGTCTAGGAGATAATGATATGACAGCAACAATATGGGAATTGTACAAATCTGAGAGAATCAGAAAAAATTCATATATATATATATATATATATATATATATATATATATATATATATATATATATATATATATATATATATATATATATATATATATATATATATATATATATATATATCTTCCGGAATAATAACACTAGTTAATCAACTCAATGAATATTTTATGCCTAATCTCATAAATAATTCTTCAGCAGGCCCAGTGAAGAAAAATCACAGAGAGATATATTAAGGCAAATACTCAAAGTTTTCTCGATCAACTCAACTTCAATATGCAATTATGAAGCGGTCTAACTGGCTTAAAATTTTGAGAAATTATTACATATATTATTTATATGGATATGAATTTTTCATATATTGAGGTATATAAGAGTCTATTGAGATTTTTTTTCTTAAAATTTAGTAGCTAATTTTATCATCGATCTATGCTTACTTTCAACTCTCCGATATATTTTGTCACTTATTATGTCATTTCGTCTCTCGGTGCCTAGGTATCCATCATAAACTTGTTCTTATTTGAACCTTATCATTTACGTGAAGGTTATGACATCCTAAGATACTACTAAATGAAGGATCTTATCAACGTCCATGCATGAATAAGAAATTATAGATCGAACTGCTGAATTGAAAAAATTGAGTGCTACCATAGTATCAGTTAAGTTCATGAGCTAGAGATAAGCAGACTCGTACATAGCTGCTATATAAAATACAATTTAAAAATTGAATAAAAATCAATACACAGTGATTTTTTTCATTTCCTTTTTTTTATAATTTTATTCAAAATATATTGTACGCATACTACATACTTAAATATACAAAGTTAAAACTATCCCTTAAACTTTTTTTTAAAAAAAAAATCTCAATACACTTATTAAGTATCTCAATACATATTAAATTAAGATGCATTGGAACAACATATGCAATAGTCTCTCTAAAATTTGATCGAAGCTATCAAAATTAGATCGAAGCTATCAAAATTTGCCCGAAAAGATGGAAACATCCGACAGTATAATGACCTAACATTCATATGACTAAAGAATAAAATAGTTATTAAAATTTAAATATTGAATATACTAATCTTACTTTCTAATATTTTTAAAATTTTAAAAATAAACATAAAAATATGAAACATAGCTGAACCGAAACGTAGGCGATGGAATCAAATCAAAACCGAAATAAAAAAATCAAGCGTGAATCTGCGGGGTCTGTCGGTTGCGGGTCTCACTTCCAACGTGATGACCTACGATCAAGTGCACAGATATATGCATTTATTACCCTCACGGGCCACCAGTCCAATATATATATATATGTTGACTTCAGATGCAATAATGCATGAATCGTGGCTCAAAATTCACTGGACATCACTGAAAATTCGATCGACGAACGGACTTTATCATCGCGTTCAGAACGTCAAAATTGGTCAGAATATAAATATTGCATAATCTAACAATCAACTTATCAAGCAATTGAGCTATCAATATATCGACGCACATATCGAAGTCAGGAAGCTACGATGATATTCAATCGATTTTCGTTCATAAAATTGATTGAGTTATTAGCTTCAAAATATCAAAATCTATCAAATGAGCTCACATCCGGACGTTGACGAATGACGATCAAAATGTCGCGATTTTTAAGCCAAATCTATCTCGATTCTACCACTTAAACCAAACGTAATTGCTCAAAATTATGCCGTGCTCGTAATATACAATAATATGATATATATAGTATATATATATATATATATATATATATATATATATATATATATATATATATATATATTAACTATATAATGATATCGCATAAAATTCATATTAAGATTGATTAAATATTTAAAAAAATTAATAATTTATTATTTATTCCTAATCAGCCCTAATTTCTCCAATTGATAGCCGACTAAATGCTCAACCCGACTAGGATCGAGCCCTCAATCGCAAGCTCGTTTGATTCCTAGGAACCGTTTCCTCTCCATTCGAACTTGTTCAAATGATCCCTCCTCTCGTTCGAAACCCCACTTTTTCTCTCGGTTCCAACTCCTTCAACAGCAAGGAACGGCGCGTTCCTTCCTTCTTCATTTTCTTTTCCCTCAAATATTTTTCCTCTCTCAAACCGCACTCCAACAGCAAGCCAGGATGGAACAAATGGCTTCTCCTTTCGATCGTGCAAGCCGAGCAGCCAGAGAGGCTCTTCCCTTCCTCTCTTTCTCTCTCGCTTTCTTGTCGTTGCTGCTAGAGGAACAGAAAGACCAAATGAAGTAGAAGTTACACATTGGAAGAAGGAAAGCTCCATCTACAATTTCAAAAAGGAGTTGCATGGCATTTCCATCTTTTTAAGCCTGTTGCTGTTAACTATTTCTTATTGGATTATATATGGGTGGAAAGTCTCCTTCAGGTTGGCGGTGAAATTGCTTTGTCAAGACTAATTGGCGTGTGGATTTTTCTTATTTCTTTAAAAATACAAATCATCCTCTTGCATCATCATGATAATTGGCTTCAAAATCTGCCTTTGTCACTCTCTTTTAGTCAATGCCCTTGTTTCGTCGCTTAAATCGGATCCATTAAGGTTTTTCTTGTGGACGTGGTTAGCAAGTAGAGCATCGAGATATTGAGCACAATGCATTTGTGGTAATAGGCCAGAGAGCAAGTAATGTCCTTGCTTTGATGGGAAGATAGCAGATCTTGAATGGATGTGCTGAAGCGAAGATCAGCTTCGTTTTAGTACTTTGGCTAAAGCTTGATTGCGAATCCTGCATTTTTTTACATTGCTTTTTATTTGGACAAAGGTTCAACTGGCTCAGAATGGATGCATTATGTTCTCAGCTAATCCATTGACCGTATTCCAAAGGGCATCAAGGGAACTTTCATTTATGCTATACTTGGAAATCGCCAACTAATGGGGCAGCACATGAGAGTTGCTTTCATTTGCTTCAGTGGACTACCATGCTTGAATTTCATTAGCTGTGAAACGATCCAAGATGAGGTGAAATGGGCATGCAATTGTGCTGCTAATCCTTTAGCAGTGTTCAATTCCACCAGCGCACATAATTGTTCTACTTCTTGTCATTGCATACCAGGTTTCAAGACCCCGCTAATGTCCAATAGGGCGTAGTGGGTGTGAAGACGGCTATGGTGTTGTAAGACACCACTCGCCACTCTCAATAGGGCGTACGTAGTAAGCAAAAATTGTTATATGTTTCTCCCATATGCCGGGTGCCGAAATTTTGTCAGATTTTGTTTTATCCTAATCCTTATGTTTGACACCACTGGTTTCAAGACCTTAATGCTTAAGGTATAGTGGGTGTGAAGGCTACGTGGTGTCAAGAAGACACCACTGCTTATATAGTAAGCCAGTGTGCAGTTGTGATGTAGTCCCCATGCGACGAAAATCTAAACTCGCCAAATTTTGGATTAAATTTGGACTTAAAAGAATCAAAATTCATCTAAAATCAAATTTAAATGAATTAAATTAAAAATTCTAATAAAATAAACATAGAGGTGAATATTAAATTGAAATAAAAAAGAGGAGATTATAATGAACTTAAAAAAAAAAAAGACTTTACAAGTGAGGCTTGAAGTTAACTCTAAACATAACTTAAAAAAAGATTTTAGAAGTGAGGCTTGAAGCTAACTCTAAACAGAACTTAAAAAAGGAATTTTATGAGTGAGGCTTGAAGCTAACTCTAAATACATAAGAAATTTGCAATCAATTTAAAGTTTGGTTATGTATATTGATCTCTTGATGTGGAGTTTAAAATAAAGTCAAATTGGGTTTGGTTGCTCTTATATGAAGACTGGATAACTCTCATTAGTGCAAAAATATTATTCGATAGCTTACTCACAAGCATAACTTGTTGGCTTGGTGATAGTCATGAATGTTATATTCCAAGTCTACTTTAATTTGTATTTCAATATAAAACTAAATCATAAGAATTTTTTAAGTGTTATATTTATATATATAAAAAAGGGTAAATCAAATGAAATTTATAAGAGATCTATGAAGAAGTTAAATAACATGTTGGCAAGCATAGTTAAATCTCTAAATGAATGATTGATAGATTCATACAAGAGCTATTAATAGTTTGCTTTAAACTAATTGGATGATAAATTCTCAAATAAGAAAGAATTCAAACTTGCTCATAAATGAATTTGAAAGCTTGGAGAATTGAAAATTTTCAACAAGTAAACTAAGTGCAAGTAATATTTTAAATTACAACCTAAATTAAATGTCACCGGATCTGCAATTCTTTATACAAGTAGACATAAGGCGACACTAAATTAAATGCTATACGAATGAAGGAACTTTCCTTTAATCCAAAAATAAAAGAAATTTCATTATAATTATGATTTTCAATGTTAGTGATTTAATTAATTAGATGAAATTATCTAAGCTATAAATACCTGCATGTGCTCGGATATAGAGATTTAAAGTGTAAATTTTAACATCTAAAAAGGTTGCGTAGGCTTAAGTGGAATTAAATGAAAATACAAAATCAATCTCATAATTCAGAAATAAAATAACCTAAATTACTAATTGCATGGGCCCGACCTATCAATGTTTAGATTGTTCAGGATGTCTGCCGCTCTGTTTGGTCTTAGACTATGTAAGTTAACTAAACCTAAGAATCTATTCTAAGAATTTCAATTTATTAAAATATTTGAGAAGCTAATTTTGTCATGTGATAGTGGATCTAATCCTCTATTATGAGCTAAACAGAGTTGAAATGATCTAAAGTTCTCAAATATATTCGATTCAATCAATTAACCACCCCAATGATGGCTGTGTTGAATGGTGATTTCAACCGGAGGGGATACTTCCATCAAGATATGATTCTAATTTTAAATCAAATTAACTCAAATTAAGTATCAATCTAAAAATGCTTAAATGAAATTCAATCTCAAAAAAACTTAAAGCTAAAATCCAATCCACCTTCCATAATTATTTGTCGGAGGTGACATATTAAGAAAACTCTAGCTCACAAAGGAGCTAATGTCAAATCAAGTGTTCTACTATGTTCACTCTCAATCAATCTCACACTAGTAAGAACATGACCTGTGTCCTCTGACTGCGTGGCTTGGTCAATAGACTCTACATATGATGCAATTATGATTAGAGTCCTCTGATTGGGTGGTTGCCGCCAAATAGAATCATTATATTACGATCAAGGTTGTAGCCCACATGCTCCTTGATGGCTCTGCCCTTTAAGTTGTAAATCGGCCGATAGGCAAAAGCTCTGTCAAGGTAGACTTAATCGTCTCCCAGGCAAACACCGCCAAATTTACAAGGATTTCTGACATAACCCATGTTGGCGATAAAGATCCTTCGATCGTTGGGTCGACTATCTCCTCTAACTAAGTAGAGGACCGCACCGGGATGACGAAATCATGGGATCTAGATCGGGCACATCATCATTCCCCCAACCATCCGCTTTAAGCTAAAATGATGAATTTTATAATCTTAAATTCCAAAATTTCATATGTCTATACGCTACATTAAGTTTATCTAATGACTAAATTTTAATCGAAAGTTCTCTCTCAATGGGAGGGTGATTAACTATAGGGGCTTGCACTATAGGAAACCCGGAACCGCATCTAAAGTCCTCAGAAAATGAGGGTGAAATATTGGGTATTGTCTTATCTACTATTCCATCCTTCTAAAAATTACATACACACATAAATCGCTCTCTTCATTTGGAGAGGTCATGAATTTTGGAACCCACAAATTTCTAGCGACTCTGCTGGGGACAGGTTTCTCTTACCATCTTTGGCTTGTCATATACATGCTATAATAGCAAAAAAATATTTGAAAATCCAAAACATTAAAAAATGGTGATTTAAATGTGTAATAAATTTAAATTACTAATGTATGAGACTCTATGTCGAATGAATTATTTTGTAGAGTATATCTTTATTATACTATTATTTTGTTCTGTAGTACCTCTTCATTTTGAAAGTATGGGGTGAAACAATAATTACTAATTACTAATCCCCATCATTCACTTTTGCAAAATAGATCTAATGAGCACTCCTTTCACTGTCCAGCTAAGGCGTGGTGCAAACATCTGCTTAGCTATTATCATCATCAACATAGGAGATGTTGGAGCTACCATTCAATTTGGTAGCTTGAATTTCCCAGCTATCATAACTGCAACTCCTGAAGCACCCACCCATGGTGCACTCATCTGAGGTCATGCCGAAAGACCTCAGTTTACTGAAGCTCCTATTCATCATGCTCGCCAACCAATTCAGCAACTAACTACTGTTAAGGAATTCTCTCGACAGAGAACTTCAATCTTTGAAAGATTGGGTCAATCTGAAGCCCCCGTGATGAAAATAATCGTCATTGGGCAAACTGTGTCTTTAAGGCCTCATAGTACAACTACTCTATTGATTGAACTTTTAGTACCAGGAAAACATGATCATAAAGCTTCCTCATCAGGAAGAAAATTAACTAGAAGGAAAAGAAGAAGAAAAATGTTGAAAGGGCTCGAGATCCATTCAAGCGACCCAGTGAAGAACAAGCAATCACCACCATAAGTGAGTATTCCTACCCATAATAACTTTGATAACCTAAAATGGGTAAAAAGAAATAGCTATATTGGTGAGGTAAAGCAGTATTTCTAAACTCAATAACGTTAAGATCTACCACTACAGAGGAGACAATCTGAAACACTGTCTATTAGAATACACATCATTCTTAAAGTAGCCAAGGACAGAGGCTTATGAAAAGAAAATTTCAAAGGTCGGTGGTGATTGAAAATACTGAAGCTCCACCAAGGAGGTTGTCATCTCTTATGGTAACTAGTCAGCCAAGCATATGCTTCAGTGAGCATGGAGACATGACACTCAGACCGCGTGTCCAAGAATCTACTATCAAAGGTCTCTGGGTGAAAGAAAGCAAAGCCAGGCCCGTGATGAAATTCTAAAGAAAGAAAGAGGTGTGACATCTGATACACATTTTCAGAAATCCACCTCAAAAATAACTTATTAGAAGTAAATGCCTAGAAGAAGGGGTATCATTGATAAAAGACATGATGCTCTATACCCTGGAAAATACTCTAGGGGATCCCATCGTCGATTAGATTCACCACCACAAGAGAAGGTTGACTTTGATCGCTGTCCTTTAAGGGAAGAAGTGTTTGTTCCATACACTGAACTAGAGATCCACTGAAAACATTGATCAGAAATTCATGTACAAAAGGAAGGCAATGAAGAGGACACTATGGAAGTAGAAGTCGTCTATATGATCAGAGATATAGATGTACTTTACACTCACCATCAACAACATGAATCAGGGGAGCTGAACACAATTGATGTCTATGAAGGAGAGTCTTCACAAAAGAGAGTAGAAGATGGATTGCCAATCTCTACTGAAGAGGAAGAAGAAGAAGACCAAAATGAGAAAGAGATCATGGGTACTGAAGCTGTTTATAGGATTGAACCAGAAATGATCGACTGGTACACACTTTTATAATCGACATCATCGTTCATTAACAACAAGCTCCAGCAAATGCACAAGGAGAGGAAGTCAAGTTCTTCCCTTAAAAATGAACAGGGAGCAAAACAACAACAAGAATTAAAGGAAGAAGATGAGACTGTATTGGTTGACGTCATGGTGCTAGCTAGAGAGCAAAGACAAATGCAACGTCAAATGGAAGTCAAAAATAAAGAGATTTCATAGTTTGGTACTAAGATGAATGATATGATGGTACAAATGAGTATCATAATAAATATGTTGCAAAAGAATATCACATCAACTATAGCACATATTTTATCTGCTAATCAACAGTTAGCTAATAATACAACCTCTATACCACGATTAAATACTTGTTCACATATATCTGCGGCGAGAAATGAAGTTAACCAACTACCTCTTCAACCGATAATTCAAAATATGGCTAGCACACCAGGAACGATAACAGCTGCTAAGCTAGAAATAATAATTAATGAAAAGATAAAGACAATTATAGCTTCAGAGCAAGCTGAAAAGTTGGTGAGTAAGGGTCCCCTTTACCCAGCTAAATATGATCAAGTAACATACCCGAAAGGTTACTCAGTGCCAAAATTTAATACTTTCAGTGAGATTGGAAACTCTAACCAATATCTAGCCCAATTTAAGGCTACTTATGGTAACATAGAAGGGAATGATGCGTTGTTTTTTTGTCAGTTTGTCAGCAGCTTGACCTCAGCTGCTTTCAAGTGATATGTAGAATTGTCGAATGATTCGGTTAAAACTTTTGCTGAGTTAAAGACAATATTCATGAAATGGTTTGCCAATACAACCAAGAAAATAACAATCGCTGTCCTTGCCTTACTAAAAAGGAGAAAAGATGAGTTAGTGACAAAATTCATAAGTCATTGTGAAGCATGAAATATGAGCAACAATTGGAAGAAGTGAAACTACCTTAAAGAAAGATAATGACATGACATCTGGACTATATTCCCATAAAATTCACTCATTATGTGCTAGTATTTGGAGTTGAAGCAGTCTTGCCACTTGAAGTTGAACTACCTTCACTCTAAGTAGCCATTCAACATAATCTCACTAAAGATGAGAATGCTCGTGTTGACCTCATTTTTAAGATGAGCTCTCTACACCACCATCTTAGACATATGATTTCTCTTAGAATTTAAGAGTTCCTTAGTCATAAGACACATCTAGTGATTAGGTGGGCACTCAACCTAGCCCTAAAGACTTATAAGGGTTAGCCATAGGATTAGGTCATGCCTTAGGGGTGTTAGGAAAACTTGCCTACCCTTAGCTTGAACCATTCCTCTCCTTTTTTTCCTTCAAGTCAAACTCCAAATCAATCTTATTTGGTTTTCTCCAAACTCAAATCAACTCCATGTGATTGAATCCATGATTAAAATCCATGATTGAGATCCATGATTGAAACCCATGAATGAAATTCCTAAGTCCAAATCTTCCTAAGTCCTTAATCTTCCTCTTAAGGACTTAGCCAAAATCATGATCAAACCCATTAAAAATCTTGAGATTTTCTCATGACTCATTTATATTCTCATTTATATTCACATATATAAATGACATATAAATTCAACCCATCAAACTAAACTCAACATTCAAATTCGAAAATTCAAAAATTTTCTAAGTCCTTTAAATTTTCCTTAAAGGACTTATCCAAAATCATGATCAAATCAATTCAAAGTCATGAAATTTGCTCATAACTCATTTATATTCTCATTTATATTCATATATATAAATGAAATATAAATATAAATCAATCAAACTAATTCAAAAATTCAAACTCCAAACTCCACAATTTTTTAAAGTCCTTTAAATCCTTCTTAATAGACTTAGCCTAAATCAAGATTAAATCATATCAAATCCTTAAAATTTTCTCATGATCCATTTATATTCTCATTTATATTCACATATATGAATGAAATATAAATTCAAACAATCAAAACCAATTCCAAAAATCAAACTCAAATCCATTCAAAATCCAACCTAAGCCTTTCATGTCAAATTCTTGAAGTTAGCCTAATCAACTTCAAATCAAGCCAAACTCTTGATTTTTTTTCATGATTCAATTAAACCTATAATCATGAATCCATAAATGTCATGAAAATTTTTGATATAGGAGTCACCTTTCAAAATCTGTTCATGAGAAAGACAATGATAAGCCTATAGAAATTCATCTTTTTAGGACGCCACGTAGATCTGCAGATATGGTTATTAAGGTGATCGAGTATGGCATTAAGAAGAGGTGTACTATCTCGAAAGATAGAAGTCACCACCCTACAATGAACCTAATCACCTAAATAAGAACTCCTAAGGACGTTGGGTCTTCGAAGTGTACCAGAGATTCTTTCCCTACTTTACATGAAAAAGTAAAGCAGGGTTTATTTTAAATCGAGTTCGTTAGTTCCCTATAGGGGCAAGCCCCCATAGTTAATTACATCCTAAAAAATAGGGATTCCTTAGGAAAACTCTTGATTAAGGAAAATGATCGTTATCTCTAAAGATTTCAATAGGGAAAGAACTATAAATCGATTGGTTTATTTTTTTGAAGACCAAATGGGATTGATCAAAGAGAGTTTTATTATCAAAGCCAAATGGGAATAAGTAGGAGATGCTCATGATGCTAGGAAACCTAACATGCATCTTAAACTTTCCTATGATTGGGATTTATATTTTTGAAATTGATTTAGTTTGTTTGAGTTGGATTTTTATTGGAATGTTAGGGCTTATAATTCCATAATACAAGATTATGGAAATTCCTAAGAGGTGAACATCTATGCTTAAGGCCCACAAAGGGAAAAGCACTCTCAGAACCTAAATCTAGGGAGCTTTGGTGAGGGCCAAAAGCACAACCTAAATCTAAGGTGAAAAATGGGTAATTGGTTTGCCTCCACAAGAGAGGACAAACCACCCAACTGTTTAGACTTACAACCTCCTAGGGGTGGCCGCCAACTAACTCTTCCTACAATTTTAAATACATGTAAGCAAGTTATATGCTTATGCAAGATAGTTGGGCTATTATTATTTAGAAAGAGACTAAGTCCTTAAACTCACTCCATAAAGAGACTAGATCATGTAAAAGGCATGGTTCAAATGAACTAAATCTAATGAAATTCAAATTTTATTTTATTTTTATTTTTGGACAATTATTTTGACTCAGGATAATGGATTTTTATGCCAAATGCATGAGAAATAAAGTTATTGGCCAAAATCAGTGAGAAGGGAGGAGGTGAGTTTCCACCATGGCTCTCACAGGTCAAGCCAAGTTTCTCTAGAAAAGGTGAAAGCCCTCCAATCAAGAGTGAAATAAGATATTGTTGTGCATGATATTATAAAATAAATGTTCATCCAGCTAAGGGGTTGCTAATTCTTTTATCTTGATTTTAAACCTAAGCTTTAGGTGAGGTTATGAGTTGTTTAACTTTTACTTTGAGTTATTAAGTTAGGTAAAGATTTATTTTTCTTAAAGAGCCTAATCTTCATCCAAGTCATACATAAAGTAAGAAGAAACTAGGAAAAGAATACCACTTAATGCACAAGCTAAACAAATCATCAATCAATTTATAAAGCTAAGCACAAAAAGAATAAAAGGCCATTGTGGTCGGGCACCACCGCACAAACCCAAAAAATATCAAATTGGGTACCCGAGCTCTACCCTTATACAACCCGGATTATAAATGAATTAAATTACAATAAAGCAAAGGAATTCATTATTATGGGGGTCTTCAAGCTCTTTGTCTTCTTTCTTCTTTTCTTCTTTCTTCTCCTTTTTCTTCTTTCTTTTTTGGTTCTTCCTTTTGGATGGTTGGAAGGTGGATGCTCCAAGGCTTCACATGGTGCATAAGATAGGATCTTATGATCAATGTTTAAATGTTTATCCTAATCCCCATAACAATCATTCCAAAATCCTAATTTCATAAATTTACATGAAAAGGAAAAGGTAAATCTAGCTAATACCTGCAAAACAAAGATTAGCTTAAACAAATCACACAAATCCCAAGCATGCATATTGGACTTATCACCCCACACATGGGTGCTAAGTCTACCAGGCTTATGGATTATTCTTAGGGGTATAAAGCACCTTCAAGTAAAAGCATTTATATTTTTATTTATGATAGAGCCCCTTAAGCACAATCCCCTCCAGAAAAGAATAGTTAGACTAAGAGCACCCTACCATTCATTCTACATGCATACAACCTAACATATAGTCTAAAATATATATCACAAAATAAAATAAAGTATCACACCATGCATCGACCTAACCTAAAACTAGAAGTGGTGACTTAGGCTAATGTGTGTGCTTTGAAGGTTTGTGTGGTATGCTTAGCTATGGCTTTAAGTTAGGATTTTCTAAGTGTGAAGAACATGTTCAACTTAGAGGAGTTCATTTAAGTTGTTTAATTATTTTGGGCTGATTTTATTTTGTGTTTTGATTTTGTTCAAGTGAATCTACAATTAATTACTAAGTTATGAAGAGAGGGAAAGAGAATAGAACTACTCTTTCCCTAACCTAAGTAATTAAGATTCACAGCTTTATTTAGGTGAATGTTTTGATTAAATATTTTAATTAATCTTAGTTAAGATGAACTCTAAACAAACCTATTCAAAAAAGAAAGACATTTTAAGATTAAATAAAATGAATCAAAATTCACATAACACACAATACTTAATTTCTTTCCCCACAGGTATAACATGCTTATTAATGAATCCTAAGCATATCTATACATACAAATGAGAATATTTAACATACTTTATGAGACATGCTAAGTAATTCATTTAGGGAAATTTAGAAGATTAGTATGCATGATTTTCTTAAGTAGAAAAGGGTTTCTTTATCCAAATTCTCACATACACACACGAAAGTAAGAAAGGCATATATAACCATTGTTAACTAGAGGTGTACATACTTGTTACAAAGCCTCGCAATCTCGGGGTTGTCAAGACTAATATACCACTTTCTATAATACAAACATATGTATAAAATAAATGAAATGGAAAAGAAGAATGCAAAAGAAGAATGCAAAAGTTGCATTAATGGATTCATTTTGTAAATTTTTTGATTTTTTGAAAGATGATTGTTCTTTTTATTTTGTAAATGAAACCTTCATCAACAATGAGTTGAAGGAAGATATTCATTTGTGCTTTTGGAAAAGATTATTACTTTCATTTTGAAGATTCCTACATGTAACAACTACAATAATGTTAGGTGAGGGTGATTTAAGAAACATTTTGTGAAAAATTTTATTATGTGCATTTTTGAAAGAGTACTTTTATGAAAAGCAAAATTTTTATGAAAAATTGATTTTGTCTTTATTATTTTAGAATGAACCTTTCATTATCATAAAGATGATAAAGAGGAAGTCTTTAAATATTTTCATTTATTGGATTTGCATTTTTACTCATTGGAGAATCCAACGGGGGTTTTAAGACCAACAAGGAATGTCATCCTAAAACCTAACGATGTTGGTTAGCTTAACTAAAAAAATGTGAACCAAAAAGAAAGATAGTCTAGGGAATACAAAAAGTACAAACCACCATCAATAGTTAGAGACAATGATCATTTACAAAGATGAGAGAACCATCCTATGAGTTCTAGAAAAATGTGGTGAAAAATTTTGATATGTTGCCTTTCAAAATCTAATGAGAGAAAGACAAAGCCTATAGAAATTCATCTTTTAGATGTAGATCCAGATGTGCTTATTAAGGTGATCTAGTACACATTAAGGAGAAGTAGTACTATCTCGAAAGATAGAAGTCACTACCTTTAATGAACCTAATCACCAAAATAAGGACTCTACATCTTATGCAAAGATTCTTCCCCTAATTTACATGAAAAAGTAAAGCAAGATTTTTTTAAATCGAGTTCGTTAAGTTCCCTACAGGGACAAACCCTCATAGTTAATTACATCCTAAGGAATGGGGATTCTTTAGAAAAACTCTCGATTAAGGTAAATGATCATTGTCTCTAAAGATTTCAATAGGGAAAGGACTATCAATCGATTAGTTTATTTTTTTGAAGATCAAATGGGATTGATCAAAGAGAGATTTATTATTGAAGCCCAATGGGTAGGAGATGCTCATGATGCTACAAAACGTAGCAAGCATCTCAAACTATCCTATGATTGGGCTTTACATTTTTGAAATTGATTTTATTTATTTAAGTTGATTTTATTAGAAATTTAGGACTTACAATTCCATAACACAAGATTATGGAAATGCCTAAGAAGTGAGGATTATGCTTATGGGAAGAAAGAACCTCAAAATATAAATCTAGGGAGCTTTGGTGAGGGCCAAAAGCACAACCTAAATCTAAGGCTAAAAATGAGTAATTGGTTTGCCTCCACAAGAGAGGACAAACCACCTGACAGGTTGGGCTTTACATTTTTGAAATTGATTTTACATGTAGGTAAGTCATATGCTTATGCAAGATAGTTGGGCTGTTATTATTTAGAAAGAGACTAAGTCCTTAAACTCACTCCCTGAAGATACTAGATCATCTAAAAGGCATGCTTCAAATGACCTAAATCTAATGCAATTCAAATTTCATTTTACTTTCATTTTAGGACAATTATTTTGACTAGTTAATAGATTTTTATACCTAATGCATGAAATAGAAGTTATTGGCCAAAATCAGAAGGGAGGAGGTGAGTTTCCACCATGGCTCTCATGGTCAAGCCAAGTTTCTCTGCAAAGGTGGAAGCCCTCAATCAAGAGTGAAATAAGATGTTTTGTGCATGATATTACAAATGCTCATCCAAGGGGTTGCTAATTCTTTTATCTTGATTTTAAACTTTTAGGTGAGGTTATGAGTTGTTTAATTTTATTTTGAGTTGTTAAGTTGGGTAAAAGATTTATTTTTCCATAAAGAGCCTAATCCTCATCCATACCATACATAAAGCAAGGAAAAAACTAGGAAAAGCATACCACTTAATGCACAGGCTAAACAAATCATCAATCAATTTATAAAGCTAAGCGCAAAAAAAAAAATGCCATTGTGGTTGGACATCACTGTTCAAACTCAAAAAATATTAAATTGGGTAGCCGAGATCTACCCTTATACAACTTGGATTATAAATGATTTAAATTATAATTAAGCAAAGGAATTCATTATTATGGGGGTCTTGAAGCTTTCTTTCTTCTTTCTTCTCCTTTTTCTTCTTTCTTCTTGTTCTTCCTTTTGGATGGTTGGAAGGTGGATGATCCAAGGCTTCACATGGTGCATAAGATAGGATCTTATGACCAATGTTCATCCTAATCCCAATAACAATCATTCTAAAATCTTAATTGCATAAATTTACATGAAAAGGAAAAGGTAAATCTAGCTAACACCTACAAAATAGAGATTAGCTAAAACAAATCACAAATCTCAAGCATGTATATTGGACTTATCACCCCACACATCGGTGACAAAGTCCACCTAGCCTATGAATTATGCTTAGGGGTATAAAGCACCGGCAAGATTTATATTTTTTATGATGCCCTTAAGCACAATCCCCAGCAGAAAAGAATAGTTAGACCAAGAGCGCCCTACGATTTATTTTATGAACATACACCCTAACATCTAGTCTACAACATATATCACAAAACAAAATAAAGCATCAAACCATGCACCAACTTAACCTAAAGCTAGAAGTGGTGACTTAGGCTAATGTGTGTGCTTTGAAGGTTTGTGTGGTATGCTTAGCTATGGCTTTAAGTTCAAATTTTCTAAGTGTGAAGAACATGTTCAACTTAGAGGAGGGTTTCATTTAAGTTATTTAATTATTTTGGGTTGATTTTATTTTGTGTTTTGAATTTTGTTCAAGTGAATCCTACAATTAATTACTAAGTTATGAAGAGAGGAAAAAAGAAGAGAACTTCTCTTTCCTTCCCTAACCTAAGTAATTTCTAAAGTAGATTCATATTTTAGTTTTGTTTAGGTGAATGTTTTGATTAAATCTTTTAATTAATCTTAAGTTTAGATGAACTCTAAACAAACCAATCCAAAAAATAAAGACATTTTAAGATTAAATAAAATGAATCAAATTCACATAACACACATTACTTCATTTCTTTCCCAACATATATAACATGCATATGAATGAATCCTAAGCATATCTATACAAATGAGAATATTTAACATACACTTTATGATGCATGCTAAGTCCATTTAAGAAATTTAGAAGATTAGTATGCATGATTTTTCTTAAGTAGAAAGGTTTCTTTATCCAAATTTTCACATACATGAAAGTAAGAAAGGCATAAGTGAGTATAACGCCATTGTTAACTGAGGTACAAAACCTACTTAGGGCTACTTAGCCTCACCAGGGTTGTCCGACTAATATACTTTCTTTAAATACAAACATATGTATAAAAGAAATGAAATGGAAAAGAAGAATGCAAAAACATTAATGGATTCATTTTGTTTATGCAATTTGTATGCAAGTATAACCTTCTCTTAGGTGATAGCATAGGGATGAAAAATGATATGGAATTAGTATTAGGTTCTTTTAAATGACCATATATCCCACCAAATTCTATTCAAAACCATACCAACATAAGAGAAAGGAAACCTATGCTAAGCATACCTTTATAATCTTTCACATGCAAGCTTATAATTAGAATATAAGTAGCACACATTCATATTTGATATTTGATTTATATGTTTTGAAAATAATTTTAGTTTAGTAGTGATAATAGCCACTCGTATTTCTACTTTAGCCAACACATACAAATTTGACATAAAGTAAACAATTTCATTTTTAAATTTGAATTGGAAAAATTTGAATGCATGAAACCACTTGACATACAAAGTTAACATGTTGGGGAAAGGTTCAAAGCAATGAAAGCATGTAAAACTCACTTTAATTAATTCCTAAAGACATTCTTATGGAATAAGAAAGTTTAAAATAAATCAAAGTGAATCAAATGTGATTTTTTTAGTTTGAGTTTGATTTTGAAAATGAGAGTTTGCTGTTCCTAACCAATTCTCACATATGTTTGATATTTTTGCTTAATTTTTAGATAATTAGAATCATTTTAAGCATTGAATAGGTTAAGGTATGAATTAAGTAACTTAATTAACCTTACATAAATTAAAGAATTAACCAAATAATTATGATCCAATGAGATGACATAAAAACTAAAAGGAATTTAAATTTGCAATGCACCTAATAAGAAAAAGCCTAATGCAATTTGGCTCACAATTAAAGTGTAATTAAGCTAAGGGGTTTAGCTTAAGTAATTTCAAAACACCCTTTCATACTTATGAATTGGATTTTGATTTTCTTAATTGAACTTAGGCTATTGAATACCTAAGCATCTACGCAAAGTAGATTAATTAAGTTCTGGAACTTTTTAGAATTTTAGAAACTAATTAAAGGGATAATTAGTGAATAAATCCCTTAATTAAGAGAAGATTAAGGAGAGAAAAGAGGGTTTAGGGAATAGCTTAGGGTAAAAGCTCCAAAATTATTCTCTAAACCTCCTATTCACTAGATCTCAACTTAATCAACCTCAATCATGGATTAAAATCACTAATCACACCCTAATTATCCTTAATTACATAAGGAGGGTAATTAAAAAATTCATATTCTAATCAAGCCTTCAATAAATCCCAAGAAAGTTAGGGGAGGCAAAAGTCATCCCCTAAAACATACCCAAGAAATTTGGGATTAATCAGACACTTAATTAAAAAGTAATTGGCAAAATGATGTTTCCAAGAAAACCCAAAATCAGAGAAAATTATAACTTAGATCCCATTGAAATTAATTTTAAAATACTCTAGGTTGAATTATCTTTCCATAGGATTTTATTTCATATTTTTTTGAATTTTATAGAGGGAATTATAAATTTTAGAAGGTCCCTAGATTAATTATGATTAATTAAAATAATTTAACTAATCCCTTCACTGCGGTGCATGAGGCAAGGTAACATGCCATGAGGGATTACTTAAGTTGTCAAATTCTAAATGACTGCTGCAGTTTGATCTCGCCGTTTGATCAAAGATCGATGAGATCTCTCGCGGTTTTAAAATGATAATGGATGGGAATTATTTGCCGTCATCCAAAATGCAGGATGGATGGTTGATATCTCAAAGTTCTTCCCTTGATCAAGAGAGACCATCCATGAAAGAGGAAGATCCAGCTCGATCTAGCTGGATCAAAACCAAATTCAACCCACACCATCTAAAGCTAAAGGAGATCCAACATCATAAACCAATGGGATTAAAAATTTCTTTCACAAAGCTCCACACCACATTGAGTTTAATGGTAAAAATCATATCTCACCGAGGGTGATCACCGCACTTCGATTCCCTTGGAGAAGCTTTCTGAGATGAAGCCTGTTGAAGTATGAGCACTAGGTTGAGTGGATTGATGTATGGACCAACCTCCTTAGCTAGCTTGAGCTTGATCAATTCAGCTATTCCTTATTGTGAACCCAAAGGAAGCTTGGGTGCACTGACTTAGCTCCTTGATGAAGTATGCAAGAGCAATTGGATGGAAATTGAGTGAAGAGGAAGTTCAAGAATGGATTGAGCTCCCATGTTTTCACTGTTCAAAAATTGATAAATGGGGAAATGACAAGAGCTCTAGGAGGCTAGGGATCACTCTCTGATGGCTCCTAACACTCTACCATACTCAATTGAATGTGTGGATGTTGCATTTTAGTTTGTTTAGGGGGAGTATATCTCCCCCTTGAAGGATCAGATGTCCACAAGCCATTGTGCCATTTTGATCCAATTGATCATATTGGAGAGTTTGTTTTGGCTATTTTGAGTGTGCACATGATTGATTTGAGCCAAGGAGTGGATGCCAACCTCCCATGTGCTTTAATTTGAGTGGAGAGGGAGTTTAAATTTGAGTTTTGACCCATGGGGTTTTGGTCTATGGACCACTGACCCAAACCCATTGGGTTGGTGTACCACTCTTCACTAGTCCCTTGAGTGGGAAAGCTCAAGTGAATGTGAAGAGGGTATGACCAAATTACCCATGGATTAAGCCAAAATTTGTTCTATGGCCTAGGGATATGGTCATCATTGATTTTCACTTTGAATATGTTGGGTATGTGGAGAACTAAAATTGTCCAAGTTTTATTTGGATTCATTTGATGTTTGGCTCATGTTGACCCATTTAGGTCAAAATGGGTCAACTAGTCAAGTTGACCAATTGGTTAAATTGGGTCAAACCAAGGTTGGGTCAAGTTCATATGACCATTTGAAATGTTTTGTGGCTTTGGTTTGATTCAATTTGGTATAGTTTTGAATTTGGCTCATATGACTTCATTTAGGTCAAATGGGTCAAGTTGACCTATTTGCCCATTTGAGCTATTTGAGGTAGGTCATGGGTAGGTTTAGGTTTGGTTAGTCATATGGAGTGGATTGGTATCTTTGTTTTCAATCAATTTTGGTTATGTTCAAATTTGGCTCAGCATGACCCCTTTAGGTCATGTTGGATCTAAGATCAATTGGGCTAGGTTGGGTCTAGTTGGCCAATTGAGGCTTTGGTCAAGTTCAACAAGTGATTTGAAATGAATTTTACCCAATGGTTTGAGTCAGTTTGGCTTAGATCAAGTTTTGACCCATTTTGACTTTTTAGGTCAAGTTGGGTCAACTTGGGTCAAGTGGCAAAATGGGCTAGGTTAGGCTCAAATGTTGCCTTGGTCAAGTTCAAACATAGTTCATGAGTGAACTTGGATCAATGGTTTCAATCAAGTTGGCCTATGGTAGATTTTGGCTATGTTAGGTTTCATTTTGGGCTAAGTGTTGACTTGGTCAACCCTTAGGTTTGACTTGGTTTGACCCAATTTGGTTGATTGGTCATCCCATGATGATTGGTGATCATGATAAGAGGCATGAATGAGTTTGGTTCAATCTAATTTGGTTAGGATTAGAATTTGGCTCATGGGTCCTTTGGTTCAATCACCAATCAAGGCTCCTGATCCCAAAATATGCTTAAATTAACCTAGGTGAGGAATCACATTATACAAAAGAGGCTCAAGGGATTACCTTCATGTTGAAGACCTTCTGCTATGGGACTTTACCCAACTCCCACATCACTATCGACGTGGTTAGGTTCACACTTTCCAGAGTTCTCATTGATCCAAGTGAATCGGTGAATATTATGAGTCTAAAGATCCTTTCCTATTTGAGGATCGATATCTCTACTCTCCGAGGAGATCGGATGATGTTGAGAGGATTCAATAAACAAGGTGAGCAGGCTTGAGGTTCCATAGTGTTACCTTTGGAGATAGGTGATTGGAAGACTGAAGCTAAGTTCTACATCATTGATTCAAATACGGTAGGCCTTGGATACATCAGAATAAGATCATTCCATCCTCCCTCCATTAGTGCATCTAGTTTAGAAAAGATGGAATTGAATATCATGTCAATGGTGATGAAAAGTAATTTTTAGTTAGAGAGGTTGAGATTAATGAGGATGCAACCTACTATCTTCCTCAACACACCCTTTATCATGAACTTGGACAAAATTCAAAATGCAAAAATAAAAGAAAAAGGAAATCTAAGTCTACAAGAAAGGGGAAATGATAAAGAAATAGATCTACATCTCACATTCTACCCATAGTCCATTATGGACTGTGGGTGAATGGCTCAACCTCCACCGTGAGGGGCATAGGTAAAAAAGAGGATCCAGGGTGAGAGATTGATCACCAATGAGGTGATTTAGTTCATAGAGTACCCCTACTATTCACATAGACTTGGAATCATAAAGATGAGTCTAATATGATTAGTATACCAACCACAAAGTTCCATTGAGGTGACTGATCCTATAGAGATAAGAGCCTCCAAGCAAAGCAAAGTATTTGAATTTAGTTTATGTAAAACTATTAGGCTTGGGAACCTTAGCTCTAACCTCACTTACATCTCAAAGTAAGGTTTAGTAGTTAAGAAGTCCCTAAGTCTTCCAGACATGAAGGTAAGAGGTTCTTTTGAGATCATCATCCCAACCCTAAGTGGATGTAGAACTTGAGGAGGATACTTTAAAGAATTAATGAATTACCACTTGATTTTACTTGCCTTGTGTTCAAAATCTATAGAAAGGTTTAGTTCCTCATATGGTGGCACAAGTCGAGTACTTTGAAAAATTATGGAACAATACTGTGGAAGCACAATCAAGAGTGAGATGATAGTATCGATGACAACGATTACTTCTTGGTTGTTACCAACCATTTGGAGTCCGATAGGTTCTTCTTACACAAACCCCAACTCTTATGAGAATGTGTATTTAGAAATCTCAGATGATCCAGATGATCTTCAAATCAAGGGTGCACCTCAAGAATTTGAAGATAAAATCCATTCAATAATAGACAAGCTCAAAGAAATCAACCTCAAGACAGAAGAAAATCCATGCACATACATACATTATCAATGAAGAAGAAACCAATGACTTAGTTAGGCTATTGGCTGAGTTTAAAGATTACTTCGCATGGAGTTATGGAGAAATGCCCGGATTATCTCCTGACATAGCAGTCCATAAGCTAGCATTATACCCTAACGTTACCCCTATTAAGCAAGCTCCTAGACTCATGCAATTAGAAATTGAAAAATGGGTCATTTCTGAAATCAAGAAACCGGTCGATGTTGGTTTCATCAGGGAAGAAAAATATCCTACCTGGTTAGCCAGTGTCATCTTAGTTAAGAAGAAGAATGGCCAAATTCACATTTGTGTCGATTTTAGGGACTTAAACAAGGCATGTCCTAAGGATGAGTTTTCTCTTCCTATACTAGAATTAATGGTGGACATTATCTCATCTCATGCTATCTTCACTTTCATGGATGGGCCATCTGGCTATAACCAAATCAAGTTGTCTCCTCAAGATGAAAGAAACACTGCATTTCAAACCCCGATCAGAATCTTTTATTATAGGGTCATGCCTTTCGGTGTTAAAAATGCTGGTGCTACATACCAATGGCCATGACTGATCTTCAATGAACTCATCCATCATCGTTGAGTGCTACGTTGATGATCTAGTAGTCAAGAGAAAGAAAAGACCACCTCTTTGACTTGAGAGTAGTTTTGAATGGTTAAGACAATATAACCTCAAAATGAATCAAGTGTGCATTCAGTAGCTTCAGTGGAAATTGGTTTGTTGTTCAACACCGGAATAGAAATAGATCCTAAAAGATTAAAGCTATCTTAGAAATGCCACCTCCTAAGAGTTTAACTCAACTCGATCCTTTCAAGGATGGTCATATCTAAGACGCTTTATCTCCAACCTATCGGGAGATGCAAGCCATTTCACTTGTCAAAAGGATGCCAAGTTCAAGTGGGATGACAAGTGTCACACATTCAAGACATCAAGTATTTTGCGCCGCCAGTTCGCATTTATCCTACCTCATCCTTACACTCGATTGGATGACTCTCAAGCTCTATGATCAAGCTAATGATAAGAAAAGGAGAGCACGCTCTCATCCATCGATCTGCTAAAAGCAAACTATCCACCTATTGAGAAACATTGCCTAGCTTTGATCTTTGCTTCCCAAAAGCTACATCATTACATGCTTTCTCATAAGGTGAACTTGATCCACCAATCCACTATAGTATCTCATGACATGCAACACTATTTATACGCTCAGGTCCATGAAACTTTCATAGATTGATATCACATACCTCCATGCGATAAAAGGATGCACTGATTAAGCACACACCACTTCTGTGATTCTCCACTTAGTGATGATCTCCCCGATGAAAAATCATGAACTTGGGAGGGCAACCACCGAGATGGGAGATGTATTTTGATGGTGTTTCTTCTTTTCTTAAAGGTGAAGCACCATACTCTATTCTCCGTAAGGGGGTAGGAATAGTTCTTCTAACTCAAACCATGTGATGAGATTCTCATACTATTTCCAACCCCACCACAACAATGAAGCGAGTATGAGGCTTGATTGGGAGTTAGTCATCACTATCGTTGTCAAGAGCATCAACATCTTTGGGATTCTCATTATCAACCGATCGGGTCCTAAAGGTTCTCAAACCCAAGCTTCATCATTACCATGAGTATACCATGGCTATTGGCCCTGATTCAAAGTTACCATCTACAAGGTTCCCCAAGCAGAGAATGTAGTAGCAGATGCTTTGGCCAAACTTGCCAAAGAATTGGCATGCCCGGAAGATGAGTCCATTCCAATAAGGGTTCAAAATAGACAAGTTTTGTCCCTTATTAATGTTGAACTCATCGAGAGACATTCTCTTAAAGGGGAGGTTGCCGTTGCCAAAAAGGTCAAGGAGCTGGATTGGAGGCAACCTCAAGAAAAGCCAAAAGCCCATCACTTGAAATAGAAAGCTCTCTCCTATGCTCTCATTGATGGCACCCTGTACCGCCGATCCTTTGACCAAATGTGGTTATTTTTAGAAAACACAAAGCCTGGCATTGTAATCAGGTACATTCAGTCTATGAGCTCATCAATTTGCCAAGATGAAGATGAGATCAAGAGACTAGGATACTACCGGCCTTCATGATGATGCATGGATGGGCTAGGAGATGCCATCATTGTCAAGTACACGGTGTGGTCCTCCACCAACTGCCCAACATTCTACACCCTACTTTGGCCTCATGGCTATTTGAGTGTTGGGTACTAACATTGTGGGTTCGATCGATCATTCTTCTTTCATGAGGCATCGATTCATCTTAGCTGCCACTGACTACTTTTCCAAGTGGGCGAAGCCATCCCACTGTGAGAGGTCATCCAGCATGTGCTTCAATTTTTAGAACCATATCGATATAGGTTCGGTGCCTCAATGAATTATATATGATATAATGCACAAAAGCATGAAGATCAACAACTTCACCGAAGACATGATATAGAAGATACTCCACCATCTACTACCTATAGCAAATGGCTTAGAAGTATTCAACAAAACTCTCATCCTGATATTGAAGAAGACTTTTGATGACAATAAATGATAGTGGAATAAGCGTTGGTTGAAGCTTTGTCTTACCTACCACATAACCAACTCACCATTTTCCTTAGTGTATGGGTATGAAGCCATTCTACCTTTAGAAGTTCAACTCCCATCACTAAGGATAACATTGGGTAACAAGATCACTATAGAAAATGCAAAGTTAGAAGAGCTCAAGGTTTGGAGGGGAGTCGCCATGCTGCCAAAACCTCAAGCAAAGGCCAAAAAAAATGATTCAAGCTCACAAGCTGGTCCCCAAGTCTTTCCAAGTAGAGAACTTGTGTTAGTCCTAAGAGACCAATTATTGCCCAAAGATGGGAGGCAAGTTTGAACCCACTTGGGAAGGCCCCTATGTCATGAGAAGGCCTAGGAGGATCTTATCATTTTATTGATTGTAAAGGGGAAAACCCGATGCTTCCAATTAATGGGCTCAATCTAAAGAAATATTACCCATGAAACAAATCATATTTAAAAATAATCATTAATAAAAAAATAAAAATATGATTCCATTTATCAAATCTTCTCTTCTTTCAAAGCGTTATTTATTTATCTTGCGAATCCGTCATGATGTGTTCTATGGTAGGTGTAAGAGTCTCCCAGTGGCATCCTATCCCTCTTTCACATCACAAACACAACCTCCCACTATTATAATAGGTGTAAGAGAACCCAGAGGCATCCTATTTGATTAGCATAACTAAGTTGGGTGTAAGAGAACCCAGAGGCATCCTTTCTTGGTGGGAATCCTAGTTGCCATCATGAACCATTTCATCAAACTCCCAAGTGTGTTTAGGTAGGTGTAAGAAACTTAAGAGGCTCCTATTCTAACACATGCAAATAAACACAAATCTTTTATCTGTGCTATTTTGATGGGGAGCAAGCCCCTGACACTCACTCATTAGATGCTCTAGGTCGGTCTACATGCTACCTCACATTGTCACCCCATCATTTATTGATGTGAGTCCCTCGCGCTTTCTTCCTAACTTGATTATTACAAACCAATGAGCACCTTGTTAGTATGGTATTTTTTCGCCAAATAAAGCTACTCATGTTGACTTTGCTTAAGAAGATGTGAGTCCATGCTTTCTTCTTGAACTAGCCATCATGCACTAACTAGGTTGAGTATATTTGAGGTTTAGATAAGTCTCCAGGCTCTTTCCTCTTGACTACTTTTTGAGTTGATATAAGTCCCCAAAGTATTCACTCAGCCTCTAGAATAGCACCTATCGGTCAAGATAAACTATCAAGAATCAATCCGCTATAGAGAGGATGTGAGTCCCTAAGCTTTCTTCCTAGGATGATTGTTGCAAATTGACGGGCACCTTAGATTGGATGATGTTCGCTATGCTGACAATGACTCACCTAGTGAGTACACCACTCTTGGTAGATGTGAGTCCCCACACTTTCTCCTTGAGTTGGACAGCGAATACATATTAGATATATGACTAGTCATATCATTTTCTCGTGGTGTTGGATTAGCCTTTAGCGCCCCATCCTGTGGAACTCAATGCCTTTGTAACCCCATTTAGACACTACCCGTTTGGATTGGACAGCCCCTTTTCTAGTAACCACCCCATGGTTGGAGAATTTGTTTATGGATATGTAGATTCTCCCTTGTTTTAGTAAATGAGATAGGTCGATATAAGCTTCTTCTCAGTTTGATCCCTCGTAAACCAATAGGGTCCATGATAAAACAAATTAAAATAAACAAAATATACAAATTAATTTGATTATGGATTAGGAATTCAAGCCCCCAAAGGACCCCTTTTCCCAAGCAAACATCATATCTCAATAAACTTATAGAATTGACTATGTGAGTTGATAAATCCTCGGTCTCACATAATCACCCCAGTGGTTCAATCTATTTTTCCACAAGTAGGTTACAGTCATTCTTCTTTGAAGATGTAAGACTATGCATTCTTTCTAGCATGACTCGAAACTCCTCCTTAGTTCATTGTTCCCCAAAGCAACCATCACCCTAGTAGTCTTTGTAGAAGATGTGAGTCTATTTCTTCCTTAAAATTGATCAAAACTAAAGGTACCCTTTGGTTGGAAGTTCTCCAGGCGCTACTCCCTTGGTTCAATAAATGAGTCTAGGTCAGCCCTTCTGAAGTTTAATCCATTGCAAACTAATGGAACCCATCAAATCTAAACAAACTAAAAAAATTAAATTAATCCTTGGTTATTCTTGAGTTGATCTAAGTCTCCCAGTGGCATTCATCAAGACCTAGTCGTTTGATTCAAAGTCAACCATACCCGATTTCTTTTTTTAGAAGATGAGTCCCCATTTTTCTTAAGACTTGTCCATTGCAAACCAAAAGGCACTTTTGTTGGATAGTCCTTGTAGTTGGTATACTACACCCTTTGGATTCAACTGAAGTGTCTAGCCTCCATGACCCCTACTCGAATCCATCACAAACCAATGGATTCATCATAAACAAACAAACTAAAAAATGAAATTAATTTGACTATCTTGAGCTAATCTAAGTCCCCCCAGTGGCATTCACTCAATAGTTAGCTTAGGTTAGTTTGATATTGCCTTGCCAACCGATCACCCCTGGTTCCTTATTTCTAAAAGATGTGAGTCCCTGCTTTCTTAAAACTTACAAAAGGCACCCCTATTGGATAGTCTACCTTATTTGGTAGACTACTCTTTGGATTGTATGAGTTAGAAGCTTCCATAGCACTGTAATTCATCACAAACCACTAGGATCCATCATACTCAAAATAAATTTAAAAATGAAATCAATCTTTGACTATTTTTAAGTTGATTTAAGTCCCTCATTCACTCAATAATCCTAGGTTGGTTCAATTTACTTGCTAATAGATTCCCCCAATAACTAGTCTCTACTTTAAGATGTAAGTCTACACGCTCTTACCTGTATAATAGATCCTGAAACAAAGAAACAAAACAAATAAATCATAAATCTTTGCTTCTCCTAAGATGCAAATCTTTTAGTCCCCCAACGGATCTAGAATTCTAATCCCTTAGTGGATTTCATAACCCCTCCCTTGTGGATGACTTGGACTTGCTTCCCTAGTGGAGAGTTCACTTTTCTATCCCCCATAGAGTCAAACAAAGTTAAACAAACAACAAATTGAAACAAATTCAACCCTCTTCCTCAATGGAACTCAAATCAAACCTCTCATCCCCTTATAGATGATTTGAACTTGCTTCTTTAGTGGAAGGTTCACCTACTCTATCCCTTAGTGGATTTCTCCCTCTCTCTTATGTCTTGGACATAAGTAGAGCATTGCATTAAGATGGATTCTCTACTCCTTGGGTTAAGGATAGATTGTTTTGTTAGCTTATGATCTTTTGTTGTTGATCATTTGGTCAACACCAATATGTGTGTCTGTCACACACACCTATTGGGGCCTTTGTTGACCTCATTTTATGAGCTCAACCCCTCCATCTTAGACATAGATTTCTCTTAGACTTTAAGATTTCCTTAGTCTTAAGACACATCTAGTGATTAGGTGGACACTCAACCTAGCCCTAGAGACTTAGAAGGGTTAGCCATATTAATCATGCCTTATGTTAGAAAATTTGCCTACCCTTAGCTTGAACCATTTCTCACCTTCCTTCCTTCAAGTCAAACTCCAAATCAATTATTTGATTTTCTCCAAACTCAAATCAACTAGTGATTGAAATCCATGATCAAAATCCATGATCAACCATGATCAAACCCATGAATGAAATTTTAAGTTCAAATTTTCAAGTCCTTAATTCTTCCTCTTAAGGACTTAGCCAAAATCATGATCAAAACCATTCAAACTCTTAAGATTTTCTCATAATTTATATATTCTCATTTATATTCATATATAAATGAAATATAAAATCAATCAAATAACTCAAAATTCAAATTCAAATTTCAAATTTTCTAAGTCCTTAAATTTTAAATGGACTTATCCAAAATCATGATCAAATCATTCAAACTCATGGAATTTTCTCATAACTCATTTATATTCTCATTTATATTCTCATATATAAATGAAATATAAATATAAATCAGTCAAACCAATTCAATAATTCAAACTCCAAAATTTTCCTAAGTCCTTTAAATCCTTCTTAATGGACTTAGCCTAAATCATGATTAAATCACTTCAAATCCTTGAAATTTTCTCATGATCCATTTATATTCTCATTTATATTCACATATATAAATGAAATATAAATTTAAATAATCAAAACCAATTCCAAAATCAAACTCAAATCATTCAAAATCCAACCTAAGCCTTTCAAGTCAAAATCTTGAACTTAGCCAAATCAACTTCAAATCAAGCCAAACTCTTGATTTTCTTCATGATTCAATCAACCCTACAATCATGAAGTATATAAACACAAACTTCAATCAACAATCAAAATCCTTCAAAAAATCAAACCCCAAATTCTTCCTTTGAATATGAAATTGTCAAATGAATCAAAACCCATTTGACTTCAAACCACTTGTAAAATGGATTTATATTTCAATCATAAGTCCATATACAAGTTCAATCAACTCAAATCAAGCTTTGACCAAGCCATTTGACCTTAGCTCACTTGACCCAAAGTGACCTAAAGTACCCTTATGAGCCAATTCTAACCAAATTGGATTGAACCAAACTCATCTATGCCTCTCATCATGATCAACAATCATCATGGGATGATCAATCAATCAAATTGGGTCAAACCAAGTCAAACCTAAGGGTTGACCAAGTCAACACTTAGCCAAAATGAAACCAAAAATTCCACCATAGGCCAAATTGATTGAAACCATTGATCTAAGTTCATTCATGACCTATGTTTGAACTTGACCAAGTCAACATTTGAGCCTAACCCAGCCCACTTCTGACCCAAGTTGACCCAACTTAACCTTAAAAGTCAAAATGTGTCAAAACTTGATCTAAGCCAAATTGATTGAAACCAATGGGTCAAGTTCATTCCAAATCACTTGTGGAACTTGACCAAAGCCTCAATTGGCCAACTAGACCCAACCTAGCCCAATTGACCTTAGACCCAACTTGACCTAAAGGGGTCATGTTGAGCCAAATTCAAACTTAACCAAAATTGATTGGAAACAAAGATACCAATCCACTCCATATGACTAACCCACCTAAACCTACCCTTGACCTCAAATAGGTCAAATGGGTCAAATAGGTCAACTTGACCCATTTGACCTAAATGAAGTCATATGAGCCAAATTCAAACTATACCAAATTGAATCAAACCAAAGCCACCAAAACATTTCAAATGGTCATATGAACTTGACCCAACTTGGTTTGACCCAATTAATTGGTCAACTTGACCCAAGTTGACCCATTTTGATCTAAATGGGTCAACATGAGCCAAACTTATCAAATGAATTCAAAATCTCATGAAACTTGGCCAAACATAGTTTCTCCACATACCCAACATATTCAAATTGAAAAATCTATAAAATGACCATTCTACCACTAGTCCATAGAACAAATTTTGGACTAATCCATGGGTAATTTGGTCATACCTCTTCATATCACTTGATGCTTTCCTAATAGCTCAAGTAAGAAGAGTGGTGCACCCAACCCAATGGGTTTGGGTCATCCACTTCCAAGGCCAAACCCACCCCATGGGTCAAATTGCATTCAAATCCTTCCTCCACTCAAGCACATGGGAGGTTGGCAATCCACTCAAGGCCTCAAACCACCATGTGCACAAACATCTAACAATCAAACAACCCCAATTGGATCAAGATCAACAAGATGCTTGCCATCCCATCCATCAAGGGGAGATATACTCCCTAATTCAAAATCAATGATTCACATCAAGCCCTGAGAGTGTTTGGAAATATCAAAGAGCCTTCCTAAGCATTCTAAGAGGAATTTGAGAATTCTACATTGAAAATAGGGAGCTCAAACTTTCTCCACACCAAAAACCACTCCCCTCTTACACTTCTCATCCTCGAGCACCAAGCTTCCACAAGTTCCCAAGAAAGGAGAGAGGAATTGGATCAAAGCAAGGAGCTGAAGTGGTGTTGGTCCATATAAATTACCAACCCCAAGGCATAAGAATTTCAATAGGCTTCATCTCCACTGATGAAGCTACCTCATCGATCGAGCACCTGATCACCTCCATGAGGTATGGAATTTTTGACCACCTAGCAGGAGGTGTTGGTCTTTGGAATTTTCAAATTATGTAAATCCAGCTGGATGTTTCCGCCATTGGCTTTAGATGGTGTGTTTATTTCCAAGCTCAATCGAAGCTGATCTTCCCCAGATCATGGACGGTCCTGATCAAGGGGAAGAACTTGAGATCATCCATCCACGCATTTTGGATGAAGATTATTCACGTTTAGAATTCTTTATCCCTTGGAGATCTCTGTGATCAATCGGAGATCAAAGCATCTCCAGCGCCACCTGAGATATTTAAGAATCCTCATACACGATGTAAAGTTCACATCACCGCCGCCTCCATGCACGCCGTGTGATAGGGATTAGTTAGATGTTTAATTAATTCTAATTAATCTATGGATCTTCTAAAATTCATATCTCTCTCAATAAAATTCAAAAAAATATGAAATAAAATCCTATGGAAAGATAATTCAACCTAGAATATTTTAAAATTAATTTCAATGGATTTTGAATTATGCTTTTCTCTTATTTTGGGTTTTATTGGAAATTTTATTTTGCTAATTACTTTAATTAAGCCTCATTAATCCCAAACTTTCTATTTTAGGGATGACTTCTTCCGATTATAAGAATTACAATGTTTCTAATTACCCTTTATAATTAAAGATAATTAAGGTGTGATTAGTTATTTTAATCATGATTAGAGTTGATTAAGGTCAGATCTAGTGGATAGGTTTATGGGAATAATTTTGGGGCATTTCCCAAGCTATTCTCTAAACCCCTTTTCTTTCCTTAATCTCTCTTAATTAAGGGTTAATTCATTAATTATCCTTAATTAATTTCTAAAAATTCTAAAACTTTCTAACTTAATTAATCTACTTTGGGTAGATGCTTAGGTGTTTAATAGCCTAAGTTCAATTAAGAAATCAAAACCCAATTCATATGTGTGAAAGGGTGTTTTGAAATTACTTAAGCTAAACCCTTGCTTAATTAACCATTAATCATGAGCCAAATTGCATTAGGCCTTTTTCTTATTAGGTGCATTTTAAATTCCTTGTGAGTTTTATGTCATCTCATTGGCTCATAATTATTGGTTAACTATTCTAAGGGTGTAGGTAAGGGTTAATTAACTTGCTTAATTCATACCTTAACATAATTAATACATAAAAATGAATCTATTCATCTAAAAATTAAACAAAAAATATCAAACACATGTGGGAATGGGTTAGAATAGCAAACTCAACTCACCTTTTCAAAATTAAATCAAACTTCAAACCAAACAAAAATCACATTGAATACACTTTGATTTATTTTAAACCTTCTTATTCCATAAGAATGTCTTTAGGATTTAATTAAAGTGAATGTGTTTACATGCTTTCATTGCTTTAATTCTTTCCCCAACATGTTAAATTTGTATGTCATGTGGTTTCATGCATCCATATTTTTCAAATTCAAATTTAAAATTGAAATTGTTTACTTTATGTCAAATTTGCATGTTGGCTAAAGTAGAAATATGAGTGGCTATTATCACTACTAAATTCAAATTATTTTCAAAACATATAAATCAAATCAAAAAATGAAAGTATGCTACTTATATTTTAATTATAATTGCATGTGAAAGAATATAATGCTTAGATGTTTCCTTCTCTCTTTTATGCATAGTTTTGAATAGAGTTGGTAAGATGTATGGTTCATTTGAAAAGAACCTAACACTTACCTAATTCCATATATATTCATCCCTATGCTATCACTTAAGAAGGGTTACCTACTTGCACATAAATTGCATAAATAAAATGAATCAATTAATACAACTTTTGCATTCTTTCTTTTCCATTCATTTCTTTTGTATACACATGTTTGTATTTAAGGAAAGTGGTATATTAGTCTGACAATCGATTGTGAGGTTTTAAGTAGCCCTAAGTAGGTCTTATACCTTACACCTCTGGTTAACAATGGCACTGTACTCACTTATGCATTTCTTACTTTCATATGTGCATGTGAAAATTGGATAAGAAACCTTTCTACTTAAGAAAATCATGCATCATAAACTTCTAAATTTTCTTAAATTATTACTTAGCATGCATCATAAAGTGTGTTAAATATTCTCATTTGATGTATAGATATGCTTAGATCATTCATATGCATGTTATACATGTTGGGAAAGAAATGAAGTAATGTGTATTTTATGAATTTTGATTCATTTTATTTAATCTTAAAATGCCTTTCTTTTGAATAGGTTTGTTTAGAGTTCATCTAAACTTAGATTAATTAAAACACATTTAATAAAAACATTCACTAAACAAAACCAAAAAATGTGAATCTACTTTAGAAATTACTTAGGTTAGGGAAGGAAAGAGAAGTTCTCTCTTTCTCTCTTCATAACTTAGTAATTAATTGTAGATTCACTTGAACCAATCAAACATAAAAATAAAATCAACCCAAAATAATTAAACAACTTAAATGAAACCCTCCTCTAAGTTGAGCATGTTTCACGCTTAGAAAACTTTAACTTAAAGCCATAGCTAAGCATACCACACAAACCTTCGAAGCAAACATATTAGCCTAAGTCACCACTTCTAGCTTTAGGTTAGGGCGGTGCATAATTTGATGCTTTATTTTATTTTGTGATATATGTTTAAGACTGGATGTATGTCATAGAATGAATGGTAGGATGATAATCTATTATTTTTGGGATTGTGCTTAAGGTATCATAAATAAAATATAAATGCTTTGCTTGTGTGCTTTATACCCCTAAGCATAATAATAGTGATGGACTTAGTCACCCATGTGGGGTGATAAGTCCAATATACATGCTTGGGATTTGTGTGGTTTATTTTAGCTAACCTTTTTTTTGCAGGTGTTAGATTTCCATTCTTTTCCTTTTCATGTAAATTTTGCAATTAGATTTTGAATGATTATTATGGGATTAGGATGAACATTGGTCATAAGATTTTATCTTATGTACCATGTGAAGCCTTGGAGCATCCACCTCCCAACCATCCAAAAGAAGAACCAAAAGAAAAGAAGAAAGAAGAAGAAAGAAGAAAAGAAGAATGAAGAAATGAAGCTTGAAGACCCCCATAACAATCAGTTCCTTGCTTAATTGTAATGTAATTCATTTGTAATCTGGGTTGTATAAGGGTAGAGCTTGGCTACCCAATTTATTTTTTGGGTTTGTGTGATGGTGATCGACCACAACGACCTTTTATTCTTTTTATGATTAGCTTTATAAATTGATTGATGATTTGTTTAGCTTGTGCATTTAATGGCATCTTTTTCTAATTTCTTCCTTGCTTTCTGTATGGCCTGGATGAGGATTAGACTCTTAGGAAAAAAATAAATCTTTTACCCAGCTTAACAACTCAAAACTAAAAATAAACAACTCATAACCTCACCTAAAGCTTAGGCTTAAAATCAAGATAAAAGAATTAGCAACCCCTTAGCTAGATGTGTATTTCTTTTATAACATTATGCACAAATGCATCTTGTTTCACTCTTGATTGAAGGGCTTCTACCTTTACCAGAGAAACTTGGCATGACCTGTGAGAGCCATGGTGGAAACACACCTCCTCCCTTCTCGCTGATTTTGGCCAATAATCTTATTTCTCATGCGTTAGGCATATGAGTCCTATTAGCCTGAGTCAAAATAATTGTCCAAAAATGAAAATAAAAATGAAATTTGAATTGCATTAGATTTAGGTCATTTGAAGCATGTCATTTACATGATCTAGCCTCATTAGGGAGTGAGTTTAAGGACATAGTCTCTTTCTAAATAATAACAGCGTAGCTATCTTGCATTAAGCATATGACTTTCCTACATGTGTTTAAAATTGTAGGAGGAGTTAGTTGGTGACCACCCTGCGTTATAAGTCCAAGCTATGTGTGGTTTGTCCTCTCTTGTGGCAAACCAATTACCATTTTGCCTTAGATTTATGTTGTGCTTTTACCAAAGCTCCCTAAATTTAGGTTACAGGTTGCTTCTCCCTTTGTGGGCCATAAGCATAAATCCTCACCTCTTAAGCATTTTCATAACTTTGTATTATGGAATTATAAGCCCTAGCATTCTAATGAAAAATCCAACTCAAACAAACTAAACAAATTTCAAAAATATAAAGCCCAACCATAACATAGTTTGAGATGCTCGCAAGGTTTCTTAGCATCATGAGCATCTCTTACTTATTCTCATTTGGCTTCAATAATAAATCTCTCTTTGATCAATCCCATTTGATCTTCAAAAATAAACCAATCGATTGATAGTTTTTTTCTCATTGAAATCTTTAGAGACAACGATCATTTACCTTAATCGAGAGTTTTCTTAAAAAATCTCCATTCCTTAGAATGTAATTAACTATGGAGGCTTGCCTCTATAGGGAACTTAACAAACCTAATTTAAAATAAACACCTTCACTTTTCATGTAAAGTAGGAAGAATCTTTTGTACATTGAAGACCCAATCCTTAGAGTCCTTATTTTGATTAGGTTCATTAGTGGACTTCTATCTTTTGAGATAGTATACCTCTCATATCTTTCTCGATCACCTCAATAATCTCGCATCTGTGTGGCGTCCCCAAAAAGACAAATTTTTATAGCCTTATCTTTCTTTTCTCACCAACAGATTTTCAAAGGCGACTCTATATAAAATTTTTCACCACAACCCGTCTACAGATGGAAGAGCTTGATGCATTTGACAAAGTTAGGCTCCAAGCTTAGCAAAATCTGGAAGTTTATTAAACAAAGATGTCTAGGGCTTTTGATGATACAGTGTGACCTCGAACATTCCAAAAAAGAGGATTGATCTTGTTGCTGAGAAGACCAATTATTCTTAATCGAAAAATTAATGACAAATTAATGCCTAATTGGGAGGGCCTTTTTGTCATCTAAAAGGTGTATCAAGGAGGGGCATACCAACTCATTGACTTAAATGACAAAAAACTAATAACACCAATCAATGGTTGATACCTGAAAAAGTATTATACATAATAAATATATTCTCGAGGTACAATAGAAATCTCCTACAAGATATGGGGCATTTTTTAGCATATTTATTTGGGTTGATATCGTGTTTCATGCTGAGATCCCTAAATAAATATACTTAGTCAAGACAAAAAATATTTTGTGAAAATTCCCCTATTACATAGGGGAATTTTTAGATTTCTATACATAGATGAAATCAATGTTACATGTTAAAACCCTCTCTTAAGTTTAAATATATCAACTCAAATATTGATTTATTTTCTTAAATTATTTCAGAGCTCTTTCGAAGTGCTTTAGAATTTTCCCTCTTAGATAGGGGAAATTTTATATATTTATCTAAATTGATATCGTGCTTAGAGATCCTCGGATAAATATACATGATGATCAGAATGAGCTACGTTTATTTATATTAAAAAGTTCAAACTATGTGATATGTTTCTGAGCTAATCTGCAATCCTCATGTTAGACATGAGCCCCTTTTTATGATCAAGGTTGTTCAACCCTCTTCTGTGAAATAGGGGGTCTTCTTGTATATATATTCAGGTTGACATCGAGCTTTACACCAAGATCTCTAAATAAATCTATAATTATTTTTATTAAAGTTGGAGGCTCCTGCAAAGAATAAAAGAATCTATTTCTATGCATGAAAAGGCAGCCCTAAATATCAAGAAAAAAAACTTCTTTCTAAGATTCGTCAAATGTCGAAGATCAAGTCAGAAGAACTCTCAATTTTGGAAGCTTCAATCAACTGAGTTGGAAAAATATTAACCTCTACATCCTCAAGTCTGGGTGATGGGTTAAATGTCGAACTCAACAAGCCCATAAATGGTTGAGTTATCTCCTCACTCAACAAGCGTGAAAAGGCCAGTGAAAGAGCCCCTTCATTAGTCATGACAAAACCACCAACCCATCACGCAAGTCAAAGTAAGTAGTTCTAAAGGTCAAACTCAACAAGCCCAAAATGGGCGAGTCTCTCCTCACTCAATAAGCTAAAGAAAGGTCATCGAAAGAGCCCTTGCTCGTCGGTCAATGATAGTTGTTTAATCTCAAGCGGATCATTCTGATTACAAGCAATCGATTGATCTTTCTTCACGATGATAGACAGATAATAAGGAAACTCTCAATTGAGAGCCTGTCAATCTTTATATTATTTGGGGTGATATTTCAATTTATTCTCAAATGATCAAAGCACATATCAAAGCCAATCTCATTATCAAAAGCAGAAAGCAGAATGAGGGAATTATTCCATTTACAAGTGATGGTGAATTAAAGGAATTTTATAGTTATTGGTCTGTTAAAGCACACATTACTGATAATCAACACTTAGTATAAGCAATGGTCATCATCCTTCAACAAATTTGTCAAAGCAACAAGCATAAGGTTGAAGATATACATACACTTCATGACAAGTCAATGTGCACAAATCAAGTAAATCCTCATCAAGTCAAAAAAGCAAAAAGCGAGAAATAATTTCATAGTTCATACAAATGGCTAACTAAATTTTATAGTTATTGATCTGTTAAGCACATTCTTGCTAATAACTCGACATTATAGCATAATATGAGTAGGAAGGTTAGGTCATCACATGCGCATCCTTCAACTAGTTTGTCAAAGCAAGCATGAAGATATCGTCACTTCGATAAGTCAATGTGGACAAATTAGGTCAATTATTCATCAAGTCCTTCAAGCTTAAAGCTAGGATAGAAGGAATTCCAAATCTCATAATAAGCAAACAAATTCCTCTATCAAACCCAACCAAGCACGAGGCTAGGGTCGAAGGAAACCCAAATCTGCAATAACATAGAAGAAAGAGATATTCAGCAAACTCATTGAAGCAGAGAGTAAATGGTAAAAGAAACTCTTAATCTGACAAGTCAATCATGATAAATCAAGCAATCCGTTCTTTAGCTCATCTAAACATAAGGCATCACACTGATGATAAATTTTTCCAAAACTTCGTAGACTACTAAATTGAAGCTACAATGATTCAAGGTGTTTGGTCAACTCAAAAGCTCATCTAGTTTTCAACAAACATGATCCGCTCCATGCACGAATTATATTTGTTGGGGGGCACTTGTTGACCTCCATATATGTTCCATAAGTCGAGTCAACACAAGTCGAATTCGATAAACTTCGGATGCAATAGTGTGCAAATCATGGCTCAAAATGCACTGGACGTCATCGAAAATAGTGAAAATGACCTCAAATCGATGAATGGACTTCGCCATCGCATTTAGAATGTCAAAATTGATTAGAATATAAATATTATACAATCTAACGATCAACCTATCAAGTGATCATAATGAACATATCGGGAAAGGAGACTATCGATAAACGACCTTTGTTTATGAAATTGGTTACGTCATTGAATTTTGAATCCAAATGGACATGCCTTCGGTTAAATCTGAATGAATGATTAAGTGATAGTGCAAATCGATCTTTGAAATACACTCAACTACAAAAATCAATCGAAACAATCTCCAATCAACAAACGGATTTCTCCATTGTGTTTAGAACAGTGAAATTGATTAGAATATAAATATTGCATAACCTAAGCGGTCAAATGATGAGTCATCAACGTGAGCATGTCGAAAGCTCACGATATCTTTTTTCGTTCAAAATTGATGGCGTCGTTGGAACATCAAAATATATCAAACTATCCGCTCAATCGGACAAGTCTGCGAATGTCAGCGATTGGAAATGACAATGCGCATTTTTAAACCAAAATTATCTCGAATCGACGCCGACTTGAACCAAACGCCTCTGTGAAATGGTGTGATGTTGAATGGAATGAATTTCTAAAAATGGCTATTATGTATGGGTTTGATTTTGACAGATTATAAATCTCAAATCGAGGTAAAAAAAAAAAAATAATCATATGTTTATTTTAACCTGATTAGACATAATTTTAAATAATTGATTTATCCTAAAATTAATTAAGAATTTTCAAAAATACGATATGAAGTTAATTAAGTTTAATTTGAATAAAAAGGAGAGAAATTAATTAATTAAGAGCTTTAATCCTTATTTTCTCCCATGCTCGTTCGATCCTCCCTCTCGGTCGAAAAGCAACCACAAGCACTCATTTGATTTCCCTCAACCGCAAGAAACTGCTCCCACCTTTTTATTTTCCCACTCTCACGTTCTCTACCCATTCCCTCCCTTTCTTGGTTTTTTTTTTTTTTTGCTCAACCACAAGAAGGGCAGCGAATGAAGACTTCCTCTTTGGGGATTCCTCTTTCTTGCCGCTCTCCCTTATGCCAAGGAGACCAAGTGGCTCATGCGCCAACACCTCGTCTCCCTCGCTGAAACTTACCAGTCACTCCGCACTCAACTAATGTTCTATCCACAAAAGCTATCTCTTATTTCGCCTGTTGCCGATATCTACTCCACCAATACCTCTCTCGCTCGCAAAATCACCCGCCACCTCGGCGTGACCGACTATCTCCTTCACTCCCCTGCACTTGCATCGCCATGAGCAAAGGCATCACTGCGCACTTCTACGACACCAATTACTACATTATCGCTAGACACGGCTGACTATATTACCTTTAACGTATTCAGCGGCTTGGCATGGAATATAGATCCCGGGCTCCAAGCCGAGGAATTGATCACAGTGCATCTGCCGTGTGGGTGTTTATCCGGCGGCGAGGCGGTGGTTGTGAGCTATGCTATGGAGATGGGCGATACTCTGTTGAAGATCGTTGGAATGTTTTCGGCTGATACAGATAAGACGGTCAAGATGAACTCTCAGCTCTCTACTAATCCAGATTTTTTTGAACCTCGGATGGGTGTTGTTTGTGCCTATGGGCACCGCCACGCGGCAGCCTAGTGGCAGAGGGAAGAAGTTAGCTTTGGGCATAATGATACTGGTGACTCTTTTCATCCTATGCTTGTTGGTTTTGCTGATTCTATGGCAGAGGCGGTCGCAAAGAAAGCTCCGAGAAAGAAACGAAGATGACTCTGAGTGCCAAGTCGGACTCGCCATGCTCGAAAACCAATACAATCTGGAGGGAGAGGGAATGGCGTTTGAGTCGGACAGACCGGTGATTTTTTTAGCTTGGAGGAGGTGGAGAGAGCCACCGCCAACTTTGATAATTCAAGAGTGATTGGAGTCGGTGGACTTGGGAGTGTATATTACGGAATTCTTGGAGACCAGGAGGTTGCGATTAAGGTCAAGTATGTTCAAAGAGTTCTTTATGAAAATCTGAAGTTCTCCTTCGCTAAAATCTCTAATTTTCCTTTCCTAAAATTTGCAATCTCCCCTAATCGAATCTCCCTAGCCGAACCCTCCTTGCCGATCATTGAAAGTGTGCAAAAAAATAAGTTTGAAAGCTGTGAATGTGGAATATATATATATATATATATATATATATATATATATATATATATATACTTTGTCTTTCTTTAAGATTCGCTAATATCATAGATATTGGGTGTGAAGGCGTCTCCAGTGTCAAGAATATCTATATCTTCAATAATGTACCAAGCAAAAAAAATTTGTTAGATGTTGCTCATGTAAATCTTTCAAAATTTTGTGAGACTTTGTTTTATCCTAATCCCTATATTTGGATACCAATATAAGTTTCAAGACCCTAATATAAGTAGTGGGTGTGAATCTGTTGTAGTGTGCAGACCTCATCGCTTCATAGCGTCTGCGTAAGCAAAATAATTACGTAGCTCACTGCGGTGATACGAGAATCGAAATCTTTGAAATTTCATCAAACTTTGGGACTTAACAAAAAAAAAAAAGATTTAACATTAAGTTGAATATAAAATATAAAGTCCTAAAAAAATGAATTGAAAATTAAATATAAATGAACTAGAAATGAATTTGAAGGAGACTTGATTACAAATAAAATTAAAAATCATATTTCAAATAAGAAAATAGGGATCAAACTTAAGTGAACATATAAAACTTGAAATAAACTTGATTTCCTTTGATATATATGAACCGAATCTCTCAATATTTTGCTTAAAATAATCCAAAAGGAGAATCCTAGTGAATCATTGAAGATTTATAGTGGGATTAAAACATAACTTAGAAGCATGCAAATGTGGTTCGAGTGAGTTCTCTTTTTTCCAAATTCCTCAAAATTAAATAAACTTTAATTGAAACTTAGGGAAGCTAATACTAAACTTGGTTCAAGTGAGTTCTCTTTTCTCCAAATTCATATTGGATCTGAAGTCTTTTTATATGAACAAATCATATTTAATATCAAACAAAGTAAAGATCTCAATTGAATATTAAATGACAATCCAATTTCAAATTGAGAATAAAGTGTGCAAGAAATTTCGTAGCTTTCTTATAAGCATCAATTCAGTTAGGCAACTCATGAGCAACCATGAATGTAGCCTTTAAAAGATCATTTGGAGCTTACATTTAAAGTTGAATCTGAAGTACTTGTGATATATCTATTGCTTGTCTTCAAAATTTCATCCACAAAATGATGTATAAAGTGGCTTATAAAGTGGCTTTCCAATTAACAAGTGAATTATGTTCTAATTCATATTGAATAAATGTGAAATTAAATCAGAGAAATATAAATAAGACTCACAACAAATTGGGAAGCTCTCCAATAAAATGTCTTATTGAAAGCATATATTGTAGTATCTCAATTCAAATAAATTGAAAAAAAGCTTTAATTGAATTTAAGATTGTAGCATATGGGATCTACAATATGCGAGTCTACTTTCAAGTAAGAGTAGAACCCAAATTAACATAGTTACAAAATTAGATGTGGATATAGTGGTCAATAGCCACTACATCTCACTTCATCCTTAACTTTTGACGCAAATCATATCTCCAAGATCTAGAACTCTTTAAGTAGCAAAACTAAATCAAATTCTACAAAATCATAAGGCTTCTTTCAATCAAAATTAAAATAATTTCATTCTTATGATTTTAAAATCAATAATTTCATTAATTAGATGAAATTATTTATCTCACATGTGCTAAATAGAAATTGGTGAAATGTACAAAGCTGCAAAATTTAAATTGGAATTTTGTGAAAATATGAAATCAATCTCTTGATTTAGAAATAAAATTACCTAAATTAATAAATACCCGCATGGACTCTAACACTATGCTGAATGTTTAGATTCAAGTGTGTAGAAGATCGCGGGTTGCTTCGGTTTAGTCTTATTCGATGTTATGAAACCTAAAAAATCTATTATAAGAGTTTCAACTTAGTAAAATAACGAAATTTAATTACACATGTAGTAGATCGATTCTATATTAGAGCTAAATGAGTTGAGATGATCAAGTTCTCAAATATATTTGATTGATCAATTACTTTCGATGATGGCTATGTTGAATGGTGATTTCAATCGGAGGGGAAACTTCTATCAAATATGATTCTAATCTCAAATCAAATTAACTCAAATCAAGCATTAATCTAAAAAACTGTCTAAATGAAATTCAATCATTTAAATCTTAAAGTAAAACTCAATCTATTCACCTTCCACAACTGTTTGTTCAAGGTGACAAATTAAGAAAACTCTAGTTCGCAAAGGAGTCAATGTTAAATCAAGTGTTCTACTTTATTCACTCTCAATCAATCTCTTGGTAAGATGTTCTACATTTTGCGTGAGTAGGTAGCTCCCAGAATGATGTAGTTACTAAAGTCCTCTCGATGTGGTTTGGCGGTAAGGCTTAATTATATTACGATCACTTGTACTATGCTCCCATGGCTCGTCTTTGAGTTGTGAATCATAGGATACACTGTAAAAAAAAAATACATGTCAATTAAGATAGACTTAAGCGTCTCCTTGACAAACACCACCCCAAGTCTACAAGAATTTCTTGAGCGGCGTAAGCATGTGTTCGATAAGGATCCTTTTAGGTACCTACCTCCTTTAAGTAAAAGGATTCATGATGGCCGTGATGAAATGGGATATAGATGGGTCATCATTCTCCCAACCATCTTCTTTAAGATAATAATGATGAATTTCATAAATTCCAAATTTGAAATTCTAAAACTCCACATCTGCTACTATAGACTACACATTTAACACCAGCATTGCTTTGAAAGTTCTCTCTTGGCGTTGAGAGGGTAATTAACTATGGTACTTGCATAGGAAAAACGGAACAAGATCTAAAATCCTCACCAAATGAGGAAATCTCTGTGTCTATGTTATTCCATCTGCTTCAAATTACACCTCAAATCATATTCTCTTCAAATTAGAGAGGTGGTGAATTTTCAGAACCCACATCTTGATGATTCTATCAAATAAGATTCCTTTCATTGACAAAGATGAGGCACAGAATCAATCCTCAACTTAAAAGCACAAGATGAATTTTGAATTGAATATTTTCTTTAGTGCTCAATTGTATCTTAAGAAAAATCATATATTTTGAATGAAGGAAAAATTAGGCACGTACCATTCAAATAAAATCAAGTATATTTTAGAAAATAATATCCAACTAAAAAATTTGAGAGATTAAATTTATATATTAATCATGCATATCATGATCAAATTATTAAAAATTTAATGAATAAAAATAAGAATACAAGACAACATATGTATAATTACTTATCTTTCAATAACAATTTTAGAATCTCTTTTAGATTATATAGAAGCTCGACACCAAAACACCTCCTTCTAAAATAGATATTTATGGAATCATTGAAGGGATATGATCAAATATGTAACACTATAACGATTTATTCGATTCAAATTGTCTAGCAGATAATGATATGACAGCAACAATATGGGAATTGTACAAATCTGAGAGAATCAGATAAAATCCAAAAAAAAAAAAAATATTCCGGAATAATAACACTAATTAACCAACTCAATGAATATTTTATGCCTAATCTCATAAATAATTCTTCAGCAGGCCCGGTAAAGAAAAATCACTGAGAGATAAATTGCAACAACACTAGCCTGACCTTATTATAGAAATTCTGATAAAAAAATTTGTTTTTCTTTATGCATTTGCTTTTTGTGCATGAAAAAAATATATAATGTACGTAAATCATCATCAAGATATGCATTTCACCGATCATATGCGAAATGCGTCATTTATTGGGATTCCTCAAATAAATTTCAATAAAGTATTTCTTGTAAAAATTTTGTCTGCACAAATTTATTTGTACTTCTGACCAACACTTCCCCTTATGTATATGGAGAATTTCAGGAGAAATAAATTTGCATCAATCTTTAAAATTTATTAAATCACTGTTTGGATCATTTTTATTTTTATTTTGATTCTGAATCAAATATTTTTGATATTTTAAAAATATATTTATATTTTTATGTGATGATGATAATAGTAATTGATGATCATAGTAATAGAAGTAGTTGAAAGTGACAGGGGACGATGACAATTATTAGATAGTGCAACTGTTGGAGGTTGATGATGATAATTATTTTTAAAAATATTTAAAATATTCAAGAATTATTTGAAATATTTTAAAAAAAAGTGAATTTAGTTTTAAAATTATAAACAAAAAAATAATGTATACAAAATAAAAATTAAAAATATAAGATAAAATTGATCTCAAACAGATATGTAAGATTGGGATGAAGTTAACCTAAACGTACAGATGGAAGAAGAAAATAGTAAGGACCTCCCAATTTCAATAAAATTTTGTTAAGGTTATGACCAAATTAATGTGTTTTTAATATTGTTTTAAAAATTTTAAAATATTTTCATAATAATACACAATTTTTAATATGCATATTATAATTTAAAGGATTTACATACATAATACATAATTTTTATCTAATTATATATCTAATAATTAAATTTTGAAATTTACTTATAAAATAGTGTTAACTATATTTTAAAAATTCAAATGCCATAGATAATAAAAGAACTATTCAACATTTTGATAGTACGATAAAAATAACCAGACTAAGCGTTGCAATTATTTTCTTTTAAACATTTTGTATTAATAAATTCTAACAAAAAATTTAAAATAAATAATATCTATCTCAAGCTCAAATGAAAAAAGTTGAGAAAATTTTGAAAAAATTATTTATTTCTCACTGAAAAAAAATTTTTGCTCCCGCACTGTGCGCAAAAATCTTATAATTTCTAAGTACAAAAAGATTATTAGTTCATAATGATTATAACTTATTTTAGTAGAACTATTTTAATTAATCTAACTGATACAATTATTTTCTTTCTATATTTTTCTTAAAAAAATTCTCTTTTATGTGTATCTTACTTATCACTTTAGGCCTCTGCGGGGTAAAGGGAGAGGGTTGGAAAAATAAAATGATATCACCAGAACGTTCCAGCATATAAAAGAAGATTATGACAGTTTTTTATTTTATATAATACAATGAAAGATTAAAAAAAGATAAATAACTAAGTATGTCGCAAATTCAATTGATAATAGGCCAAATTCATCAATAACGCTAATCCTACGCTAAAGTCCTACGATCAAGCCATAGAACTGTAGGCTTCCGAAACTGATCTCGAGTAAGGACTTTGGAGTCAACTCAGCCCAACTAAAATTTTATGAAACGAGGACTATACGCTTTTATGGGATCAACTGGGCCTGACGACCCATTAAAATTTTAAACAAAGCCCATCTAAACTTGGCTCAAACAAGCTCTTTGATTGGTTTTTTATTTACAAGAGGAACATCCTTCCAAGAGTTTCAGTTTTAACTTAATTGATGGTCTGGTTGACATATTTGTGAATTAGAACTGTTATATAATCTAATTATCTTTGTTGAAGACTATATAATATGAATGCTTGGAATTCTTTTTTAATTTCCTAAATTGCATTTTTCACCGTAGAATGAAATAAGCTTATAATATATTTGTTCATGGGAGTTCAACATAGAAAACGTACAGTAAATAAATATGCTGCGTAGATTCAAATGATTTTTTTTTGTACACGTTTATAGAGAAGTGCATTTATATGCATACTTGTATATATTCTTTATAAATGCAATACACGCTAATAAATAATTTTCTATGATACGTCTAATCTCTGGCAATCAATCATAATTTTTTTTTTTTTGATAACGGGGTGTTCACCTCTAATCTCACCCATATATGATGTGTGACATAACTAATCCACGTACGCGACACCGAGCTCACAAATATTGGTCCTTTCTTTCACCGTTAAGGTATTGCATTCGAAAGAAAATCGAATGCGAGCTAAAGAATAACCAACCGCATATACCCTCATCAACTGAGTTAAGAGCAGTAGTTAAATCAATCACAATTTTAGAACCACCCTCATCTCTAGTAAAATTTCCTGCAAGACTGCTTTAAACATGAAAAGATACATTTCAGTGGTGATTAAGCCAAGTCAGCATTGATAGCTCACATTCTGACATGAATTTGAGTTCTGCAGACCAGCTGTGTTCTAATTAATGGCTGCGCGTCTGCACCACCAGCGACTTCCAAGAATCCTCATCCTTACAGCTCAGTACAACCACCACTTTGCCGATAAATGGAAGCAATATGTTTAATCAACTTTTTTAAAACCATATATTTGAAAAAAAAAACTTATTGTCTTTTATGAGTTTTATATTATCAGTAGGAATGCATCCTTTCATATAAATGTTTTTAAAACGTATCATTTTATCTTCAAAAATTATTAAGAACGTCTTCAAGTTTTAGTTCAGTCTTTTATGTTAAAATTTATATTTTCCAAATATCTTCAAAAATTAATATTTTTTCAAAATGATCATAAATATTTTATTTTTTACGAACTATGAAAAGAAAAATGAATTAAACAAATACTTGATTTTGACTTTAAAGTCTATGCAGCGTGATTTTAGAAAAATCTTAATGGAAATGCTCTTAGATATCCTCACTGTATTTTTTTCTTAGACTAAGCATATACAAATAGGAAAATAATAACGTAAAAATAAAATTGCAAATACCTTTTAAATAGAGATCACCATTTTTCATCACACGAGCCATGTATAAGTCAGTATTTTCTTTATTATCAATTGTCAACTCAACTAAAAATAATAATAAAAGAAATATATAGATACTTTTATTATTATTTTTTTACTCAAGCGGTGGCTGGGACTTTCACCTTCTTGTTTAGCTTATTCTATTACAAAATTTATATTTTATTAACAACTTACACGATGCTTCGTCTTTGTTGAGGAACTTCTATTTGGTCCCCATTCGCTGCTTATTTCATATGACTAGAAAGAAATGGAAGGAGATTTAACAATCATATTAACAGCATTTTTACTTTTCTCTTCAGAATTATATTTGTAGTGTGGAAACTTTCTAATTGGAAAAGAAATCTTAGGAGGCTATGAAGAAAGATTTTTTTTTCTAACTGGTGCCATGGACGATAGCACTGGTTGGTTGCTTTTGATGGATTGTATCATTTTTGAATGCTTCGGTTTTTATATTGGGGTGATGATGATAACTCTGCTAAGGGTGTAACTTAGCAAAAGTTTGACTGTCCATGTTTTGCTGATTCTTTAATGTTGTTTGGCCTGTTGCCTGGGATTTTGATCATTTGGTTTTATTTTGGCTTTGGGGTTTTTTTTGCTATCTTGTTTATCTACTTCCAAGCCATCTCGTCTTTTGATCGTCATATAGTTTTTGCGTGAGCATCCCTTCTCTACGAAGGCACTAGTGCTTTGCTTGTTCTAAGCTCTTTTTTTTTTTGTTGTCAATATGTCACTTTTTTTTACTCTTTTGTTTTCGTTATTGTATCTTTTATCTATTTGATTTTCAATGGAAATTTAGGCTAAAGCCTCAATTTTTCCAAAACAAAAAAATATATAGATCAAAACATGAGAGCAATAGGAACAAACTAGTTAAAAATTAATGATTAGTAGAAGTTTTAGATATGAAATATTTTTTATTAGAGAGAAAACTCTTTACTAATTCCTCTACATGGCGAACACAACTCTAGTCGAGTTGTTAGGCAAAAATTTTGATTATCTCAATTTTAAATATAATTAAAATAATGTAAAATAAGCAACAAGAATCAAATTTTTATGTAAAAATAAAAACAAAATATAAGTCTAAACTAACTAAAATCACTTCCTTTAATAGAAAATATATTATATATATAGTAATATCACCTTTGGACCATATTTGAAGCAAGACTTGGCACTTAACTGGGTCCAAGACAAAAATCAGAGTCTAATCAGGATACATTAAGAATATCCAATTTGAAGTTAAAATATTCAGTGTTCATTATATTAGTTACCACCCGTCACTTACTATAATTGGATGAAATGTCTTATATGATTACGTAAATGACAATATTATTCGAAGAATTATCTATCCAAATTTTCTTTGTATTGGCAAAATTCAATATAACATATTAATAAACACTCAGAAATCAATATGAACCTATAAAATTAGATTTCGCTTTTAACAACGAAAATAGGGTTTATTTTTAATTTAAGTATGCTTTAAAATGTAATTAGTAATTTAAGTATTATTAAAAAATTTAGATTTAAGTATAATCACCTATTTAGTGGGCGACTAACTTGCCACGTCAAATCCAACGAAAGCAGGTTTGTGTGGAATAGCTAGTGAATCCTAATTAGCTCTATAGCTCGATGCTAGTCGCCCGCTTAATGACCAGTTTCAGAACGTCTAAGCTAGTCGTCATTAATTCATAATTAGCGCAAACAATTTTTTTTATTTCAATTGGGTTACACCAAGTCATTAAGCATATTCAAGTCGTTAAGGTGAATTAATATTAGGCATATTGAAGTCAGTAAGGATATGTACACTATAGCTATTACATCAAGGATCGCCTTTAAGCCCTTATGTATTTGCTTTAGATATGGATGTTCTTACTAGGCATTTATAGGAAGACTATTGAAGATCGGCAATTTTTTACCGATCGTTGATGTAAATGACTTGAATATTAAGCATATAAAAGTCATTTACATCAATGATCAAAAATTTTTTATCTTGGTGTATGCTTTTCGCTAATGTCATTCTTCTTGTTGATAAGACTATTGAGTGAGTCCAAGAGAAGCTTGAAGGTCAACCTTAGAGTCTAAAGGTTTTCGTTTAAGTAGATCTAAAACTAAATAGATGGAGTGTGATTTTACTTGTAGAAGTTATAGTGGTAGTGTTGTGATATTAGGTGAACAAGTCATTAAAAAGAGTGAGTGATTCAGATATTTAGGCTCATTGTTAAAAATGATGGTGAAATAGTAGTAAAAGAGAAAAGAGAAAATTACTTGTATTTAAACACATAGAAGATTACTGAAATAATGCAATACAATAAAGTTCTAAAATATATACAAAGAAATGGAACATTTACTATAGCCTAAAAGAAAAATAAAACATACATGAACCAAAGTAGTACAAACGCACAGGCCGCACTATCCTAAATAGTTGTTGACCTCACTTTCAGAGTGAGCTTTCAACTTCTTCATCTTAGACATAGGACTCCTCTAAATACTATGAGTTCCTTAGTCTTAAGATATTTTTAGTGAAGGCGAACACTTAACCTTACCCTAGAGACTTAGAAGAGTTAGTCATAAGAATAGGTCATGCCTCAGGGGTATTAGGAAAACTTGCCTACCCTATAGCTTGAACCAAATCCGTACTTCTTTCTTTCAAGTCAAACTTCAAATTCAAATAAACTTCAAATTCAAATCAGCCTCAAATTCAAATCAACTTCAAATTCAGACCAACTTCAAATTCAAATTTCAAATCAATTCCAACTCAATTGATTTTCTCAAATTCTAATCAATTCCAAATGATTGAAATCCATGATCAATTCTAAATCCAAAAATCTTTCCTAAGCCTTTGATTTCATCTTATGGACTTAGCTCAAATCAAATTCAAATCATTCCAAATTCAAAAGATTTTCTCATAACCCATTTATATTCTCATTTATATTCATAAATATAAATGAAATATAAATTCAAATAGCCAAAACTAAATCCAAAACTTAAATCCAAATCTAATCAAAATTCAACCTAAACTCTTTCAAGTCAAATCTTTAAACTTATTCAAATCAAATCCAAATCACTCCAAACTCAAAAGACTTTCTCATAACCTATTTATATTCTCATTTATATTCACAAATATAAATGAAATATAAATTCAAATGACCAAAACTAAATTCAAACTCAAGCCCAAATCTAACCTAAATCCAACCTAAACTCTTTCAAGTCAAATTCTTGAACTTAACCAAATCATTCTCAAATCAATTCAAACCTTTGAATTTTCTCCCAAACAATGAATCCTTCAATCACTAACCAAATATAAACATAAACTTCAATCACCAAATCAAAATCAAACTAACCCAAATCAAACACATGTTCATCCTTTGAACTTGAAATTGTCAAGTGGATCAAAACTAATTTGACTCCAAATCACTTGTAATTGGATTTATATTTCAATCATAAGTCTATATGTGAGTTCAACCAAACTTGAATCTAGCCTTGATCAAGCTAATTGACCCACTTAGGCTCACTTGACCAAAAGTGACCTAAAGCATCTTTTTGAGCCAAATTCTAATCCTACCCAAATTAGATTGAACTAAGCTCATCTAAGCCTCACATTGTGAGCAACAATTATTCTAAGATGAACAATCACTCAAATTGGGTCAAGCCAAGTCAAACCTAGCCTTTGACCAAGTCAACACTTAACCCAAATGAAACTCAAACTAACCAAAATCCATCATAAGCCAAATTGATTGAAACCATTGATCTAAACCACCATAATCAATCAATCATTGAACTTGACAAGTTATCATTTGAGCCAAACCTAGCCCAATTGGCCACTTGACCTAAGTTGACCTCAAAAGCCAAAATGGGTCAAATCTTGATCTAAGCCAAATTGATTGCAACCAATGGATTGAGTTCATTCTAAATCACTTGTTAAATTTGACCAAAGCTTCAATTGGCCAACTAGACCCAACCTAGCCCAATTGATCATGAACCCAACTTGACCTAAAAGGTCAAATCAACTTGAAATCAAACCAAACCAAAATTGAATGAAACCAAAGCTTACAAAATATTTAAAATGATCAACCAAGCCTAAACAAACACATGACCTAACCCAATTGGGTCAAATGGGTCAAATTGGTCAACTTGACCATTTGACCTAAGTGAACTCAAATGAACCAAAACCAAATCTAAACTAAATTGAACCAAACCAATGACACCCATAGGCTACAAATGATCATTTGAATTTGACCTAACCCATAGTTTGACCAAATTTGATGAATTTGTCAACTTGACTTGAGTTGACCCATTTGGACCTAAATGGGTCAACTTGAGCTAAATCATATCAACTGAATTACAAATTTCTTGAAATTTGGCCCAACTTATTTTTAAAGCATCTCAAATCTTCCCAAATTAAAATCAAGGCCAAATGACCATTTTACCCTTAGGTCAAAGGGTAACCTATGGCCAAATTCACTTGGAATTTAGATAATTCCTTATCATGGACACTTGGCATCCTCCTAGTGGATCACATGAACACCAAGGAGGGTGATGAACATGACCCAATGGGTTTGGGTCAGCCATGACCCAACCCAAAGCCAAACTGACCCCTCTAATGGGAATTCTCCACTTGGATCACTTCCTGCACTCAACTAGCACATGTGCACTTCCTCTCCTCCACTCCTCTGCAAAATTGAAGCACATGGAATCCCTAACATCCTAAACAACACATTCAATCCAATCAATTAAAGGAAAATAGCAAGATGGCTCTCGGTCGTTCGATCCAAGTAGGGGAAGATATACTCCCCCTCATTCTAACTCAAAGCACACACTCTGAATTTGATTGAGCCCTAGGAACCCTCAGCAAGCTTCTCCAAGCCTTGTGAAGCATTCCCAAGCTCATTACATTTCTTCCTTCTTGATTTTCTTCAAAGTCGAAACAGGGGAGGTGAAGGAATTTTCCAACTTACTCAATTCTCCACCAAACCTAAATTCACTTTGCAAGCACCATCAAGGAAGCAAGTCAAGCTCACCCAAAGAAAATCCCAAGTCTCCAAGCCACGGGAAGAGGGATTTCAATCAAAGTTGCAAGCCATTGAAGGGGAGCTTGGTCAACCCACACATCCACTTCAAATCAAGGCTTGAAACTTTCAACAAAGCTTCGTCTCCACTAGACGAAACTACCTCCTCTGTTCGAAGTGCCGGTGATAGCCTCTGCGAGGTATGACTCAAAATCAATCCTCCATTGAAAATTGCTTGGTCTTTTTTGAAGGGAATTGTAATCCCATTAGATCCTAGTCGTTGGATGTTCTTCTCTATGCCTATTGATGGTGTGGGGTGAATCTCAACCTAATCCGAGCTTAGGTGAGCTCATATCAAGCCATGGAGGATAGCGACCTCTGTATCCCGTAACTTAGGTAGGGATGAATCACGGGTCATCCATCCCGCATATTTTGGATGCCCTGATTAAAACCTTTAGATCCATTGATTTAAACCCTTCAGAACCATGGGGGTTAACCATCGCCGGTACGGCGTGATGTTAATGACAAATAACCAATCTCATCAACGCGTGGAAAGCACACGCGTCGGTCCATGTGGCGGATTAGTTAATTAGGTTGTTTAATTATTCATTAATCATACAAACTTCATAAATTCATAACTAAATATTGAAAAATCTAAAAAAATACAAACTCAAGTTCATTTTAAAGATAATTCAAAAGAGAATAATATAAAGTTAAGTTTAATTGATTTTGAATAGTGGATTTCATTCAATTTAGTTTTATTGGGAATGTAGTTGTGTTAATTACTCTTGATTACTTGAACAACTAATTCCAAACTTTTTAGGGTTGATTTGTGGGATAACCTCTGCCTCCCATGATTTTTTTGGAATTTATTATTGGATTAATTAGGGGAATTGCTTGATTCACCTCTAATCACTCCCTTAATTAATTGATTAATTAATCTATTAAATAGTGATGAATCCATTAATTAAGTTTGCTAATCACTATGAAATAGTGAATGAACTTAGATGAGATTAGAATTTCTTCAATCTCTTCTCCCTAAGTACACTCCATTTGGAAAACATTTGATCAAGTTGTAATTAATGGTTTAATCACCACATTAATAAATTCAATTAATCAAAATTCAAAATTAAATCATTTCAGAACTTAATCATCTTAATTCATGGGTAGATTCTTAAGTGTTCAATAACCTAAGAGGCTTCAAAGGAAATTATATCCAACATACATGTGTGGGATGATTATGAAAGTACTTAATTAAACCCATTAACTTAATTAATTAATAATTGTGAGCCAATTGCATTAGGCCCCTTTATTTCTTAAATGCATTGCTGATTAAATTCCATGTGATTACATATCATATGTTGGCTCATAATTATTTGTTTAATTATGTTAAAGTAGTGCAGGTAAGGGGTAATTAATGGACTTAATTTATACCTTAACCTAAACAAAATATAAAATCAACTTAATTGTTCTAAAAATTAAACTAAGCCAATTCACACATGGGGGAAATGGGTTAGGACCAGCAAACTCTTTCTCACAAATCATTTTTGAATCAAATTCAGAAATAAAAATCTCTTTAAAAAAAAAACTTTGATTCACTTTAAATGATCTTATTTCATAGGATTTTCTTTAGGAATTAATTAGGATGAATAAAGTTATATGCTTACATCACTTTATTTCTTTCCAAACATGCTAAATGTTGTATGCCATATGAAATCATGAATTCACATCTTTTAAAAAATCAATTAAATAAAATATTTTTTATGTTAAATTGCATGTTTTGGCTAAAGTAAAAATATGAATGGCTATTATCACTATTAAACTAAAAATTATTTAAAAATTATAAAATCAAAGATTACAAATAAGGTGATGCTACTTATAAGTACTTATAAGCTTGCATGTGATTATAACCTAAGATGAGTTTTATGTGATTTTCTTCTCTCCTTTTAATATGGAATTGAATAGGATTTGCAAAGTGTATAGTTCATTTGAAAATAACATAACACTTGCCTAAATCTATTCATATGTGCTTATATGTTATGACTTAAGAAGAATCCTCACATTACACATGTAATTGATACAACCAAAACCAAATCAAACAAAAAAAAAATCTTTTGCATGATTCTTCATCCATTTACTTCTTTTTGTACATGCACATGTATTTAAGAAAAGTGATATATTAGTCTGGACATCCCGGGGTTGTGAGGCTTTAAGTATCCCCAAGTAGGTCTTGTACCTTACACCCTTGATGTAGAAAATAATATCGTCATACTCACTTATGTCTTTTATACAAGTAAATGTGTATTTGATTAATGGATAAAAGAGTCCCTCTTTTCTACTTAATAAAAATATGCATTCATGAAATATCCAAAATTTTCTAAACAACATCTCTTAGCATTCATCATGAAAGTGTGTTAAAACTTTGCATTGCATGTATAGATATGCTTAGAGTTTTCATATGCATGACATACATGGTGGAAAGAAATAAATTATTATGTGTTATGTGATAGTAATTCACCTTAATTAATCCTAAGATGTCTTTCTTATTGAATAGGTTTATTTAGAGCAAATCTAAACTTAGGGTTAATTAAAACACATAATAAAACATTCACTAAAGAAAAATCATTAATGAATCTATCTTAAAAATTACTTAAGGCAGGGATGAAATAGAAGTTCTCTTCTCTTTTCTTCTCTTTACAATATTTAGTAACTAAATGTAGGTTCATCCAAACCAAATCAAATCATCAAATAAAAATTGATAAATTAACTAAATCACTTAAAATGAAACCACCATTCTAAATTGAATCTCTCGCACTTAGAAAATTTCAACCTTAAAGCCTAGCTAAGACATGCCACATAAGCCTTAAATGGCATGGACATTAGACTAAGTCACCATTTCTAGCTCTATGTTAGGGCAGTACATGGTTTGATGCTTACATTTATTTTGTGGTGTAATATTTTTAGACTGGATGTTAGGGTGTATGTGCATAAATTAGAAGATAGGATGATCTTAGTCTAATCATTTTCATATGTAGGGGATTGTTCATAAGGGGTGTTGTAATAAAACTATAAATACTTTTGTTGTGCAGGTTGCTTATACCCCTAAGCATGATCCAAACTAGGGCAGGTGGACTTGGTTATCCATGTGTGGGCAACTAAGTTTAAATTATTCAAAAAATTACTTTGGATTGTGTGGTATGTTTAGTTAATCTCTATTTTGTAGGTTTAGTTAGATTTACCTTTCCCATTTTCATGTAAATTTTGTAATTAAGATTTGGAATGAATGTTATGGGAGATTAGGATGAACATTGGTCATAAGACTATGTCTTATGTACCATGTGAAGCCTTGGAGCAAACTACATCCCAAGTCCAAAAGAAGAAAGAAGAAATAAGAAATAAGAAAGAAAGAAAGAAAGAAATGAAGAAAACAATAAATGAAGAATGAAGAATGAAGACCCCCATAACATGAATTCTTTCCAAATTTTAATTATTCATTTATAATTTGGGTTGTATAAGGGTAGAGCTCGGCTACCCACATTTCTTTTCAGGTTTGTGTGATGGTACCTGACCACATCAGCCTCTTATTCTTTTGTGCATGCTTTATAAAATTATTTGAAGCTTCTTTAGCTTGTGCATTAAGATGACATGATTTTCATAGTTTCTTCATTGCTATGATGAATGGCCTGGATGCAATTAGGCTCTTAGAAAAAAATAAATTTTCTATCCAATCAATTAACTAAAAATTAAAAAAATTAACAACTCATAACCTCACCTAAATCCTAGGACATAAATCATGATAATATAATATTTAGCAATCCCATAGCTGGATGTTGTATGTTTCACATCATGCATAAAATCATCTTGCTTCACTCTTACTAATGGAGGATTTTCATCTTTGCTAGGGAAAATGGCTTGACCCTTAAGAGCCATAGTGAAAACACATCTCCTTCTTGTTGATTTTATCCCATAACCAATTTCTACTAGCATAAATCCCATAGTGTGTCAAATCATCCAAAAAAAAATAAACTTAACAAAATTTGCATTAGTATATTAGGTCATTATTCATGCCTTTTGATCTAGTCTCTTAGGGAGTGTGTTTAAGGACTTAGTCTCTTTCTAAATAAACAACTATCTTGCAAAAGCATAAGACTTACTACATTTAAAATCATAGGAGGAGTTAGTTGGTAGCCACCCCCAAGCAGTTATAAGTCCAACAGTCAGGTGGTTTACTCTCTCTTATGGAGATAATCCATATGCCCATTTTTTCCTTAGATTTAGGTCATGCTTTGGCCCTCGCCAAGGCTCCCTAGATTTAGGTTCTGAGATTGCTATTTTCCCTTGCGGGCTACAAGCATAAATCCTCATCTCTTATGCATTTTCACGATCATGTATTATGGAATTGTAAGTCCTAGATTTCTAATAAAAATTCAACATAAACATATAATTCTTCAAATTTCAAAAATATAAAGCCCAACCATAGGATAGTTTGGGATGCTTACTAGGTTTCCTAGTATAGAATCCCCTACTCTCCTTTTGGTTTTTGATAATAACTCCCTCCTTGATCAATCCACTTGATCTTCTAAAAAAAACCAATTTGTTGATAGTCTATCTTTGAAATCTTTGGAGACAATGATCATTTACCTTAATCGAGTATTCTTAAGAATCTCATTCCTTAAGATGTAATTAACTATGGGGCTTGCCTCATAGAGAACTTAATGAACTAGTTTAAAATAAACTACTTTACTTTTCATGTAAAGTAGGGAAGAATCTCGGTACATTCAAGACCCATTGTCCTTATGAGTCCTCATTAGGTGATTAGGTCCATTATAAGATGGTGACTTCTATCTCTGAGATAGTACATCATTCCTCAATATGTCATCACCATAGAACATCCGTGGATCTACATCGTGTACCAACAATATACCATTTTTTTATTTTCAAATTCCCTCAAAGAGTTTGAGAAATAAAAAATACCACAGATTTTCCTGGTGACTTTGCTGGGAAATCTTCTTCTCTCCATCTTTGATAAATGATCATTGTCTTCAAGTGTCGATAGTGGATTTGTACTTATGAATCCGAGACTATCCTTCTTTTCCATCGGCACTTAGTTTGTTTCAGTCTTAAGCTAAGCTAGCCAACATCCTTTAGGTTTTAGGGCCTCACTCCATGTAGGTCTTAAAACCTCTGTTGTGTTCCCCAATAGGTGAAAATAAAATTTAAACAAAAATAAATGACTAAAAATTTTGTTGAACTTTCTTAACATTTCTATGGTAAAGTGAGGTTCATTCTAAAAATAAGAAAAATAAATCCCTCATAAAAATATCACTTTTCAAAAGAACTTTTCCAAAATGTACATAAAAATACTTGCACAAAAATTTTTATAACTCAACCTCATCTAACAGCCTTCATGATTGTTACATGTAGGATCTTTTTAAAAATCAAAATCAACAATCATCTTTTCAAAAAGCACAAATGGACATTCTCATTCAATATACCTAAATTTATTGAATGAAGATTTCATTTCAAAAATAAAATCAAAATCATCTTTTCAAAAAGCACATATGAACATCCTCATTCAATATACCCAAATTTATTGAATGAAGATTTTATTTCAAAAACAAAATCAACAATCATCTTTTCAAAAATGAAATCAACAATCATCTTTTCAAAAATAAAATCAACAATCATCTTTTCAAAAACAAAATCAATAATCATCTTTTCAAAAAAAAAAAAAAACACATATGAACATCCTCATTCAATATACCCAAATTTATTGAATGAAGATTTCATTTCAAAAACAAATTCAACAATCATCTTTTCAAAAATAAAATAAAATCATATAAAGCACATTTGAAAATGAACATCCTCATTCAATATACCCAAATTTATTGAATGAAGATTTCATTTCAAATAAATCAAATCATAACATTAAATTCATTTCAACATATCCAATATATTTGAAGTTCAAATCTTTCTTTTCAAAAAAAATCAAATTTAAAGATAAGCCTCTTCATTCAATATATCCAAATATGTTGATGGATTTATTTTCAATGAAATAACACCATTTGAAATTCCACTCAACACATCCCACATGTGTTAAGTTAGAATTTCCTTCTTTTCAAGAAAAAATAATCACACATAAAATTTCATCTTTGAAAAATAAAACATAATTGACTCCCATTTGACATACCCAAATTTGTCAAATGAGAGTTTCACTTTTCAAAATAATTTTGGATCTTCTTTTTAGCATACCCAAATTTGATAAATAAAGATCCCTCTTTTCAAAATTAAAACATCAAAACCAAAAACACATTTGAATTTTATTTAGCATACAAAAATTTGCTAAATAAAGTTCTCATATTCAAAAATCAAAACATCAAAACCAAAAAAACACATTTAGACTTTATTTAGCATACCCAAATTTGCTAAGTAAAGATCCTCTTTTTAAAATCATAAAAATCAAACACATTTGGATTCTTTATTTAGCATATCCAAATTTGCTAAGTGAAGATCCTTTTTTCAAAATCATAAAAATCAAACACATTTGGATTCTTTATTTAGCATATCCATATTTGCTAAGTAAAGATCCTCTTTTCAAAATCAAACACATTTGGATTCTTTATTTAGCATACCCAAATTTGCTAAGTGAAGATCCTCTTTTCAAAAATCAAAAATCAAAATACATTTGAATTTTTTATTTAGCATACCCAAATTTGCTAAATAAAGATCCTCTTTTCAAAAATCAAAAATCAAAACACATTTGGATCTTTTATTTAGCATACCCAAATTTGCTAAGTAAAGATCCTCTTTCCAAAAATCTCAAAAATAAAACACATTTGGATTCTTTATTTAGCATACCCAAATTTGCTAAGTGAAGATTCTTTTCAAAATCATAAAAGTCATACACATTTCAATTCTTTATTTAGCATATCCAAATTTTAAGTAAAGATCCTCTTTTCATCAAATAAAATTCATTTGGATCTTTATTTAGCATACCAAATTTACTAAGTGAAGATCCTCTTATCATAATCAAACAAAAGTCAAACATTTTTGGAACTTTTATTTAGCATACCCAAATTTGCTAAGTAAAAATCCTTTTTTCAAAATCAAAAAGATATTTGTATCCTTTATTTAGCATATGTAAATTTGCTAAGTAAAGATCCTCTTTTCAAAAATCAAAACAAAAAAAAAATATTTGGACTTATTCTATTTTTAAATTCACACATGATTCACAAACAAGTAAAAGAAGAAGAAAATTATCTTCAAACAACTCATTTAGCATACCCAAATTTTCTAAATGAGCAATCCCAAACAAAATAAATTGACCCTTTATTTTAACATACTCAAATTTTTTAAATAAAGGGTCCCCAAACATTAAAGTCAAATTCAAATATGAACCAATGGAAGCATCAATATCTTCAAAATATTTGAACCAATTTCCAATGTACAGAAATTTGTTTAAAATAGATTCTCAATTCAAAAATCTCCTCTCCAATTCTAAATTTGAAATCTCTCTCTTAAATTCAAAGAGCCCCACTTAACATATTCAAATTGTTGAGTGTGGGTTCAAATTCTAAAACAAATTAAAACAAAAATCTGATTTGAGTTTATTTTCAAAATTTGCAAAATTTCAACTCGATTTCACTCAATTTCTCTCAAGTTTAGTTCAGTTCAAATGGATGCCTAGAAGTATGTCTTCACTTTTCCTTTTGGGATGGATTTGGCCTTGGATCGGGCCAGCCACCTACAAATTGACTTTGCCCTTCTCATTCACTTTGGGAGGATTAGGGAATCACTTGGGGAAACCCTCATAACCATCGCCAGGAGTGTGGTGGAGGCCGGTCATCATTGAGATCATCATTTCGAGTTTCCTCAAGAGGAAGGTTATGGCGGTCCCATAGTTCAGCTTATTTAGTGGTTCTTTCCCATCGCTAGCACCCACTCGTTGGCTTCTTCCAGGGAAGGCTCCTTCAGATAGTCTCCCAAAATTAGTCTAGTTCCCTCCTCTAGCGACTCTAGATGCAAGATCAAGCAACATCATAGCCAAATAGATGGCGTTTCAATTTGTAGAGTTACAGGATAGTTCTCTCATCACATAGAACAAGTTTCATTATCTCTCTGGTTCTGATGTAGAGGAAGATGTTAGGAGGATCTCAATGTTACCTCCACCTGTAGTTCACTATAAGGCTCTTATCGAGATAGGAGGTATTGAGCCTTAGGATAGTTGAGCAGTTGATGGGGCTTAGATGATAGTCCAAAGCCCAATTTGATCTATCATCATCCCTCATTAGCGAGCACATATGATAGGAGAGGGAGGAGGCCCGTGTATGTATTGCGGAGAGGAGTATGAATGTTAGGCCTCGCCCTCATGGATTTCCCCGATCGGCACGCATCATCATGCGACAACATTGTATTAGCATACCCACCATGAGGAGGGCTCAGAGAGAGTGGTGGTGCCTCCGCCACATCGCTCTACTCCATGCCCACCATCTCCAGTGCAAGTTCCAATCTCCACAGTTCCATCAAAAGCCATGAAGGTAGCATCTAGGGAAAAGAAAGCCCCATTTGGTGATCCGACTATGGCTAAGAGATCTCATTTCATCTACACCGCCAACAAAGGCAAGGTCGAGCTCTTCTACTTGACCTCCTACTTCAATTATGATGAAGAGGGAGTGGAGACCATGTAGCATCGTAGTCGTGCCATCACCACCACCACCTCAGCAGATCTTGGACATAGCAGTAGAGGGAGAAGGAGATAGTTCAATTGCCCCCATGGTGATAGATCCTCCCAGGAGTAGTACTCCTCCCATGACACGTGATAGCCAGGAGCATATCCTCCAGTGAGCATAGCCCTCACAAGATCAGTACTCCAGTAGCTTAGGAGGTCAGATGTATCTCTATTCATGAGCATGATCCTACCACTAGTCTGCCACGATCTTTCGTGCCGCATAGTTGGACCGCTCCCTAGATGACATTGTAACACAGAATCTCATTGAGAAGAAGGAAATCCTAGGATATGACTAGTCTGACCTAGGGAAAGAAAAGGTTGGCTTTGATCCCAATGAAGATGATTTTTTGGAAGATTCAATCGAGGTGCATATGGTTGACATCAGAGGTTCCCTCCTTCTGGATCAGCAGGGTTTAGACGGTGTTGCGGATGAATAGGATGACACATCCCATTCAAACACCTCCTTCAATAACTTAAATAGAAGGATTAAAAAATAGATAAGATAGGAAAGAGGCTTGAAGATTTTCTAAGCAGTTTGGCACTTCAAAATAAGCTCAGACATCTACTATTATGGAGATCGATTGACGAGTTATTGCATGTCTTGGATCAAGCCAAGAGTTCACCTCGGGTAAAAAGGTACTACTTGTATAGGAAGGTAGTGGACAGTACCTCCATACAAGGAAAGGATATTAAACTCATGGTTGAGCAGCAAGTGAGAGAAGCATTTGCATAAGCCCAAGGTGGTTCATTGGTTTTAAAAGGTAGACCTACCTAGAGAAATTTGATGCTATCTAGTATCCTAAGGGTTTTGTGCCACCTTCTTTCAAGAGCTTTGATGGCAACGGGAACCCACACCAGCACATAGCACATTTCAGGGCCAGCTGGTGGCAGCGATGCATTACTATTCCATCATTTTATTAGTAGTTTAGTAGGCATAGCCTTTAATTGGTATGCTGAACTCTTCAACAGTTCACTGAAGACTTTTGCTAAGTTGGAGCAACTCTTCATCAAGAGATTTTCTAGAGCTCAGCAAAGGGTAACTATGTGTGATCTCATTGTAGCACAACAACAGCTCGGTGAGTCCCTCATTGACTATATTCTTAGATGGCATAATTTGAGTATGAAATATGAACCGCAGCTATCTGAATAGCATGCCATTGAAATTCTACTAAAGAATATTCATTGCTCGGTCACCTTCATGCTCAAAATTTTAACCATTTGATAAGCTAATCAACAAGGCGGCTAGTCTACATGGAGAAGCCAAACAGCTACCTTTTCAAGATCAGTCAACAAAGCCAAAGCCAGGGACAGAAGAGAGCAAGGATCGGCCATGAGACCTCAGCTCCCACCATCACTTCCACCACCATCCTCACCGTAGCCTCCACGCCTTCATTGCCTCCTCCTCAGCCATACTCACTGGTACATATACCTGTAACTATCATCCACCTACTCTTTTGGATAAACTAAACAAACTTTATTTATTTAAGAGGGAGGTAGCCAGGAAAATTTTTAAGAACCTCTTAAGGAAACTTGATTTTCAGGTATCCAAGCCTAAGAAGCCGGAGGAAGTGGACAGGAGTAATGATCCTAAATGATTGCTTTACATTCAAGTACTCGCTTGAGCATAGCTACAAGATAGGTGCTATAGTTATCCCAAAGGAATATTTAATGGAACAACCATCCAGTTTTGTTAGGGTAATCCTTGGGGATACATGTGATCCTCTCAAAATAAAAAAAGGTTGGGATATCTCCTTATCCCAAACCTCTAAAAAGATTATTTCAAAAATCAAGAAACTTTTCTTGCAGGTGCCTAAGGCAGCTCGAACCTCCAACATCAAGAAAAGTTTGCAAGTTTGCAAAGACAACTTGGGGAAAGTAGGAGCTCGATAGCGGCAGCCAGTACTTGCTCAGGATAGCCAAGTAGCACAACCAAGCCTCCTTCATTCCACCGTTGTAGCTACTACTTTCACTACTTTGACTAGCTCTTCTTCTAGTAGACATCTTGTATCGTGGATGAGGGCATCAAATTCTTCATCCCACTTACTTTACTAGATTTCTACTATGTACCTCCTTCTAAATCCAAGAAATTGAGGAATAAATTTAGTTTGAATTACATCTGTGTCACTTCTGATGGGTTGTCTAATTCTACTCTTACAGAAAACTCTTCAAGTCAAAATAATAATTATAACAACTCTGATTTTCCACTTTCTGATTCAGAGTTTGACTTTCCTTTTTTGAACACTACGGGTTCACCTCTTGAGATAGACTTGGAATCATCTGATTCTGAGGGTCCTATAGGAGAAGCTATAGGTGAGCCTGACAAACAGGTAGAATCTTCCACTAACCTGGCACAAGAGATCACCAAAGTTAACCTCCGTAGTGGCAAGGTTCTACCTTCTAAAGCAGCACCTCAAGATAAGGGAAAATAAGTCATTGGTACTAATGAGTAAGAAGCCTCTCTATAGGATGCTTCAACCATGGGTATGCTTGTGGAAGATCAGCCCATAGTTGATTACAATATCCTCGCTCACCTAAGAAACTTGTCAGCAAAGTTAAGCATATATGATGCTCTTGTCTTATCCAAAGAGATGAGGGAATCATAAATCAAGGTTCTTCTTGATCCAGAGGTATGCTTAGCTCAACTGATCACTATTGAAGAGGAGGCACATTATTTAAGAGAAGCCCAAGGAGTCACATTCACCAATGAAGTCCTTCTTAGGGGACATGGAGCACAATCGTCCCCTCTACATCAAAGTGGATATGGGTAGATTCAGAATTTCTAGGGTTTTAGTTGATTCAGGTGCATCGGTGAACATTATGAGTCTAAAGACCCTTGCCTATTTGAGGATTGACATCTCTACACTCTAAGGAGATCGGATGATGTTGAGAGGATTCAATGAACAGAGAGGGCTTTAGGTTCCATAGTGTTACCTTTGGAAATAGGTGGCGGAAGATGAAGTCAAGTTCTATATAATTTGATTGAATACTTCATTCCTTTGCTCGAGGCCTTGGATACACAGATAATTCCATTCACCCTTCATTGCATCAAGTTCAGAATGGATGGAATCGAATACATGTCAAATGAGATGAAAAGCTATTTTCAGTTAGAGAGATCAAGATCTATGAAGATGAGACCTACTATCTTACTCAAAATCAAAATATCTTTTCTCGTGAACTTGGTCAAAATTCAAATGCAAAAAAAGAAGCAAAAGAAAAAAAGAAAAAGAAAAGAAAAATTTAAGTATAAGTGAGCGAGAAAAGGACACCAAGGAAGAAGTAGAGCCGCATGTCACATTCCACCCATAGTTCGTTCCACCATACGAACATATGGGTAGGATGACTCAACCTCCACTAGGGGAGGGTAAGTAGATCTGAGGTAGTTCAGGTGGAAGACCCACGGTTTGCAACCACTATATTCCGAGTACCCTCTATTCACATAGACTTGGAATCCATTTGAGGATGAGTCTCATGTGATTAGCATACCAACCAACCCTTCTCAGTAGGTTTCATTGGAGGTGACACTCGAGTCAAACAATGACGAAGACCAAGCCTACAAGCAAAGCATGAATGTATTCGAATCAGGTTTGTGTAAAACTATTAGACAGCAGTTGGAAACTTTAGCTCTAACCTCACTTTCCTCTTAAAAAGTTGAAGGCTTAGTAGTTAAGGAATCCCCTGAGTCCTCCATGGATGTCGAGCCAAAAATATTCCAATTGGGATCATCATCCTTAAGTCCGAGCGATGTAGAACTTGAGGATAATTCAAATAAAAAATTAGAATTACCTTTTGATTGGTACTGCCTTGTGTTCATAATCTTGCAAAATATTTGATTCCTTATACATGGAAGCAAGTCAAAGTATTTTAAGCTATGGAACAATAGGGGATGCAATCAAGATCAAGACTAGATTGATACAGGTGTTGATGATGATGATTCTTGCTTAGTTGTCACCAATCATCTAGAGTCTGATAGGTTCTTCTCAAACCATACTAACTCTTATGAGGAGATGTGTTTAGAAACTTTAGATGATCCAGATGATCTCCAAATCAAAGATGCACCTCTAGAATTTGAAGAGGAAATCCATTCAACTATTAACAAGCTCAAAGAAATCAACCTCAGAACAGAAGAAAATCCATGCCCGGCATACATTAATTCTTTGTTGAATGAAGAACAAAACTAATGATTTAGTTAGGCTGTTGATTGAGTTTAAGGACTGCTTTGCATGGAACTATGAAGAGATGCCCAGATTATCTCCTAACGTAGTAGTCCACAAACTAGCAATAGACTCTAACGTTAACCCTATCAAGCAAGCTCCTAGGCATGCATTAGAAATCGAACAATAGGTCATTTTGAAGTCAAGAAACTATTGATGTTGGTTTCATCGAGGAAGAAAAATACCTACACGGTTGGTGTCATCTAGTTAAGAAAAAGAATGGCCAAATTCACATATGCGTCGATTTCAGGGACTTAAACAAGGCATGTACTAAGGATGAATTTCTTCTTCCTATACCAAAATTAATGGTGGACATTGCCTCATCTCACAAAGTATTCTCTTTCATGGATGGGTCATCTAGCTTCAACCAAATTAAGATGTCCCCCGAGGATGAAAGAAACATTATTTTTTGAACCCCGATCAGAATCGATTATTATAAGGTCATGCCTTTCGCCTTAAAAATGCGTGCTACATACCAATGCTTAGATCTTCAATGAACTCATTCATCATCAAGTTGAATGCTATGTTGATGATCTAGTAGTCAAAAGCAAAGAAAAGGAAGATCATCTCTTTGACTTGAGAGTTGATTTTGAATGGTTAAGATAATATAACCTCAAAATGAATCCCGTAAAGTGTGCATTCAGAGTAGCAGGAAGTTCCTTGGGTTTGTTGTCCGACATTGAGGAATAGAGATAGATTCTAAAAAGATCAAAGCTATCTTAGAAATGCCACCTCCAAAAGTTTAACTCGGATCTTTCCAAGGGGTTGGCATATCTAAGGCTTTATCTCCAACCTATCGGAAGATGCAAGCCATTTCAAGCACAAAAGGATGCCAAGTTCAAGTGGGATGACAAGTTCAATGCCTTTGAAGATATCAAGTAGTATTTGGTGAAAGCCATTTCTTGTAGCCTATCCCGTTGATCATCTACTCGCATTGGATGACTCTTGGTACTTTGTTGGCCCAAGCGATGAGGGAAGGAGAGAATTCTCTACTACCTCATCGTCGATCCGAAGCAAACTACCCACCTATTATGAAACATTGCCTAGCTTTAATCTTTGCATCCCAAAAGCTACAACACTATATGCTTTCTCATAAGGTGAACTTGATTTCAAGAATCAATCTACTGCAGTATCTCATGACAAGACCGATGTTATCCAAATGGTTGGCACGTTGGTCTATGATTCTCTCAGAGTTCAATATTACATTTGTACCCCTCCATGTGGTGAAAGGATAAGCATTAGCGGTTCTTAGCGGCACCCACTTCTGATTCCCACTTAGTGACGCTCTCAGATGAACAAATCATGAACTTAGGGAGGTTGACAATCATCGTTGAGATGTATTTTGATGGTGGATTCCTTTCACAAGGAGAAGAACCACGTTCTCTAGGAATGATGTGAGATTCTTATACTATCTCTCCAATCTATTCACTAACAATGAAGCTGAGTATGAGGCTTTGATTTTTGATATGGAGTTAGCCATTACAGTTTGTGTCAAGAGCATCAACATCTACAAGGATTCTCATATGGTTATCAACAAGATTGTCGGGTCCTATAAGGTTCTGAAACTTAAGCTTCGTCACTACTACGAGTATACCATGAAGCTATTGGCCCAAATCCCTGAGGTCACCATCTACAAGGTCTCGAGGAGAGAACGCAGTAGCAGATGCTTTGGCCAAACTTGCCAAGGAATTGGCATGTTTGGAAGATGAGTTCATTCCAATAAGGGTCCAAAACAGACAAATCCTATCTCTTATTGATGTTGAACTCGTTGAGAGACTTTCTCTTAAAGGAGAGGTTATCATTATCAATAAAGATGAGAGCTGGATTAGAGGCAATTATCTATAGATTACTTGAACACAGGCAAACTACCTCAAGAGAAATCACAAGCCCATCAAATGAAGTAGAGAGCTCTCTCCTATGCTCTTGTGGATGACACCTTGTACCAACGGTCTTTCGATCAAATGTGGTTACACTGTTTGGACAAACACGAAGCTCTTAGGATCATGATCGAGGTACATTCAAGTCTATGCAGAGCGCATCTATCCGGTTTGAAGATGAAAGTAAAGATCAAGAGACTAGGATACTTGGCCTTGATGATTATTGATGGATGTATAGGAGATGTCATCGAATGTACATGTGTGATCTACATCAACCACTCAATATTCTACATCCTACATTGGTTTCATGGTCATTTGAGTGTTGGGGTACCGACATAGTGGTCCTATCGATCCTCCTTCTTTCAAGGGTCATCGGTTCATCTTAGGCGCCATTACTTTTCCAAGTGGGGCAATCCCACTCAGAGGTCACAACTTCAGCATGTGCTAATTTTTAGAACCATATTTGTATATAGGTTTGGGGTGCCTTGAATTATATTGATAATGGTAATTCAAAAGCACCAAGATCAATAGCATAGAGACATAGTATAGATTGGAGATACTCCATCTACTACCCGGGAAAATGGCCTAGAAAAATCATTCAACAAAACTCTCATCCTAGATACTAAAGAAGACACTGATGATAACAAGTTAGCATGGCATGAGTTGAAGCCTTGTGGGCATACGCACCTAGAACTCCAACTCAATCTATCCCGTTCTCCTTAGTGTATAGGTCCGAAGTCATTTTACCATTAGAAGTTTAGCTCCCATCACTAAGGATAGCAATGGAGAGTAAAATCACTATAGAGCAAAATGCGAAGTTGCGGTTAGAAGAGGTCGAAGGTTTGGAGGAGACGCCTATGAGCGTGCTAAAACTTCAAGTTGTACAAAGATAAAATGATTCAAGCTCACAATAAGCTGGCCCGCCCTTGAGCTTTTCAAGTATGAGAGCTTGTTTTAGTTCTAAGGAGACCAATTATTGCCCATCGAAAGATGGGAGGCAAGTTTGAACCCACTTGGGAAGGCCCTTTTGTCATAGAGAAGGCCTTCCAAGGAGGATCTTATCACTTACTGATTGTACAAGGGAACACATGATGCTTCCAATTAATAGGCTATATTTGAAGAAATATTACCCATAAAATCATGTTCGAAAATAATTATCATCAAAAGAACAAAATTTCATTCCAATTCATCAAAATCTTCTCTTCTTTCGAAGCATTGTTTGCTTGCTTGTGAATCCACCAGGACATGTTTAGGGTGGGTGTAAGAGAACCCAAGAGGCATCCTATCCCTCTTTCATAACACAAACACAAATCAAACACAATTCCCCACTACTAGAATAGGTGTGAGAGAACCCAAGAGGCATCCTATTTCGACCAGCACAACTGAGTTAGGTGTAAGAGAACCCAAGCAGCATCCTTTCTTGGTGGGATCACAACTGCCATTTATGGCACCATTTCATCAATTCTCTATCGTATTTTAGGATAGGTGTAAGAGAACCAGAGAGGCATCTTATTCATTCTAATACAATCACAAATAAAAATAAACACATATCTTTTATCTCAGGCAATTTTGATGTGCGAGCAAGTCCCCTATGGCACTCACTCATTAGCTCTAAATTGGGCTAATATGCTACCTTGCTTTGCAGTGGTCACTTGTTTAGAAGATGTGAGTCTCGCTTTCTTCTTGACCATTGCAAATAAATGAGCCTTGTTAGTTTGGTAGGCCTCAACTAGTAAACTACCTCATGTTGACTTTATTTAAGAAATGTAAGTCACACTTTCTTCTTGAACTATCATGATCGACTAGGTCGGTATATTTGAGGTTTAGGATAAGTCCCAGAGGCTCCTTTCCTCTTGACTACTCTTGAGTTGATATAAGTCCCTAGTGGCATTCACTTAGTCGCTTCGGATAGCACTATCAAGCCAAAAGACTATCCCAATCAGTTCCATAGAGGATGTGAGTCCCGATGCTTTCTTCTATATTATTGTTGCAAATTGATGGGCACTTTAGGTTGGTTGATGTTCGATATTCTTACTCACCATGGATACACCACTCTTGGGATGTGAGTCCCATGCTTTCTCCTTGAGTTGGCATCATACTTATATTATCTTCTTGGTTTTGGATAAAGCCCTTAGTAGCCCCTCCCCTGTGGGCACTCTACTTGGATCACGTCCTTTGCAACCCCATTTAAACACTACCTGGGTTACTCTTGGATTGACAGTCCCCTTTCCTAGTAGCCACCCCTATGGTTGGAGAATTTGTTTAGCAGATGCACAAATTCTCTCTTGGTTCAATAAATCTGAGATAGTTCTAGGCACAGATTCTGAGTATGATCCCTCACAAACCAACAGAGTCCACAATAAACAAACAAACAAAATAAATAAATAAATATATTCGCTTTTGGATTAGGAATTCAAGCCCCTAGCGACCGCTTTCCCAAGTAGGCATCCTATCTTTAGGGAAGTGCCAGCAAAATACTCTATAGGATTTGCCTGATTACGCTTGAGTTGAGATAAGTCCAGTGGCACTCTCTCATATAGTGAGTTAGGGGTTCAATCTATTTTTCCACAAAGTTACCCCAACCATTTCTCTTTGGATGATGTAAGTCTACTACACATTCTTTCTAGCATGGTTGTGGCAAACTGACGGGAAGCCCTAGATGGGATTGACATGTTTCCCTACTAATGTGTCACCCTAGTGGTCTTTTATTCAGGAAAGATGTGAGTCCCCGTGCTTTCTTCCCTGAATTAACCACAGCAAACTAAAAGGCACCCCTTTGGTTCGATAGTTCTCCCCTCGACCGAGAAGCTACTCCATTTGGATGGGTAAATCTGAAGTGGACCAAGGCCAACATGGCCCCTACTCAGTGCAGTCCATGGAAAATCGATGGGATCCATAAAAAATAATTAAAAAATGAAATTAACTTTGACTATCTTTGACCTGATATAAGTCCCCTAGCGACATTCACTCAATAGTCCAGGTGGGTTGTTGTTGCACAAGCACTCACCCAGTGGTTCCTTGTTGGAAGATGTGAGTCCCACTTTCTTCTCCTTAATGCATGAAAGGCAATCCCTTTGGTTGGATAGTCCTACTATGTGGTTGGTAGACTACCCTTTGGATTGATAAATAAAGTAGGCAAAGGGAACCCCACTCGATGCCCATCGTAAATCGGTGGGATCCATAAAAAAATAATTGGAAAATAAAATTAATTTTGACTATCTTTGAGTTGGTTTAAGTCCCCCAGAGGCATTCACTCAATAGTCAGCCTAAGGTTGGGTTCAATTTGTTGCCTCTCAGATCACCCCCAATCTACTTTGGAGGATATAAGTCTACTATGCTTTCTTCCTAGTACAGTTGTTGCACACCGAAAGGCAACCCCTTTGATTAGATAATCATACCATGTAGTTAGTAGACTACCCCTTTAGATTGGTAAATCTGAAGTAGGCCAATGCCAACATGGCCCCTATTCAGTACTGTCCATCGCAAACCAACAGGGTCCATCTCAAAATTCAAAACTTAAAATCTGAAATAAATTCAACCCTTTTCCCCAGTGGAGTCAAATAAAATAAACAAAACAAATCCAATCAACCTCCCTTAATGGAGTCAAATCAAACCAAACAAATCAATTTGCTTCTCCTCAGTGAGGTGCAAATCTTTCCAGTTCTCCCTATGGAACCAATTCAATCCAACTTGAACTTGCTCCCCTAGCAGAGAGTTTATATTTTCATCTCCAACGGATCCCGAATTCAAATCCCCCAATGGATTTCACAACCTCTTATCCCCAGTGGGTGACTTGAACTTGCTCCCCTAGTGGAGAGTTCATTTTTTTTCATCCCCAGTGGAGCACCAAATCATAAATCAACAAATCAAATCAAATGTCTCCCTAGCGAGATGCAAATTAAATCAAACCTCTCATTCCATAGTGGATGGCTTGAACCTGCTTCCATAGTGAAGGGTTCACATACACAGTCCCTAGTGGATTCCTCCTCCACTCTCTTATGTCTTTGACATGAGTAGAGTCGCATTGCACTAATATCCTGATTTTTTCTGTACCATGGGTTTAGGGTAGATCATTTCTATTAGTGCTTGTGATCGATCTTGTTGATTATCCCATACATATGTGCGGGTATGCTTGTGTCACACCATACCTATTGGGCACCTTTGTTGACCTCACTTTTAGTGAGCTTTCAACTTCTTCCATCTTAGACATAGGACTCCTCTAAACACTAAGAGTTCTTAGTCTTAAGACACTTTTAGTGATTAGGTGAACACTTAACCTAGAGACTTAGAAGAGTTAGCCATAGAATAGGTATGCCTTAGGTATTAGGAAAACTTGACCCTTTGCTTGAACAAATCCCTTCCTTCTTTCAAACTTCAAATTCAAATCAACTTCAAATTCAAATCAGCCTTAAATTCAAATCAACTTCAAATTCAAACCAACTTCAAATTCAAATAATTTTTAAATCAAATCTCAAATCAATTCCAACTCAATTGATTTTCTCAAATTCAAATCAATTCTAAATGACTGAAATCCATGATCAATTCTAAATCCAAAAATCTTCCCTAAGCCTTTGATTTCATATTATAAACTTAGCTCAAATCAAATTCAAATCATTTCACATTCAAAAGATTTTCTCATAACCCATTTATATTCTCATTTATATTCACAAATATAAATGAAATATAAATTCAAATAGTCAAAACTAAATCCAAAACTCAAATCCAAATCTAATCAAAATCTAACCTAAAATCTTTCAAGTCAAATCCTTGAACATACAAATCCAATCAAAAAATTCTCTCAAATTTCAATCTTCAACCAAATTATCATCTCAAATCAATCAAACCTTTGGATTTTCTCTCCAAACAATCAATCCTTCAATCACAAACCAAATATAATATAAACTTCATCAAAATCAAAATCAAACTAACCCAAATCAAACCCATGTTCATCCTTTGAACTTGAATTATCAAATGAATCAAAACCCATTTGACTCCAAATCACTTGCAATTGGATTTATATTTCATAAGTCCATATGTGAGTTCAACCAAACTTGAATCAAGCAAATTGATTGACCCAGAGGCTCACTTGACCAAAGTGACCTAAAGCACCTTTTGAGCCAAATTCTAATCCCCAAATTGGATTGAACTAAGCCCATCTAAGCCTCACATTATGAGCAACAATCATCTAGGATGATCAATCACTCAAATTGGGTCAAACCAAGTCAAACCTAGCCTTTGACCAAGTCAACTTAGCCCAAATGAAACCCAAACTAGCCAAAATCCACCATAATAAATTGATTGAAACCATTGATCTAAACCAATCCATAATCAATGATTGAACTTGACAAGTCATCATTTGAGCCAAACTAGCCAATTGGCCACTTGATAAGTTGACCCAAGTTGACCTAAAAAAAATCAAAATGGGTCAAATCTTAATCTAAGCCAAATTGATTGCAACCAACAGGTCAAATTCATTCTAAATCACTTATTGAACTTAGACAAAAGCTTCAAATCTTAACCTAGCCCAATTGACCATGAACCCAACTTGACCTAAAAGGTCAAATCAACTTGAAATCAAACTAACCAAAATTGATTGAAACCAAAGCTTGCAAAACATTTCAAATGATCAACCAAGCCTAAACCAACCCATGACCTAACCTACTTGGGTCAAATGGGTGAAATGGGTCAAATTGGTCAACTTGAAATGTTGATCATTTGACCTAAGTGAACTCAAATGGCACCCATAGGCTACAAATGATCATTTGAATTTGACATAACCCAGGATTTGACCCAATTTGACCAAATGATCAACTTGACCCAAGTTAACCCATTTTGACCTAAATGGGTCAACTTGAGCCAAATCATATCAAATGAACTCCAAATTCTTAATTTGGCTTATTTTGAAACATCTAAATGTCCAAATAAAATCAAGGCAAATGACCATTTTCCCAGGTCAAGGGTAACTATGGCCACTTGGAATTTGGCCAATTCCTTCTCATGGCCACTTAGCATCCTATTATTAGACAACATGAACACCAAGGAGGGTGGTGAACATGACCCAATGGGTTTGGGTCAAATAACCAAAACAACTGACCCCTCAATGGAAATCTCCACTTGGATCACCTCCACACTCACAGCACATGTGCACTCCTCTCCTCCACTTCTGCCAAAAAAATCATGGAATCCCTACACCTAAACAACCCATTCAATCCAAGCAATTAAAGGAAAATATCAAGATGGCTCTCGGCCATCCGATCCAAGTAGGGGGAGATATACTCTCCCTCATTCCAACTCAAAGCACACACTCTGAATTCAATTAAGCAAGCAGAAGCTTCTCCAAAGCCATGAAATTCCCAAGCTCATTCCATTTCTTCTCATTCTTTTGAATAGGGAGGTGAGAATTTCCAACTTACTCAATTCTCCATCAAACCTAAATTCACTTTGCAAGCACCATCAAGGGAGCAAGTCGAGCTCAAAGCAAATCAAGCTCCAAAAGGGAGATTTTGATCAAAGCCAAGCCAAGGGGAGCTTGGTTTGGAACATCCACATCAAATCAAGGATTGAAACTTTTAATAGAGCTTCATCTCCACTAGATGAAGCTACCTCCTCCATTGGAAGAGCCGGTGATAGCCTCCGGTGAGGTATGACTCAAAACTGATTCTTCTTTGAAAATTGTCTGGTCTTTTGTGAAGGGAATTATAATCCCATTAGATCCTAGTAGTTAGATGTTCTTCCCTATGCCTCTTGATGGTGTGGGGTGAATCTCAGTATAATACGAGCTTAGGTGAGCGCAGATCAAGCCAAGGAGGACGGAGGGCCTCCGTCTCCCTTAGGCAGGATGAATCACATGTATCCCATGTTTTGGATGGGCTATGATTAAACCATTTAGATCCTGATTTAAAAGCTTTAGAACCATGGGGTTAATCAGCCATCCGATCCTGAGGCGGGAGAAAAGCGCGTTGTCCGCTGATGAGGAGCATGATGTGATAACTTAAATAACCAATCTATGCCGCGTGAAAAGCATCAGTGCATGGTTGAAGGATTAGTTAATTAGGTATTTAATTATTCATTCATAAAACTTCATAAATTCACTAAATGTAGAAAATCTAAAATTACAAACTCAAGTTCATTTTAAAGATAATTCAAAGGGAATAATATAAAATTAAGTTTATTGATTTTGAATATTCATTCAATTTTTGGTTTATTAAAATTGTTAATTACTCCTTAATAACTTAAACAATTAATTCCAAACTTCTTAGGGTTGATTAGTGAGATGACCTCTACCTCCCATGATTTTCATGGAATATATTGTTGGATTAATTAGATGCTTGATCATCATCATTAATTATAATTAAGTGATTAATTAACCTATTAAATAGTGATGAATCCATTAATTAAATTTAATCACTATAAAATGATGGACTTAGAATGAGAATGGGATTCTTTTCCAATACTTCTCCCAAGTTCACTTCATTTGGAAAATAATCAATTGTAATTAATGGCTTAATCACTCATTAATTAATTAATCAAAATTCAAAATCAAATCATTCCAAAACTTAATCATCTTAATTCTTGGGTAGATCTTAGGTGTTCAAGTATAAAAATTATATCCAACCATGTGTGGGATGGTTATGAAAGTACTTAATTAAACCCTTTAGCTTAATTAATCAATAATTTGAGCCAATTGCGCTTTTTTTATTTCTTAGGTGCATTACTGATTAAATTCTATATGATTGCATATCATATGTTATCTCACAATTATTTGTTTAATTATATTAAAGTGGTGCAGGTAAGGGATGATTATTGGACATAATTTATACCTTAACTTAAACAAAACATAAAATCAACTAAATTATTCTAAAAAATTAATCTAAACCAATTCACACATGGGGGAAATGGTTTAGGACCAGCAAACTCTTTCTCAAAAACCATTTTGAAATCAAATTCAAAAATAAAAATCTCTTTAAAAAAAACTTTGATTCACTTTAAATGATCTTATTTCATAGGATTGTCTTTAGGAATTAATTAGGATGAATGAAGTTACATACTTACATCACTTTATTTCTTTCCAAACATGCTAAATGTTGTATGCCATATGAAATCATGCATTCATATCTTTTGAAAAATCAATTAAATAAAATGTTTCCTTTATGTCAAATTGCATGTTTTGGCTAAAGTAAAAAAATATGAGTGGTTATTATCACTATTAAACCAAAAATTATTTTCAAAGCTTATAAAATCAAAGATTATAAATGAGGTGATGCTAGTTATAAGTACTTATAAGCTTTCATGTGATTATAGCATAAGATGTGTTTTATGTGATTTTCTTCTCTCCTGTTAACATGGATTTGAATAGGATTTGCAAAGTGTATAGTTCATTTGAAAAGAATAACACTTGCTTAAATCTATTCCTATTCTTTATGTTATGACTTAAGAAGGATCTTCACATTTACACATATATGATACAACCAAACAAACAAAAAAATCTTTTGCATGATTCTTCATCCATTTGCTTCTTTTGTACATGCACATGTATTTAAGAAAAGTGGTATATTAGTCATCCGGGTTGAGGCTTTAAGTAAGTAGGTCTTGTATACCTTACCCCAGTGTAAAAAAACAATGGTGTCGTACTCACTTATATTTTTTTATATATGTAAATATGCATTTGATTAATGGATAAAAAAGTCCCTCTTTTCTACTTAATAAAAATATGCATGCATTCATGAAATATCCATATTTTCCTAGACAACATCTCTTAGCATTCATCATTAAAGTGTGTTAAAACATTTCATTGCATGTATAGATATGCTTAGGATTATTCATATGCATGACATACATGGTGGAAAGAAATAAATTATTGTGTGTTATGTGATAGTAATTCACCTTAATTAGTTCCAAGGTGCCTTTCATACATGTAAATCTGCATTTGATTAATGAATAAAATAGTCCCTCTTTTCTACTTAATAAAAAAAATATGCATTCATAGAATATCCAAGTTTTCCTAAACAACATCTCTTAGCATTCATCATCAAAGTGTGCTAAACTTTGCACTTGCATGTATAGATATGCTTAGGATTATTCATATGCATGGCATTCATGGTGAAAAGAAATAAATGATTGTGTGTTATGTGAGAGTAATTCACTTTAACTAATCCTAAGATACCTTTCTTATTGAATAGGTTTATTTAAAGAAAATCTAAACTTAGGGTTAATTAAAATATATAATAAAATATTCACTAAAGATAAATCATTAATAAATCTACCTTAGAAATTACTTAAGGTGGGGATGAAAGAGAAGTTCTCTTCTCTTTTCTTCTCTTTATAACATTTAGTAACTAAATATAAGTTCATCCAAACCAAATCAAATCATCAAATAAAAATTAGCAAATCAACTAAATCACTTAAAATAAAACCACCCTTCTAAATCAAATCTCTTACACTTAGAAAATTTCAACCTTAAAGCCTAGCTAAGACATGCCACATAAACCTTAAATGGCACACACACATTAGGCTAAATCATCATTTCTAGCTCTATGTTAGGGCGGTGCATAGTTTCATTGCTTGATTTTATTTTATGGTGTAATATTTTTATAGTGGATGTTAGAGTGTATGTGCGTAGACTGGATGATAGAACAATCTTAATCTAATCATTATCATCTACAGTGGATTGTGCTTAAGGGGCGCTTTAATAAAAATATAAATGCTTTTGTTGTGCAGGTTTCTTATAACCCCAAGCATGATCCAAACTAGGACAGGTGGACTTGGTTACTCATGTGTGGGGTGCTAAGTCTAAATTATTCATATAACTGCTTGGAATTGTGTGGTATGTTTAGCTAATCTATATTTTGCAGGTTTAATTAGATTTATCTTTCCTTTTCATGTAAATTTTGCAATTAAGATTTAAAATGAATGTTATGAGGGATTAGGATGAACATTGGTCATAAGACTATGTCTTATGTACCATGTGAATCCTTGGAGCAAACTACATCCGAAGTTAAAAAGAAGAAAGAAGAAAGAAAGAAAGACAGAAATGAAGAAAAGAAGAAATGAAGAATGAAGAATGAAGATCCCCATAACATGAATTCTTTTTAAATTATAATTATTCATTTATAACTGGGTTGTATAAGGGTAGAGCTCGCTATCCATATTTCTTTTTTTTGAGTTTGTGTAGCATATCGAATTCTTATTCTTTTGTGCTAGCTTTATAAAATTGTTTGATGTTTGTTTAGCTTGTGCATTAAGATGGCATAATTTTTTTGGTTTTTTTATTGCTTTGATGAATGGCCTAGATGCAATTAGGCTCTTAGGAAAAAATATATTTCTATCCAATCAATCAACTAAAAATTAAAAAAATTAATAACTCATAATCTCACCTAAAGCCTATGACATAAATCAAGATAATATAAGATTTAGCAACCCCTTATCTGGATGTTGTGTGTTTCACATCATGCATAAAATCATCTTGCTTCACTCTTGCTAATGGAGGGCTTCCACCTTTGTTAGAGAAATGGCTTGAACTTTGAGAGCCATGGTGGAAACACACCTTCTTGTTTGGCCCTATAATTTCTCATGCATTAGCATATGAACTCCCACAGCTGTCAATAAATTGTCCAAAAATAAAAATAAAACTTAACAAAATTTGCTTTAGATTAAGTCATTATTCATGCCCTACATGATCTAGTCTCTTAAGGAGTATGTTTAAGAACTTAGTCTCATTTCTAAATAAACAACAACCTAGCTATCTTACAAAGCATAAGACTTGCCTACATGTATTTAAAATCATAGGAGGAGTTAGTTGGACCACCCCTATTGTAAGTCCAACAAATGGGTGATTTTCTTATGGATATAATTGATGCCCATTTTGCCTTTAGATTTAGATCATGATTTCCTCCAAAGCTCCCTAGATTTAGGTTAGGATTTTCCTTGCGGGCTATAAGCATAAATCCTCATCTCTTAGGTATTTTCATGATCTTGTGTTGTGGAATTATAAGTCCTAGAGTTCTAATAAAAATTCAACTCAAACATATAGTTCTTCTCAAATTTCAAAAATATAAAGCCCAACCAAAGGATAGTTTAGAATGCTTACTAGGTTTCTTAGTATCATAAGCATCCCCTACTCATCTCCTTTTGCTTTTGATAATAAATCCCTCCTTTTGATCAATCTCACTTATTCTTCCAAAAAAAACTAATTAGTTGATAGTCCTATCTTTGAAATCTTTGGAGACAATGATAATTTACCTTAATCAAGAATATTATTAAGGAATCTCATTCCTTAAGATGTAATTAACTATGGAAGCTTGCCTCCATAGAGAATGTAATGAACCTAGTTTAAAATAAACCCTACTTTACTTTTTCTAAATTGAGAGTCCTCAGGAAGTCCATGATGGTGACTTTTGTCTCTTGAGATAGTACATCATTCCTCAATATCATACTTGATCACTCTACTGAGAATATATGCAGATCTACATGGTTTCAAAGCAATATACCAATTTTTTTTTCAAATTCCCTCAAAGAGTTTGAGAAATAAAAAATACCACAATAGCTAACACTTACGTCATCTGCGTGGAATCACGCCACTCCATCATCTATGTGGAATTGCACCACTTCTAGATGTATACTGATCAGGTGCATGTGGTGACGATCACATGTGATGGTGGCCCTCAAAGATCTTGTTCAATAGATAGTCCTATGAAAGAAAGGCATGTGACTCATAAGTAGGTATGTGTAGAAGGACCTCAAGATATAGATAGTCTGGTTCCCCAATCATGATATGGGACATCCTATGTAGGCTCTGATCTATAATGTGGGTCATCGATATGTACCCTCAACCTCAAGTCTCTGCATAACATCTCATACCTATCTACATCTCCTCAGAATGTGCTCATCTCATAAATGAATAAAGATGTCCTAAGTCGCCTAGATGTGCTCTAACTGCATGTTGGTTAGAAAATTTTCTATATATAGTCACCTTCAAATTTGTGGAGAAAAAAGCAAGAATATAGAAATTCATCTTTTTAGGATGCCACGCAGATCCGCAGATGTCTTATTTAGGTGATCGGGTACATCATCAAGAAATAGTGTACTATCTAGATAAATAGAAGTCACTACCCTTTAATGAACCTAATCACCTCAATAAGAACTCCTAAGGACGATGGGTCGCATATGTATAGATTCTTCCCTACTTTACATGGAAAAGTAAACAAGGTTTATTTTAAACATTCATTGTTCTACAGGGCAAACCCCATAGTACATCCTGGATGGGATCCCTTAGAATACTCTCATTAAGGTAAATGATTGTCTTCAAAGATTTAGGAAAGGACTATTAATCGGTTAGTTCATTTTCAAAGATCAAATGGGATTGAACAAAGAGAGGGAGTTATTATTGAAGCCAAAAGAAAGATAAGTAGGAGATACCCACGATGTTAGGAAACCTAGCGAGCATCTCAAACTATCCTATGATTGGGATTTACATTTTTGAAATTGATTTAATTTATTTGAGTTTCATTTTCCATTAGAAATTTAGAACTTATGATTCCATAACACAAGATTATGGAAATGCCTAAGAGGTGAGGAATTAAGCTTATGGCCCACAAAGGGGAGAAGCAACCTCAAAACCTAAATTTTGGGAGCTTTAGTGAGGGCCGAAAGCACAACCTAAATCTAAGGTAAAAATGGGTATTTGGTTTGTCTTCATCAGAGAGGACAAACCACCCAGCTGGACTTATAATCTGGCCGCCAACTAACTCCTCCTATGATTTTAAATACATGTAGGCAAGTCTTATGCTTATGCAAGACAGTTAGGATGTTATTTGTTTAGACAGAGACTAAGTCATTAAATTCGCTCCCTAAAGATACTAGATCATGTAAGGACATGCTTCAAATGACCTAAATCTAATGCAATTCAAATTTTATTTTACTTTAAATTTTAGATAATTAGTTTGACTCAGGCTAATAGGATTCATATGCTTAATGCATGACAAATAAAGTTATTGGCCAAAATCAGCGAGAAGGGAGGATGTGTGTTTCCACCATGGCTCTCAAAGGTCAAGCTAAGTTTCTATGGAAAAGGTGGAAGCCCTCTAATCAATAATGAAATAAGATGCATTTGTACATGATATTATAAAAGAAATACTCATCCAGTTAAGAGGTTGTTAATTATTTTATCTTGATTTTAAATCTAAGCTTTATGTGAGATTATGAGTTCTTTATTTTTAGTTTTGAGTTGTTAGATTTGGTAAAATATTTATCTTTCCTTAAGAGTTTAATCTACATCTAAGTCATACATAAAGCAAGGAAGAAACTAGGAAAAGATGCCACTTAATGCAAAAGCTAAATATATCACCAATCAATTTATAAAGCAAATCGCAAAAAGAATAAGATGTCGTTGTGGTCGGGCACCACCGCACAAACTCGAAAACAAATTAAGTAGCCGAGCTCCACCCTTATATAACCCAGATTACAAATGAATTAAATTACAATTAAGCAATGAATTCATTGTTATGGGGGTTTTCAAGCTTCATTTCTTCATTCTTCTTTTCTTTATTCTTCTTCTTTTCTTCTTTGGTTCCTTCTTTTGGATGGTTGGAAGGTTGATGCTCCAAGGCTTCACATGGTGCATAAGATAGGATCTTATGACCAATGCTCATCCTAATCCCCATAACAATCATTCCAAAATCCTAATTGCAAAAATTTACATGAAAAAGAAAATAATGGAAATCTAACTAACACCTGCAAAATAAAGATTAGCTAAAACAAATCGCACAAATCCCAAGCATGTATATTGGACTTATCATCCCACACATGAATGACTAAGTCCACCTAGCCTATTGGATTATGCTTAGGGGTATAAGAATCTACAAGCAAATGTATTTATATTTTTATTTATTATAGCACACCTTAAGCACAATCCCCTGCAGAAAATAATGGTTAGACTAAGATAGCCCTACCATTCATTTTATGAGCATATATCCTAACATCCAATCTAAAACATATATCATAAAATAAAATAAACATCAAACCATGTGTCGCCCTAACCTAAAGCTACAAGTGATGACTTAAGCTAATGTTTGTACTTTGAAGGTTTGTGTGGTATACTTAACTATGGATTTAAGTTACAGAGGAGAGTTTCATTTAAGTGGTTTAATTATTTTGGGTTGATTTTATTTCATGCTTTGATTTGGTTCAAGTAGATCCTATAATTAATTACTAAGTTATAAAAAAGGGAAAGAGGAGAGAACTTCTCTTTCCTTCCCTAACCTAAGTAATTACTAAAGTAGATTCACATTTTTAGTTTTGTTAGTGAATGTTTTGATTAAGTGTTTTAATTAATCCTAAGTTTAGATGAACTTTAAACAAACCCATTCAAGAAGAAAGGTATTTTAAGATTAAATAAAATGAACCAAATTCACAAAACATATATCACTTCATTTCTTTCCCAACATGTATAACATGCATATGAATGAATCCTAAGCATATCTATACATATAAAATGAGAATGTTTAACACACTTTATGATGCATGCTAAGCAATTCACTTAAGGAAATTTGAAAGTTTAAGATGCATGATTTACTTTAAGTAGAAAAAGATTTCTTATCCAATTTTCACATGCACATATGAAAGTAAAAGGCGAGTACGTGTCATTGTTAACCAGATGTAAGGTACAAGACCTACTTAGGCAACTTAAAGTCTTGCAATTGGGGTTGTCCACAGTGAGAAATTAGCTCAAGATCATGACTGCCGAAAGTCGACTAACTGCTCGAATCGATCGCAAACGAAGTTGATTTTCGAGAATTGTGGTCAATTTATTTCGAACTGCCGGTGGTTTCGCCACGGGCTCGCTGAGGATTGAAGCGAACGGGCGGTCATGAGCTCAGCAGATCCGTTAATGACGGCGATCTAAAATCCCTATTCTAAATTCTAATACGTCGACTCGACCCCTCGAAGGCCCCGACTCTTCTCACTTCTCACTTCTCGCCTTCTCGGTTCTCTTCTCCAGTTCTCCTCCCGTTCTCACTTCTCCGTGCGTTCTAGCTTCGATCATATGCGTCGCGCCGCCAGATATCATCACCCCGATCGAGTGTTTGGTTTGCTTTGATTTTGATCGTGGTCAGACATCAGCGTATTGTTTGCTTCCTTGCTCCGTAAATACTTTTGATTCTATTTCATTTCGATTCTATAAGTATTTCATGGAATCATGTTGGTTTCAATTATTTCATTATTCCATTATTTGAGGTTCACCTATTGGATTTGGGATATTTGGTTCTTTAATCATTCATGTATCTATATTTTTCTTGGGGACCCGTACTTGCAATTTGTGGGGTTTATAATGATTTTAGGTTAGTATGTTGCTAGTTGTTTTGGCCTGCCCGGGTTTGTAATGATTGTATGTTGAATGTGGTGCAAAACCGGGATGACATTATTTTGATCTCACACGTTTGTAACTTCAGTAATATTCTGTAACTTTGGTTTGCCAATGCCCTCATACTCACTGCATTTGCCTAATTGTTGTTCCGGGTTCGACTCAAACTTTATAATGATTAGAAATACTTCCACATTGGCCATTATTTCATTTCCTAATTCACTACCTCTGCGCATCTCCTGTTGAATGTCGTTTGCAGCCTAGGTACTTTTGCTATGCCTCATGCCCGTTGGAGGTTATTTGGTGCTATAAAGGTTGTTTACTTGTTTCGGTGTCATGTGCATTCATGAGACATGTTATGATGTTCACATGCCTTTCCCGCTTTAGTAAGTTGTTCTTGATTGTTGGTAGATGTTATCATGTTGATAGATGTAGATTTCTTGTAAATATATGGGGATCTTTTATGTATAATCCCTTTAAGCGATTTCTTGGTTGGTTTTGATCTTTCTTCTAATCTAGTCTTTAATTAATTGGTCCACATGATTTATTATTCAAATTAGTTCTGGTATTTATGAGTGATTCTATGCATCACTTTTGTTTCATTTCTTATAATGGCAAGTCCTTCTCAAAGTAAATCTATTAGTTTTTCAAGTGACTCAAGCCTACCTATTGATGATAATGCAACAACTCAAAATGAGAGTGTGGGTGAAATAGCTTCGAGCATTAAGATCAAGGGTAAAAGACAACGTTCTGAAGTTTGCCAACACTTCAGTGAAATTACTATAATAGAAAAGGGAAAAATGGTGCAGAAGTTTAAATATAATTATTATGTCAAATCATATGTGAAACAAAAAACTGGAACCACATCTCAGTTAAGTAGACACTTCAAATCAAATCACTATAGCAAGGTTGATAACAAGGGAAAGAAGCAAAAACTATTTGATCCAGTAGCAGAGGATTTAGAGGAAACTGGTTCAATATCTAGTTTATGTGTTTCGTCTTCCTATGATCATTCTAGAATAAAGAATATTGTGGCTAAGATGATTATTGTTCATGAATATCCATTTATGATGGTTGAACATTTATGGTTCAATATTCTGATGAAATCAATGAATCCAAATTATCATAAAATTTCAAGATTTGGCATCAAAGAGGAGTGTATGAAAGTTTATGAAGTTGAAAAAGATAAGTTGAAAAAAAGTTTGAAAGTTGTTGAGAGAGTTTGATTAGTGATACTGGACATCAAATCAAACCATTGGTTATATGTGTCTTCTGCATTACATTAGTTTGATTGGAAATTACAATTAGGATAATTAGTTTCACCATTGGATCCTCTCATAGTAATGGTGATTTGAGGACTGAAAAGTTTGTTGCAATGGTCTACAAAATAAAGTTACATAAATTTGGAAAAGATCATCTAATGATGTATTAAATCGAAAGCTTTACATTACAAGATGTTAGAGTCCGCTTTTATTATAAGAATGTGTTTCAATATGCTGTGATCTTAATTATATATGGTTGCCCTCTCAAGAAGATTGGGTTAATTTTGATAAAGTAAGAGAGTCGCTGATTTTCATCGCATCGAAATTTTTTTAGGTTCATCCTATCCTACAGCGAATAGATTGCTTCCCAATCTAGTTCTGATCAAGAGAATATTGGATTGAGAATGCTCATCTAGTACTATTTTTATTTCAAACATGGCAAGTAGCATGAAGACTAAATTTGATAAGTACTGGACAGAGTGTTCATATATTTTCATTGCTTGCATTTTAGATCCTAGAATGAAACTTTTGCTATCAATTACTACTACCCACAAATTTATGATGTTCACATTATGAATGAGAAGAAGGGCATAAAACAAAAAAACTTTTGAGCTATACTCTTATTACTCTATTGATATGTACCTACGCAAAGAAACTATCAAGCATCCACCTCTCAATCAAAGAAACACAATTGAAGGTGGTAATGCTTCACATGATGATTTGGCGGGTTTGTATGACTTCATAGATTCTACGGCCTCTTAGTACCACGTAAGTCCGATCCGGAGATATACCTTGATGAAGCATGTGTGAAATGCTGATTCGAATTTGACATTTTGGAATGGTGGAAAATGTCGCTATGAAATATAAGACTCTCTCAAAGATGGCCAAAGATATTTTACCATCCCAAGAACCATCGTTTTCAATCGCTTTTAGTGGTGGTCGGTACTAGCGATTATAGAAGTTCAATTTCACCAAGAACATTAGATGCTTTAGTGTGTAGTGGAAACCGGATTCGTGCATATAAATCATCAAAAGATCCATTGGTAATATTATCTTACTTTTTTATTTTATAGTACAATTCTCTCTCTTCTATTCATATATGAGTTTCATTTTTAATCTATTGCAATTTCGTTTGATGTTCTTGTGGAAGAGAACTTGGTTATAAATGTACCGAAAGTTTATCCACTAATCGAAATATGAAAATCGTGATATCATTTCGTTATGCTCTTTATTTTGGAGACTTTTCTACCAGACTATTTGATCATTTTTATGTGACTATTGGTTTGTATATATTTTTGAGCAATACGTAACTGAACGAAGTAAATATGTAGCATCACATTATATTTTTCGCTTTGTGCTTTAATATTTTATGATAGTGGATAGGATATGATGCCCAATGATAAAATTGAACCGAGATTGATTAATGGAGGCTTTTGTGATTAATTTTATACTAATAGTGAAATGATTTGGTCGATGATCTAACTTTGAGGCCATTTCATCATTTGCATATTAGTATACTTGATAGTTGATATTGTCTGTAAGTTTCACCTAGATTTGAAATTTTGTTTGACATTACAAACATATTGTTTCATCTTACATTCTTACTATATTTTATCTAATGATGCAACAATATAAAAATTTTGGTTTGCTTTTATTTTGACTTACAAACCTATTTGCTTCATCTTGTCATCTTACATAGTTACAAACTTATATTCTTACTATATTTTATTGATGCATTCTACATTCTTACATGATTGGAGCCTTATTATGGCATTTTGCTTAGTTAGTCACCCTAAAATAAAGAACTCAACTGTTTTTGAGGGCACAAGTCAGAGGTTACCATTTATAAGATTTCTTGAGGAGAGACTATTGTAGCAAATGATTTAGCCAAGTTTCATTCAAGATAATGTGGAGCCAACCATGTATCTATCTTCGATCATGTGGTTGTCTTATTTTTGGTGGCCTTTTTGATTGAATTTTTTGGTGGTTGTTATTCTCTTATGGTTTGGCTTGGAGATTTCTACATTCTTACATGGTTGTTTGTTGTCTTTGCATTTTCCCTTTTAGTGATAATCACATGCTCTAGCCTTTAGGCTGAATTTTAAGATTTTTTGTTTGCTCTATGCTCAACCTTGTTCCTTTTGGACCTTTGCCATTTTGTTAATTGAATCTACCTACATGCTTTTGTCCATTCGTGGGCTATGGTTTTGTCTTATGTTATATTTGTAACTGTTAGATTTTTTTGGTGGTTATTATTTTATGTTTGGTTCACTTATATTTTGGAATTTGGATGGGTGGATGTGTTATGGTGGTTTGTTGGGTCTATTGAATTTGGGGTTCTAACTTGACCGCTCTTAGCTTTGGCTTCTTTTATATCTTGTTTTGGTGCATGGTATCGGGTGGTTTTATTTGTTATTTTGTTGCCTTGTTGGTGGTGGTGGAGCCGTGGAGGATATGAGATCTAGTGGGCTTATCATGAAGAATTTTTGCTTTTAATTTCATGATGATGAGAAGAGAATATATTTGTAATTTGGGCAAATTCATTTGTTTTGCTTCATTATTGGTGGTAACAAGCCTCTCATTGGATGGCCAGAAACCTAGAGCTTTATTCTTTTCAAATCTAATTATTAATGCATGATATTTTGATTTGTGAGGTTTTGTCACTTTTGCAAGGGATTTATTTTTCATCTTTAAGGCTCTAATGGATGGCTTTGGCAACCTAGAGGTTGGAGCATTCAATTATTGATAAAATATAAAAAATTAAAAATTTTCACCATAATGCTTGAAGATGGATATTACTTTCTCTGACTCTGAGTCCCACAAACAAAAGACATTTTCATATTTTTATTTTTATTTTCTAGATTTGTATTTTAAACTCAATGTTTAGATGTATTATAATTTTTTTTTTATTTTATGAAATGCTTAATTGTTGGCAAATGCTATGACAAATGATATTATAGAAAGGAGTTGGTTAGAGGTTTAGTAAATTCATAGTGATTATCTCTTGCTAATTAGTTCAATGAAAAGATTATATCTCTAAAATGATAAATTCAAATTAAGTTTCATTATTAAAAAATTGATAATGTGATAGCATCAATCACAAGTATTTGTGCTAAAGTGGCTATGATCTTGATGAAAATTCATGCAAAATTGTATCATTTTCTAGATTTGTATTTGTATTTGTAATTTATAAAATTATAGTTTGCTATTAATTGCAATTTATATATTACATATGCCAAAAATTTGATACTAGATTTCATTTGAGCCAAACGAGCTATTTGCATTTGAGTTCGATTGATTTAATACAAATTGAGTGCTCATTTCACATTCGTTTATCGAAGCTGAGCGATTTATCCGATGGCTCGAACTCAAAATTTTAATGACTGAGCTCGAAAGAATTACCAATTTTCGAGCGATTGAGTCGACTATGGTTCGAATCGACTAACACACCCCTAGTCCAGACTGATATACCAGTTTCTTTAAATACAAATAATGTGTACAAAAGGAATGAAGGGAAAAAGAAAGAATGCAAAAGTTGTATTAACTGATTCATTTTGTTTATGCAATTTATATGTGCAAGCATAAGTACCCTTCTTGAGTAATAGTATAGGAATGAATAGTAAATGGAATTAGGCAAGTGTTAGGTTCTTTTTAAATGAACCATACATCTTACCAAATCCTATTCAAAACTATACTAAAAGAAAAGAGAAGGAAAACCTATACTAAATCCATTGTATTCTCTCACATGCAAGCTTATAATTAAAATATAAGTAGCACACTTTAGTTTTAGGTAATTTGATTTATATGTTTTGAAAATAATTTAATTTAATAGTGATAATAGCTCATATTATTACTTTAGCCAACACAAATTTTGACATAAAGTAAACATTTCATTTTGAATTTGATTTTGAAAAAAATGGATGCATGAAATCATATGACATACACATTTAACATGTTGGGAAAAGAACTAAAGCAATGAAAGTATGTAAATACATTCACTTTAATTAAATCTTAAAGACAATCTTGTGAAGTAAGAAAGCTTAAAGTCAATCAAAGTTTATTTAAAATGATTTTTGTTTGATTTAGAATTTGATTTAATTTTGAAAATATGAGTTGAGTTTGTTGTTCCTAACCCATTCCCACATGTGTTTGATATTTTTGTTTAATTTTTGGATGATTAGATTCTTTTTTTATATTTTAATTAGGTTAAGTATGAATTAAGCAAGCTAATTAATCCTTACCACCACCTTAGCATAGTTAACCAAGTAATTATGAGCCAATGAGATGACATAAAATCTCATAAGGAATTTAAATTCAATGCACCTAGGAAGAAAAGGCCTAATGCAATTTGGCTCATAATTAATAGTTAATTAAGCTAAGGGGTTTAACATAAGTAATTTCAAAATACCCCTTCACACATATGAATTGAGTTTTGATTTCCTTAATTGAACTTAGACTTTTAAACACCCAAGTAGAATAATTAAGTTCTAGAAGTTTTAAGAATTTTTAAAAATTAATTAAGAGAGTAATTAATGAATTTACCTTTAATTAAGAGAGGATTAAGGAAAGAAAAGAGGGTTTAGGGAATAACTTAGAGGAAATACCCTAAAATTATTCCCTAAGCCTCCTATTCATTGGATCTAACCTTAATCAACCTTAATAATTTATTAAAACATTAATCAAACCCTTAATTATCCTTAATTATATTAAGAGAGTAATTAAGAAATGTATTTACAATTCCCTCAAATCCCTTCAATAAATCCAAAGAAAATTAAGAGAGGCATAAGTCATCCCCCAAAACATACCCAAGAAATTTGGGATTAATCAAATGATTAATTAAGGAGTAATTAGCAAAATAATATTTTCATTAAAACTTAAAATCAAAGAAAAATATAATTCAAAATCCATTAAAAACATTTTTAGAATATTCTAGATTGAATTATCTTTCCATAGAAATTTTCCCTCATATTTTTTGATTTTTATTGAGGGAGATATGAATTTTTGAAGGTTAAGAGATTTATTAAAATTAATTAAATCCCTAACTATTCCCTTTAGCTCACACACGCCATGACGTCAGCTTTTACATGCGCGTGAGGGGTTACTTAAAATGTCATGAGGCGACGTGGAGATGTGGTTTAATCCTTGTCGTTCCATCAAGGATCGAATAGCCAGGGATCAACCCATGGTTTTAAAAGAGATAAATCAATTCTAAAATGTGAATTAATCATGGTCGTCCATCCAAAATGTGCGGATGGATGGCCGGATTCTCCCTATTCTTTCTTGAGGATCAATGGAGACCGTTCATGATCTAAGGAAGATCCAAGCTCGATTGAGCTCAGATTAGGATAAGACTTTACCCACACCATCTTAAGCTAACGACAAGCCTATCCAATGGTGGAATTCTCATGCCATGAAAATTTCTTTCACAAAGGACCAACACCTCCTAAGCTAAGTGGTCAAAAAATTACATACCTCACCAGAGGTGATCATCGATGCTCTAGCTCAATGAGGTAGCTTCGTCTAATGAAGACGAAGCCCCGTTGAAATTTTCAAGCCTTGGGGTTGAGTAGATCTCTCTATGGACCAACACCTCCTCTCCTTCCTTGCATCTTTGATCAAATTCAACCTCCCCTTGCTTTGGTATCTTGAATGAGAGCTTCGGTGCACTTGACTTGATCCCCTGAGGGAGTGTGCAAAGGGAATTGGAGCGGATTTGAGTATGGAAGAACTTTGGAATTGAGATGAGCTCCCCTATTTTCTAAGGAAGAAAATCGAGAAATTCCATATTCAAATCCCTCTTAGAAAGCTTAAGAATGCTCTCTGATGGTTCTTAACTCTCTCTAGTGCTCAATCAAATGTGAGGATGATCAATTCAAATTGAGGTAGGAGTATATTTCCCCTATGGCAATCGGATGGCCAACCTTGAGTTATCATTTTGATCCAATTGACCATATGGAAGGGTTGTTTAGGCTATTAGATGTTTGCACATGGTCAATTTGAGCTCTTGATTGGATTGATAACCTCCCATGTGCTTCAAATTGAGTGGAGGGAGGCTTTTGAATTAGCTAATTTGAGCTAGGGGTCGGGTTTGGCCTTGGGTCCATTTAGGCTGACCCAAACTCATTAGGTTGGGTGCACCACTCTCCATTGGGTTTACTTGACCTATTAGGAAGGTATCAAGTTGATATGAAGAGGGCTTGACCAAATTACCCATGGATTAGACCAAAATTTATTCTATGGCCTAAGGGTAGAATGGTCACTTGGCAAATTTTTGAATTTGAATATGTTGGGTATGTGGAGAAAATAGGTTTGGCCAAGTTTCATTGGATTTGGAGTTCATTTTATGAGGTTTGGCTCATGTTGACCCATTTAGGTCAAAATGGGTCAACTTGGGTCAAGTTGACCAATTGGTCAAATTGGATCAAATTAAGGGTCGGGTCAAGTTCATATGACCATTTGAAATGTCTTGGTGTCTTTTGTTTGATTCAATTTGGTTTAGTTTTGAATTTGGCTCATATGACTTCATTTAGGTCAAATGGGTTAAGTTGACCAATTTGACCCATTTGACCTATTTGACCTAGGTCAATGGTAGGTTTAGGTTTGGTTAGTTATATGGAGTGGATTTGTATCTTTGTTTCCAATCAATTTGGGTTAAGTTTGAATTTGGCTCAACATGACCCTTTAGGTCAAGTTGGGTCAACTTGGGTCAAGTGGCCAATTGGGCTAGGTTAGGCTCAAATGTTGACTTGGTCAAGTTCAAACATAGTTCATGAATGAACTTAGATCATTAGTTTCAATCAATTTGGCCTATGGTGAGTTTTGGCTAGTTTAGGTTTCATTTTTGGTTAACTATTGACTTGGTTAACCCTTAGGTTTGACTGGTTTGACCCAATTTGATTGATTGATCATCCCATGATGATTTTGATCATGATGAGAGGCATAGATGAGTTTGATTCAATTCAATTTGGTTAGGATTAGAATTTGGCTCATTAGGGTACTTTAAGTCACTTTGGGTCAAGTGAGCCTAAGTGGGTCAAATGGCTTGGTCAAACCTTGATTTGAGTTTGATTGAACTTGTATATGGACTTATGATTGAAATATAAATCCATTTGCATGAGGTTTGAAGTCAAATGGGTTTTGATTCATTTGACAATTTCATATTCAAAGGGTGAACATGAAAGGATTTGGGGCTTGATTTTTTAATTGATTTTGATTTAGTGATTGAAGTTTGTATTTATATTTGGATTCATGATTGTAGATTTGATTGAATCATGAATAAAAATCAAGAGTTTGGCTTGATTTGAAGTTGATTTGGCTATGTTCAAGATTTTGACTTGAAAGGAGAATATAAATGGATTTTGAATAGTTTGAGTTTGATTTTGGAAATTGGTTTTGAGTGTTTAAATTTATATTTCATTTATATATGTGAATATAAATGAGAATATAAATGGATCATAAAAAAATTCCAAGGATTTGAAATGATTTGATCATGATTTAGGCTAAGTCCATTAAAAGAGAATTTAAAGGACTTAGGAAAATTTTGGAGTTTGGAGCTTGAATTTTGGAATTTGTTTTGATTGATTTATATTTTTATTTCATTTATATATGTGAACATAAATGAGTTATGAGAAAATCCCATGATTTTAATTGATTTGATCATGATTTTGGCAAAGTCCATGAAGGGAAACTTAAAGAACATAGGAAATTTTTGGAGTTTGAAGCTTAAATTTTTGAATTTAGTTTGATTTGTTTGAATTTATATTTCATTTATATATGTGAATATAAATAAGAATATAAATGAATTATGAGAAAATCTCATGAGTTTGAATTGGTTTAGATCATGATTTTAGGCTAAGTCCATGAAGGAAAACTTAAAGGACTTAGAAAATTTTTGGAGTTTGAAGCTTGAATTTTTGAATTTAGTTTGATTTGTCTGAATTTATATTTTATTTATATATGTGAATATAAATGAGAATATAAATGAATTATGAGAAAATATCATGAGTTTGAATTAGTGTAGATCATTATTTAGGCTAAGTCCTTAAGATAAGATTAAGGACTTAAGCAAGATTTAGACTTAGGAATTTCATTCATGGGTTTCAATCATAAGGAGTTGATTTGAGTTTGGAGAAAATCAAATAAGATTTCATTTGGAGTTTGACTTGAAGGATGGAAGGTGAGGAATGGTTCAAGCTAAGGGTAGGCAAATTTTCCTAACACCCCTAAGGCATGACCTATTCCGTTGGCTAACTCTTCTAAGTCTCTAGAGCTAGGTTGAGTGTTCACCTAATCACTAGATGTGTCTTAAGACTAAGGAACTCTTAAGTTCTAAGAGAAGTCCTATGTCTAAGATGGAGGGGTTGAGAGCTCATTCTAAAATAAAGTCAACAATTCATGAAAAATAGCATTTTAAATTAGCCTCATGTAAGTATATAACATATTTAATTTAACATAATATTTATGTTAATACTTACATATATGCGCTCCACAGGTACTCTGAGATAGTAAGTGGTGGGAGGATCTATCATGGCAGCCAGTAAATAGAGAGAAGCTCAAGATTTGAACCAACACATGTACTGATTGATAGTCGTCAGCCTGTCCTCATCTTCGTCCAAGCCCGCGACTATGTAATCCCTCTGCCTCTCCCAAGCGGCATTGTGCACCTGATGATAATCAACCTAGTTTACATATGCTTTACCTCGACCATCGACCTCTTTGAAAGTAGGGTGTACTGGTGCCACATCAACTCTAGGTATGAGTCCAAACTATCTCAACACTCGATCAAGTAAGTGTCACTCCACCCTCTTTCAACTGATGAGCGGGACTCGTGCAAACTACATATCGGAGACTCATGAGCATGTACCTGACAGGCGTTACGTGATCTGCTTAGTGAATGGCTTTCAAATCACCTACACATATTAAAAATAATATTAAATTGGTATACACATTAGAGAAATTAAGCTGAATAACTACTCTGCAAGTCATACCTGTGTATACAGCAAACTATCCAACTCATTCCTAAATAATGTCACGTTCGCCATTGCCATCTGACAAACATATCGCTCATTTCACCTATACCCAAACACATTAAAAACAAATATATAAGCAAAAATTTGAAATTGCAAGAATTAAAATATACATCAATCCAATGTTGAGCCCATTGAGATCACTCGGATATAGCACATGCAGGGTCAGCCTCCCAACATGAAGACCATATCTGCAGAAGGTATAGGCAACCATCCATATTGGCCCTACTGGGCCTAGTATACTCATACAACTCCCTATACAGGTGCGTCAAAATTGCTCCCTCTATAGATAATGTATTGAATGCATCTAGGTCCTCAAGTAGTGGAAGATACTGCAGATGGATCTCAGATCCTGATGTGTCTAGTAGTAGAAAGAACCCAATAAGAAATAAAATATAGGCACCCAGGTGTCTGCTGAACTTCTCGATGCTCATATACGCATAAGAATCCATGTAGAAAGACCACCTAAGCCACCTCAACGGCATGCATGTCTGAGCCTGTGCCTGACCCATCCTGAAGGTCGATGTGATGTATGGGCTGATCGAGTCATGATACACCACATCTGGTAAGGGATGTCAACCCAATAACTCATCATAGCAGTCGCCGCCACTTTACCTCTTTCGCCAATCATAATGTTAATAACAGCCCATCAACGCATAAACCCAGGATCATCGCCACATCCTGAAGCATCACTATCATCTCACCAATAACAAGGTGGAAGGTATTGATCTGTGGAGACCATCTCTCAACTAGAGTAGTAAGTAGATGATGATCCAAGCGAATGAAACGTAGCTGACTAGCACATTGTATGCCTACTGCTTACAGGCTAAAGATGAATCTCCAACAAGTGATGGGCCACTCCTGCAACATAAGCAAGTGGAAAACCGCCTCTAGAACAGTGCTTTGTAATAAAAAAAAGATCAAGCATTAGAAAACCAAGAATCAAGTGCATGTGTAACATAGAAATTGAAATTAAAATAATGCTTACAATATCGGGGTGGGGGGCTCTATGCCGACCATGTAGGGATGATATGCTATGGTGAATCTCTAAAGGAAGATGCTCTAACTGTGTGGTGTCCTCCCTAGCATGGTCCCGACGCCTACGTCTAATAGTGGGGGTGCTCCTCGGCCATCGTACATGTTGAAAGAAACAAATGTAATAGTTAGTGTCAAGCAATTATAAATTTTAAATGAAAAAGTAGCATAAAGTTAGCTAAAAAAGAGTACTGCAACCTACCTAAAAATTCTAATAAGAAGCATAGTACATATAAATGGGTAGCTATTGTAACTACAACATGCCTTCTACTATTAGCATTATGTGGGCACGATGACCTATAGTGGCCAACTGTCTTGCATAGACTATAGAATCTGCTACTGCTAGCTCTATTTTTATCCATTATATTTCTGAATCTAGTGGTATGAGGTCTATCTAACCTTCTACAAAAATTGGGTGGCAGCAATTCTATTAAACCTTGCTCAGCACTATAAGCTGGCCAATCAGAGCAGTTAAGCAAAGTGTGAAACTCAACTGAATATGTGAGCTCATACAGATGCAAAGTATAATACTATGGAACACAAGTCAGGTGATTTAATATTCTGAACCCCAGTGCAGCAATAGCATGAGGGCATGGCAAATGATATATAATTATCTTATTACAACTGCAACTACACTGACCATTATCTAATAAATCAACTCTAAATGATCGCTTGACCTATCAAACACCTGCATCTCCCTAGGATTGATGTTCACCGGTTCTGGGAAATGTCTAGCTTCCCTTTCAATATGCTGCAACATGGTTGATACCCTATGGGTGAACATAGATAAATTGGTCTTATGTTGCTAAGTTGTAGTGACAAGTCTTCTTGTGAATAGTGCAACAAAATTGTAATAAATAGCAGTGATTAGCTCCTTAATTGGCAAACCACGTGCACGTTTAAGAATACCATTGAAACATTCAGATGCATTTGTCGTCATTACCATAATGCATTCCACCATCATGCACTAATGATCATTTTACTGGGTCTCGCTCCACAAGCCATTTGTGAGCTTCTTCTTTCACATTTTTTATATCTATCATATATTGATAAAGCTCACGAATTTCATCAGTGTTTCCAGCCATATACATTTCTAGCAAAAAAATCCACATCACCGATTCCCAATCTACGTATCATCTTTTTAAAATTTTCATGCAGATGATGCAAGCAGTACCTGTGAGCAGCCTAGGGAAAAATATCTCTGCACCCATGCAACAATCCAGCATATTTATCAGATATTATGCACAAATCTCATCTACCTAACACCACAGATAGCATATTATGTAAACACATTAAGAACCATAACCAAGAATCAGTCAACTCAGTCTCAACGACAGCAAAGGCAAGAGGAAACAAATCATTATTTCCATCTATTTCAACAACAGTAAGTAATGTACCATAGTACTTGCCTAACAAAAATATACCATATAAACTTAGAACTGGGCAAGCTAAAACCCAAAATAGAAGAACCAAATGCCCAGAAAAGTTTGGAATCACTGTGTACTGCTAGACTTCATTCTGTATACTATACCAGGTAAAGTAGTACAAACTGCTTCCATGAAAAGGCTCAGAGTCCTATAAGACTTTTCTCAACTATCAAAAATCACTTTTATTGTCTTACGCCAAGCATCCCAGGCCTTCATGTAGAAAACTTTACATTAAACTTTGATTCCATTCTACCTATAATTTCCATAGATTTTGGATCAATTTGATGCCTGATTATATGTATAATGAAAGAAACTATGAATTTGGAACTACACTGCCTATGACCACCAGTAGTCACTGCATTGATACATCTGTGGTGATCCCTAACTCTAGAGATTCTCCAAGCACCCCCTAGACGCCTCACAAGCTACAATGCATACACTACATATGCTCGACTATCATGATGTACACATATCACAGTATAGTTCTTCTGGTTTGAGCTAACTATTTTGAATTGAACATTATTAACTATACACCATCCAATAATAGAAAACTGAAGGCTCCTTTTACTTATGAAACACATTCCTTCTACAAGATCACTAGATTTCAACATCATCTGTTAGGACATTTTCATCAGATGGACTGTCAAAGTAAATATCATCGTCCCACTCTTTCATGGTTTGACACATTCGAACATACTCGTTATTAGACAACATTTGGCATTCACTATCAATATTCTAGAATGAATGATTCTTTAGTAGAACCTGACTGGCTACATTATCAACTATAGCTTCCAACCTAGGTGAACAATCATCATCACTGATATCCTGCTTAGAGTCACTACTTGAGCCACTGCTCATGGTCTCATACACATCATCGCCTGTAGCACTCTAGGGCACATATGATTCCTCTGATTGATAAATAACATCATCCCTTCCACACTCATAAGTATCACAACACACATTGCTATTAAATATTAGTAGCATAAGCAAGGAAAGATAAATAAGGTATTACCTGAGAATCAATTCATCAAAGTTGCTCTGTGTCGCCAGAGGAGCAAGTGCATGAAATCCTATATATGCATCGATGGTATATATGTTGACCTTAACACTAGATCAACTGATGTGGATGCAACATTAGCATCCTCAACTTCTACATATAACACTAATATCTGATGAGAAACTTCATCCAGTATAATGTCACAAACTTCATCATCAGAAATAGCAGACACTATAAATCCATTATCCATCGAATAACGACATGTAAGACTGACTGTGTGACACTAGATCAGCTAATGTGGATGCAACATTAGCATCCTCGACTTCTACATACAACACTAATATCTGACTAAAAACTTCATCCAGTATAATGTCACAAACTTCATCATCAGAAATAGCAGACACTGTAAATCTGTTGCCCACCTGATAACGACATGTAAGACTGACTATGTGACACTCTGAATCAATGTTCAAAGATCTCATAATTCTTTGTTTCAATTCCAATGAGGTGTTGTGCTCCAAAATCTTAACCGGATGATTTCGACCACCCACGTAATTTAGAATGAACTGCTCATCAACGCATAGCATGCCTTCATAGAATAGGATCAACGAAATAAAATCTCTACTTATCCCTCAAATAAGTGAAAAATAACCAATCATATCAATTTTCCATAAATTTAAAAAAATATCGTGCTTCCAAATTTATTTGTAGTACATACTACATAAATCAAATGATATTTAACTCAATCGACACGTTATGCAACAAATCACCTAAGGTGACTTGCTCTAAAGAACACTGGCTCTAATCTTATAGGCCAACTATAATGACTTGAATCCTACTAATATTATTACAAATTATTTCACAATCATTTTCAATAATAGACCCAACATATATTAAACATTCACACTTTATAGACTATATTATCACCTAAAATTATAAATTAAATCCCTTAACCACAACTCTAAGCTCTAAACTGAAATCCTAAATGAAATTCTCCTAGTACACACAAATTAATTATAAATGAGAAAAATTAGGAATTTATCATGTCTTTATAAAAAATGATGGCAATGTGCGCTAAGATCTACAGAATCTATCACCGAAAACTTCCCTGAAAGGAACGGAGCCGCCAGAATTGTCGCTGAAAGCCAATGTTAGGCTCCAAGAGCTGTCAAATGGAGAGGAAAGGCATTGAACGCAGTGAATGTGGCTGTCGGGAAACAAATCATCGCGGGTCTGAAATATGCGCGTGAGCAATGTCGGTTGGAGCAAGGTCCGGTGGCCAGCCGAAGGTGGGAGACGGCCGGAGAGGAGGGTGCTCTGCGTTCAAGGGAGAAGCGTGGTCTCGCAGGAAAGCTTGGATCGCAGAAGGAAAGCTCGGATCACGAAAGGAAGGGTCGGCTCACGAATGGGGCCGATCGATCGATCGACCTTATTTGTGCCCTCAGCTAGTCACCCACTAAATGGGCTAGATCTGGAACTCGCTACTATTAACGCATACCGCCATGTGAATTTAATGTGGCAAGCTAGTCGTCCACTAAATGAGTCATTATGCCTACATCAAAAAAAAATTTGATAATACTTAAATTACTAATTACATTTTAAAGCATACTTAAATTAAAAATAAACTCATGAAAATATTCAGATGTATACTTTATATCCACTTATCAATAAATCTTCCCATACCAACCTATATTTTTGTTTTTTTTTTTTTTTTTTATTTAGATTTAATGATGCCCTTTTTTAGAAGAAATATTCGTATAGATGCTTTCAAGAAATCGATAGAGAACCGCCTCTAGCTCGGTTGGTGGCTCGACAGAATCCCAGATGCGTTGATTCCTCTCCAGAGTGGAGGCGCCCACATGGGAACATCAAGAGGACCCGTTACACGTGGGTGATGAATGTGATGCTTTAGGCCCTAGGGGATTAGTCATAACGACATCTCCACCCACAAGATGGGTGGGGTGTTGGGTGGATACCCTTCCAAAAACAAAAAAAAAATCGATGACAGAAATGATTGGACCAGTTATCATTACTTCACGACACCATCCAAATTACACTGAATATTTCTTATTAAATTCATTGTGTACTTGATCAAGTATCTATTTTACAATTCAAGTTTATATTCCTTGGTAGAACTTTATAATAATCATACAGAGAATCTTTTTTTTTTCATTTTCTCATGGAAAATTAGTATTCCTTAGATTTCATTTATTTAAATCTATCGCCTTCTCAAATTTACTAAATATTTTATCACATAATTATCACTTTTTTAATATAAAAGATAATTATAATAGCATTTTGATAGATTATATATATATATATATATATATATATATATATATATATATATATATATATATATATATATATATATATATATATATATATATATATATATATATATATATGAAAGCTGTCGATCAGTCAAGACTAACTTTGTCAAACACTTTAAATATAATTGAAAACTTTGTGATATCAATTGATTCTTAAATATGGAGTATTTATAGTCAAATCGAGCGTCTTGATGAGCCAAATCTAACAATCCTAGGATCTCATAATTCTAATTTCATTTGTGCATTCAAATACTTAAAATACATCAGATGATCGAAGGAATCATTTCGAGCTGTCCGATGGAGTGGTTTGAATTTTGCATGTATTTAGAGGTGTCACTCCCATAATCTATAAATAGCCCCTCATTCTTTATATGAGGAGAGCCCAAGCTAAAGAGACAAGTGAGCTCTAAAGCTTGAAAATCCTCCAAGCATAATCGTGTCACCACTCGACGATCGCCGACCACCGCCGTCAGCCACTATCGATCCTTGTCGTCGTCAACCACCGTCGTCGGATATCACCACTAACCATCGTCACGGATCATCGTCGTCAACCACTATCATCGGTCATCCCCGAACAACGCGCGCGCCGCCATCGCTACGTCGTGCCACCACCATCGATCGTCATCATCATACCCGCGTTTATCATCGCGCAACCACCATCACCCGATCACCATCGACCATCGCCGATCATTTCGGTGATGTCCTATCGTCCTTGACCTCCTGTTCACCATCATCATGTACCAACTGTTCAACTGCTTGCTACATAGTATTTTGCTGATTTTGGGATTCTCATTGTAAACCCTTCTCATACATAATTCTGTATCCCGTTATCGGAAAAACCTTGTACTCTAAAGCAGATACATAGTGAAAGATTTTACTGGGCTAGGCCCCGTGATTTTTTCCCCCTATATAGGGAATTTTCCACATCAAAATTTTGGAGTTTTCTTGTTCATTCTTCAAACATCTATGTGCGAGATGGATTTCACAATGAAGCTAAGGAGTAAACTTTTATTCTACCATAACTGGTTTTCTTGCATGCAATAATTTGCATTGTCTGTGAGAAATATTCCCTTTACATCTTCACAATGATTGACAATCTGACTTTATATTTAGAGCAGCACCATCTATATGGTGGAGGAAATCTTACTTTGGAGGAACACATAAGACGAATGAAGATTCATCGAACTTCGATCCTTCAACTTTTGTTGCAAATTGGGGGGCAACACTTAATCTCAAAGGATCGCCCAAATCAATATTCTGGATATCTAATTGATTATTAATTCGAGATGCAAGTCAATGATGTTGAGCAATTTCAACAAAAAGAAAATAGAGATAGCTTTGCAAATTATGATTCTCCATTCATATTTATAGAAAATAAGGCAAATGTCAAGGAAAAACTTTGGCTACAACTTCAAACAAATGTTTTAATTTGACCCCTTCCACACAAGTTTACATCATCGAGCGAAGACTCTGACAAACAACCTTGGATAAGTCAAAACTTCATGGTTTTGATTAGACCTACTCCACACAGGTTAACGACATCGAGTGAAGACTCTGACAAACAACTTTAGATATGTCAAAACTTCGCACCTACTCCACACAAGTTAATGTCATCAAGCGAAGACTCTAATAAACAACCTCGGATAGGTCAAAACTTCAAACATACTCCACACAGGTTAACATCATCGAGCAAAGACTCTAACAAATAACCTCGGATAGGTCAAAATTTCACAGCTACTCCACACAGGTTAATGTCATCAAGTGAAGACTCTAACAAACAACCTCGAATAGGTCAAAACTTCATGGTTTCGATTAGACCTACTCCACACGGGTTAACATCATCGAGTGAAGACTCAAACAAATAACCTCGATCAAAACTTCTACTCCACCATTAACATCATTGAGCTCGACAAACAAGATCAGATAGGTTAAAATTTTACCCCTACTCCACACAAGTTAACGTCATCGAATGAAGACTCTAACAAACACTCTCGGATAGGTCAAAACTTCGCACATACTCCATGATAACGCCGTCATCGGCGAAGGCTACAAACAATCTCGATAGGTCAAAACTTTGCACTTACTCCACACAGGTTAACATCATCGGGTGAAGACTCTGGAGAACAACCTCATATAGGTCAAAACTTCGAACATACTCCACACAAGTTAACGTCATCGAGCAAAGACTCTGACAAATAATCTCGGATATGCCATAACTTTGTACCTACTTCACACAGGTTAACGTCATCAAGTAATACTCTGACAAATAATCTCATAATAATAAAAATATTTAACCTCTTCCACACAGGTTAACATCATACTTTGATAAAATAACCTCGTATGAGAGTTAAAACTATTGACTTTTTTATACATGTTAAATGTCATCGAGTAACACTCTAACAAACAACCTCGGATGGGTCAAAAATTCTCAACGAATTCGATTCGACCTCTTTCATGCAAATTAATGTCATCAAGTAACACTTTGACAAACAACCTCAGATGAGTCAAAAATCCTCAGCGGATTGATTTGACCTCTTCCATACAGGTTAACATCATTAAGTAACACTTTGACAAACAACCTCGGATGGATCAAAAATCTTTGACGGATTCGATTCGACCTCTTTCATACAAGTTAATGTCATCAAGTAACACTTTAACAAATAACCTCGGATGGGTCAAAAATTTTCAGCGAATTTGGTTCAACCTCTTCCATATAGGTTACCGTTATCAAGTAACACTTTGACAAACAACCTCAGATAGTCAAAAATCCTCAGCGAATTGATTCAATCTCTTCAATGCAGGTTAATGTCATCAAGTAGCACTTTAATAAATAACCTCGGATGGATCAAAAATCTCGGATTTGATTCAACCTCTTCCATATAGGTTACTAGCATTAAGTAATACTTTGACAAACAACCTCGGATGGCTCAAAAATCCTTAACAGATTCAATTTGACCTAATCCATACAGGTTAATGTCATTAAGTAATACTTCGGCAAATAATCACGAATGGGTCAAAAATTCTCAGCGGATTCGATTCGACTTCTTCCATACATGTTAATGTCATCAAGTAGTACTTTGACAAACAACCTCGAATGGGTCAAAAATTCTAAATGGATTCGATTCTACCCCTTCCATATAAGTCAACGATATCAAGTAATATCATGAAGAATGACACTCTGAAATTATCTACCATAATTTTTGAGTTTTTTTAGGAATGGTTCTTAATCAATGCTTCCCCACTACCTTGGCATTTGTCAAATGTTGATATTAGAGTTTCAAGAAAATCAATTTTTTATGAATTACGAGTCTTGATTTCCACCAAACCCGGTCGGCCCAATGAGGATAGTTGACGCCTCTTTCGAGAGAAAATCGGAGCCTCATCATATGAACTATGGACCTTGATCGCCTTAAAACCCAGTCAGTCGGACTAAGACAGTTGATGCCTCTTTCGAGGGAAAATCGAAGCCTCTCCGTATGAACTACGGACCTTCATCGCCTCCAAACCCAGTTGGTTCGATGATGATAGTTGATGTCTCTTTCGAGGGAAAATTGGAGCCTCGTCATATGAACTACGGGCCTTGATCGCCTCCAAATCCAGTTGGTCTAATGAAGACAGTGACATCTCTTTTGAGGGAAAATTGGAGCCTCATTATATGAACTACGGGTCTTGATCGCCTCCAAACACAGTCGGTCCAACAAGGATCATTGACACCTCTTTCGAGGGAAAACTGGAGCCTCATCATATGAATTATGGGCCTTGATCACCTCTGAACTCGGTCAGTCCGACAAGGACAGTTGATGCCTCTTTCAAGAGAAAATTAGAGCCTCACCATATGAACTATGGGCCTTGATTGCCTCCGAACCCAGTCGGTCCGAGGAGGATAATTGACACCTCTTTCGAGGGAAAATCAAAGCTGTATCAACTACAGCCTAGCCTCACCTCGGACGAGGATAATTGATGCCTCTCTCAATGAGAAAATTGAATTCACCGTATGATTATGGGTTTTGATCTCCTCCAAACCTAGTCGATCCAATGAGGACAGATAACGCCTCTTTCGAGGGAAAATGGGAGCCTCGTATGAATTACGAGCCTTGATTACCTCTGAACCTGGGTCCCACGAGGATAGTTGGCACCTCTCTCGAGGGAAAACCAGAGCCTTACCGTATGAACTATGGGTCTTGATCATCTCCAAACCTGGTCGGTCTAATGAGGATAGTTGACGCCTCTCTCAAGGGAAAACTGGAGGCTCATCATAAACTACGAGTCTTAATCACCTATAAACCCGGTCGGTCCGGCGATGACAGTTAATGCCTCTCTCGAGGGGAAACTAGAGTCTCGCCATATGAACTACGGGTCTTGATCATCTCCAAACGAGGTCGGTCTGACGAGGACAGTTGATCCTCTTTTAAACGAGCCTCGTCGTATGACTAGAGCTGATCACCTCCAAACCCGATGGTCCGAGACTGATGCCTCTCGAGGAAAATCGAGCCTCACACTAGGTCTTGATCAACAAAGCGAATGACCTTATTTTAAGAAGAAGGTCAGAGCTTCGTTAACAAAAGAAAAAAAAATTATTACCCTAGTCCTTGAACTTCTGCTAGATAATTTCTTATCCAACGCAGAAGAACACTAAAGCATATGGGAGTTGTGTCTCCTTACTTGACCTTAGGGGGTTTTTATAGATCCATTATAAGGGCAAAATGGAAATAAATTTTAAAAAAATTAAAGAAAATCAAAAAAAAAAACCCCTCTCTCACTATGATTGGCATTTGTTAGTTATTTAATTAAAAAAATATTTCATCATTATGGCCGGCGCTTCCTAGCCATTTAATTAAAAAAAACTCATCTCCTCATTATGACTGATGTTTGCTAGCCATTTAATTAAAAAAACCCCTTTTCCTCATTATGGCTGACGTTTGGTAGCCATTTAATTAAAAAAAAATCTTTCTTCTCATTATGGTAGACGTTTGCTAGCCATTTAATCAAAAAAATCAAATAAATAATCATTAATAATTAATTAGTTAATAAATAAATTAATACATTTAACATATGTATATATAAATCATAATAATAAGTAAAGTTATTTTATTTTAAAGAAAATTTAATATATTTTTGAATGAAATAAGTAACGTCATCCAAAAATATGGACAACTGATATGACACTGAAAGTTCCACTAGTCAAAACATAAATCTTAATGTTAAAAGTAATCTGATGCTGAGTCAAGACTAACCTATATAAAGCACTTTAAATATAATTTAAAACTTTACGATATCAGTTGGCTCCTAAATATGGAGTGTTTATAGTCAAATCAAGCATCTTGACGAGCCAGATCTAACAAGCCTAAGATCTCTAACTCTTACCTCATTTGTGCATTCAAATACTTAAAATATATCAGATGATTGAAGGAATCATTTCGAGTCATCTGATAGAGTGGTTTGAATTTTTCTTGTATTTACAGAGGTATCACTTTCATAATCTATAAATAGCCTCTCATTCTTCACATGAGGGGAGCCCAAGCTAAAGAGAAAAGAGAGCTCTAAAGCTTGAAAACCCTCCAAGCATAATCGTGTCACCACTCGACGGTCACCGACCATCGCCGTCGGCTGCCACTACCGATCCTCGTCATCGTCTACCACCATCATCGGATATCACCGCCGACCACCGCTGCCGCGTCGTTGATCACCGCTGGTCATGTCGCCAACTAGCGCCGCGCTAGCCGCACGCCACGATCCCCACCACCATCGATCATCGTCATCATACCACCATCGCTGATCATCACCGTGACCACGCTGCCACCTGCCGTCGATCTGCCCTGGCCTATCCATCACCATCCATCACCACGGTGAATCCGTTTCACTATTCACTATCATCAACTGTCACCAACAACTATTACAACCTAACCACGGCTGCATAGTTATTGTTGCCTGATTCTGGGATTCTCATTGTCAACCCTTCTCATACATAATTTTATAATCCCATTATCGGAAAAAATTTTGTACTCTAAAACATAGAGAAAAAATTTTACTATGCTAGGCCCCGTGATTTTTTTCCCATATACAGGAGTTTTTCCATGTAAAAATTCTATAATTTTCTTGTTCATTCTTCAAACATTGTGTATGTGTTGGATTCCACAATGAAACTAAGACATAAAAGTTTTATTCTACCGCAATTGATTTTCTAGCACGCAACAACATATATATATTATCTGCTCATTTTAATAATTTCATACTCCTATATAGTCTATAAGTTTCATGTGAGATTTTTGATTTTCATTCAAAAATTTATTATACTTTCAAAATCAGCCTAAATGTTAGATATTAAAAGTTTTAGATTAATTATTTTTTAATTAAAACCAATCCGGAACTTAATATCATGTTATTTCCATCTACTTAGACACTAATCAATTTCCAACCACCATTCTCTAAAATCAAGAAAATAAAGCATTAATAACGTAAGCTGATATGGACCCAAGGCTTCTATCAGACAAAAGAGGAAGAAAGTCTTCGCCTTTTAAAAGACTTTGTTAAATAAAATAGAAGAAAAATACAAGAAGAGATCACAAAGCCAAGATCTACTAATCAATACAAGTAAGCGCTTAGCAAATAAAATCCTGAGATCTACTAAATACCATCTCAGATAACCACAATAGAATAACAAAAATTGTGCAAGAAAATCAAGATCTGCATGATAGAAACATGTAAAGAAAAGAAAATAACAAACAATCTAATAGAAAGTAGTTAGAATAGGCAAGAATGTAAAGAAACTAGGGCTATAAATAAGCTCTGAAGAAATACAGAAGAAAAGCAATAATATTGACTCTTCTACATCTTCTTCTCCTTCTTCTTCTTCTTCTTCTTCTTCTTCTTCTTCTTCTCTGGGCCGATCTCCCTCTCCTCAAAACCCTAACTCCTTTCTCCCGAGCTCTCTCTTCCTCTCACCATTCTCTCGAGCCTTTGCTTGAAAGGTCACTGAGTTTAGTTTCTTCCTCGACAAGATACGGTTCCTTCCCGAAGATTCATCTAAAGATGAGAGAAAAGGCCGTGTGGCTCATCTAACGGTTGATATTACCCATAAGCATCATTGGTGCTCTCGTTGAACCTTCATTTTCGAAGAAACAATGAAAGAAGACAAGATGCAACAAAACATTGAAAGAATGCGTGGGAAGATTGTATAAAAATGATGAACATATGACATCAATCACTATCATTTTGAATGAAGTATCACGCAGACTATCAGCCATTGAAGATAAAATGGAAAAATCAATTCAAGAACAACAACAATGAAGTAAAGAATCACAGGTATGGAACTCTACTCCTATAGATTTTACTCCTCAAATTAAATCACACAATCAAAATTCAAGACCGGTTAAAGTAGACATGCCTCACTTTAATGGAGAAAACCCAAAGGGATGATTATTCAAGGCAAACTAATTCTTTCCAATACTATAACCTTTAAGAACAAAAGTTCATTATAGCATCGCTTATATGGATGGACACACTGTTGTTGGTTCCAATGGATGCATCTCAACAAACAACTACATTCTTGGCAAAATTTCAAAGAATAAGTAATACAAAGATTTGGACCATCGATACGAGACTTATGTGGGGAATTAGCAAAATTACAACAAAAGACATGGTCAAGAATTTTATAATGAATTTGAAGAATTAGAAAATCGATTTCGAATTCTACACTTCTCAAAGTTGTTTTGAATCAAGACTAAGACAAGACAAAAAAAAGAGAAGTCAGAGCATTAAAACCAACATCAATACAATAAGCCTTTCAATTGGAAAAATTAATGGAAGATAGATTAGCAGATAACATCTACATAGAAAGAAGTTCCCGTAATAACCAAGCAATAGCACTAAAACAACAGCAACCATTACTACCCACTCCAACTATTCCAATTCACAACAACATCAGTAGTAATAAACCAAATATACCAATCCAGAGACTTACAACAATACAATTGGAAGAAAGAAAAAAAAAGATTATGCTTTAACTATGATGAGAAATACCATAGGGGTCACAGCTATAAATCAAAGCTATTTGCCCTCATGATAGTTAATGATGATCAGGAATACAACCTGCAATAAGAAAGCCACCAAGAAAATTTGTTAGTACATGTTGACATTCCGTAAATCAGCTTCAATGCATTCACAGGGCAATCAAATCCGAGAACACTGCATTTACAAGGAATGATTGATAATAAACCAGTTCAAGTACAAATAGATAGTGGATCAACACACAACTTCATACAGTCCAAACTAGCCAAATTCATAGAACATACAGTAACACTTGCATCCTTTTTCAAAGTATTAGTGGGAAATGGGGAGATACTCCAATGCTCAGGAGTTTGCTCAAACATACCTATCAAATTACAAGGATATACATTCATAATAGATTGTTACCTTCACTATGCAAGGAGATGTAGTATTAGGTGTGAATGGCTAGAACAAGCGGGAGAATGCACCACAGACTATAAGAAGCTCACTATGAAATTCACATACAATGATACAATAATACAACTTACAATGAGACACAGCTTCAAATGTGAAAAGCATTACTCTACATCAGTTTACAAAACTGAATAATAAGGATGAGATAGTATCCTACTTACACATCGAGAGTATCACAGACAAATTCCACAATAAGAGTTAGCGTCTTCCTACAAACATACGTATTACATCAATACCGATTTATTTTAAACTCCATCAGACTTACCTCCCAAAAAGGAAATAGACCATCATATCAATCATCCTCAACCAATAAAGTTAAATCTTATAGATATCCATATTTTTAAAAGATAGAAATTGAGAAATTAATCAAAAAAATGTTGGATACAGGGATAATAAGGGAAATCACTAGCCCATTTTCTTCACCAACTCTTTTAATAAAGAAAAAAGATGGGACTTGGAGATTTAGTGTGGACTATAGAGCATTAAACAAAATCACCATTCTTGATAGATTTCTCATACCAACACCAGAAGAATTAATGGATGAATTGGAGCAACTATTTTTTTAGATTTGTGTTGGTACCACCAAATAAGAATGGCGAGGAGGATATATACAAAATAGCAAGAAGGATATTATGAATTCTTTTGATGCATTTGGTTAACAAATGCACCATCAACCTTACAAGCCATGATGAATACAATACTTAAACTCTTTCTATGCAAATTGGTGCTAGTATATGATATATTAATCTATAGTCCTACCATTGAGCAACATCAACCACCAACCTCGAGAAACTAAAATAAAATGCATTGTTTATCAAACCTTCCAAATGCACATTCATCCAAGAAAGAATAGAATACTTAGGCCATATACTGTCAGCTCAAGGAATAGAAGTAGATCAAAAGAAAATTGAAGCAGTACAATCATGGCCAGTTCCAAATTCTGCTAAGAGGATTCCTAGGTTTAACAGGATATTACAGAAAATTTGTAAGGCAGTATGTAGCAATTGTTGCACCATTAACTTCACTCCTAGCTAAACAATAATTTCAGAGGTCAGAAGAGGCTCAAAAGGCATTCATACATCTAAAAGAAACTATGGTATCCTTACGATTGGCATTTCAAATTTCTCTCTACCTTTCATCTTAGAAATAAATGCTTTCTTGATAGGATATTACTCCAAAATAGCCATCCTATTGCATACAAAATTATCTCAACATTACAAAAGTCATCAACTATGCAAGGGAACTATATGCTATCACACGTAAGTGGGGATGGAGACAATATCTATTGGGCAACAAGTTCACAATTAGAAGCATCAGGAAGAGCTAGATTCAAAAACAATTACACCAAAGAAAGATTTTAATCAAACTCGGGCTTTGATTATATAATATAAACGATCCTAAATAAAACAAGTGATGCATTGTCCCACAAAATTATCAGAGGAAGATCAATCTACAACAGACATCTCAAAAGTTCCCACCTATCAGAGTCTCTATGCTTATACCCAACAATTCAACTCTTTAATACAACAAATTAAAGATGAGACACAAGTTATACCAGAATTGCAACAGCTCTATCAGCAGATAACAAAAACTCAAAGCTTTTTCCAAAACACAGAATTTATAATGGGTTAGTATACTATAAAAATAGGATTGTAATAGTAGAATCTGAAGTAAGAATAACAATCATGAGAGAACATTCATCAGAGGGGTCACTGTGGAATAAAAAGAACATTAGCAAGAATAACTTAGTAGTTGATGCAAGACATTCAACAATTTATATCAACCTGCCCCATATGTCAACAAGTAAAATATGATAGCCAGAAACCTGCAGGGTTATTGCAACATTTGCCTATACCATCAGCTATTTGGGAGAAACTCTCAATGGATTTTATCATAGGTTTGCCCAAATTTCATAATAAAATAGTTATCTTAGTAGTAGTAGATAGACTCTTAAAGTATGTACATTTTTCAGCTCTTCACACTAATTTTTCAGCAACATCTATTGCTCACATTTTCATTTCAAACATATGCAAACTTCACACAGTATAGTATCGAGATAGGGATCTATTTTTATGAGCAACTTGCAATTATTATTAAGTGGAACCACACACTTAGCCATGTATCTCATATCATCCACAAATGAGTCACAATAGAACATTAGAACAATACCTAGCCTTGTTTTAGAGACACCAAAGAATTAGTTTACCATGGGCAAAATTCTACAACACCTCAAGAACACCTCAAAGATGACTCCTTTCCAAATAGTTTATGGGAGACTTCCACCTTCAATCATACCATACAACTATAACACATCTAATAATACAGAAGTAGACACACTGTTACAACAAAGAGACAAAGTACTTCAACAGCTTAAAGAGAATCTACAAGAGGCTCAAAATAGAATGCAATAGATGACTAATAGAAAAAGAAGGGAACTTCAATTTCAAATACATGATTTGGTACTAGTGAATAGAAAAAGAAGGGAACTCTAATTCCAAATACATGATTTGGTACTAGTGAAACTACAACTGTACAGACAGACTTCAATATCACAGCATCCTTACACAAAATTGTAAAGAAAAAACTATGGGCCTTTTAAAAATTTACAGAAGATAGGTTCAATGGCCTATAAAGTGGAGCTTCCAGAAACAGCAAAAATCCACTATGTATTCCATATTTCTAGACTCAAACAATACAAGCAAGACTCCAAGCTATACCCAGCTATACTTCCAGCACAATTCATAGATGACCAACCATTGGTTAAACCAATCAAAATTTTAGATGAAAGAACTATACTACAAGCAGATAGACATATAAAAGAACTACTAATACAATGGGATGGAATGTTATTAAAGGATGCATCTTGGATACCATTCAAAGAGCTCCAGAAGGCTTATCCTAATTTTGACTTTGAGGACAAGGTCGATTGTCGGGAAGGGGGTAATGATATGGACAGGTTTCTTCAAACATCAACAAAAAGAAAGAAAATCTCCAGCTAAAAATTTGTTAAATAAAATAGCAAAAAAAATACAGAGATCAAAGCCAAGATCAGACTACTACAACAAATTGAATACAAGTAACTGCTTAGCAAATAAAATCCTGAGATCTAATAAATACCAGATCAGACAACCACAACAACAGAATAACAGAAACTATGCAAGAAAATCAATATCTGGATGATAGAAACATATAAAGAAATGAAAATAACAACCAATCTAACATAAAGTAGTTAGAATAAGCAAGAATGTAAAGAAACTAGTGCTATAAATAAGCTCTTAAGAAATACAGAAGAAAAGCAATAATATTGACTCTTCTTCTACATCTTCTTCTCCTTCTTCTTCTTCTTCTTATATCTCCCTCTCTGGCAAAACCCTAACTCCTTTCTCCCGAGCTCTCTCTTCCTCTCCACCATTCTCTGCCTTTTCGAAGGTCACTATCTAAGTTTAGTTTCTTCCTCGACAAGATACGGTTCCTTCCTCGAAGATTCATCTAAAGCGAGAGAGACGCGTGGCTCATCTAACGGCTGAGATTACCCACGGGTCGCATCATAAGCCCACAAAAACGAATTCATTTTCATCATATAATCCATTAAAATCATCAAATTTGTCATAAATATATATAAAGCAAATTACGATTCAAAATTTTAATTGGTTTACGTTTCGCACTTTCTCCTTACACTTAAAATGATAAATATGAAAATTACATAAAATTTTACACAACAATAGTTTCAAGTTCTTTTTGAGCGTGACAACAATTCAACCATTTTGCAAGGTTAAATATGCATAAAAATTTCAGTAAATAAATGAAAATGATGAGAATTATGGCTACCAAAATTAATATATATCACATACGTTTGTTCTTCATATCATTATATGTACAAATCATACTATAAGATATCTCAATCAATTTTAGTTTTAATTTATGAATAAATTTATCCCAAAAAAATATGTACAAATTATATGCTCTTTTAAGCCCAAACAACACGAATAAATTGATAGAAAAGTTCTCGTTCAATCATCTCATCATACTGTTGATGGCGCCTCTGAGTTGTCTCTTCCAAATAGCAAAAACTCACTATTTCTAATTTTTTCCTTTTTTTGTATTGAGATAACATCATTAGAAAGTGACAACTCTAATTTTCCAAATTTAAACATAACAAAAAAGCCTAAAAATGCGCCAGAAAAGCAGAATGGCAATTGCTTCACACAGAGGGCCACTGGATTGCTGCTTTAGTCTTCTGTAGACAAATCTATTAATTGATAGATTTCAGAATTAAGTTAGGCAAATCCAACAGCTTAGCTATATTCATGATTGGCAGAATTATACTTATCTGGTCTCAATAATAAGAACTACCAATATAAATTATTGAGCACGCTATTATTTATAACTAACATTGCCTTACTCACAGATAATAGGATCATATTTTTCACTTACAATATTTTATGTGCCAGAGGTAAACAGCATATGAATGTGTATGTGATGAGCTAACAATTTTTTTTTTTAACATGTATTTTAAAAGTACTGTTTTAAGGGAGTATAAATAGGAAAACAGATGGTACAATCTATTTTTTTAATATGCACGTGTTTCTTCTTCTTTTCATTAATTTAATGATTTAAAGTAATATAAAATAGGAGAAATTTTGGTTAAGAATATTCTGAAGTAAATTTGATGTAAATAAATTATATAACATGGAATTTACTTTGAAATGTCGGAAGTACTGACCATGAAATTCCTAATGAGTTTATATGTTTAGGAAACAGAAGAAGAAACAATATTCCACATATTAAGAGGCTGTTTAGGATCATTTTTATTTTTTTGTTTTTTGTTTTATATTTTTATCTTATTTTGTTTATATTTTATGTCAAAATAAAATATATTTGATGGTAATAATTATTTTTAAAAACATAAAATATCTTAAAGATTATTTTGAATATTTTTTAAAATATATATTATTTATTTTAAAAATAAATAATAAAAACAAGAAAAAATCACACTAAAAAAAATATGTTTTTTTAAAAATATATGAAAATAAAATTGATCGCGGACAGAACCTAAGAAAATAATTCCCTGTTCGACTGCATTAAGCTGCAATTATAATGAAAAATGGGAGGCCGAAAGAAAGAGAATACAAAAACTACAGCAAATCAGGCAACAGTGAAAAATAAAATACCAGACCAGAAGACAAAGGCTGCCACTAAATGAACCTCACTATAATTCATTTCTCTTTTTTTTTTTGCAAATGATAATAAATATTTATTTTAGATGCTTCAGATAAATCACTCTAGAATACTATTATAGAATTTTATTATGCACAAGTAAAAGAGCATTCTAGAATGTATTCACATCATTAAGGCACCCAGATCATCAAAATACACCGTCTGATCGAGGGGATCGCACTGAGCCGTCCGATCAGAGTGGTTATGGGAGTGGTTGGAGTTTTCCACGAATTTACAAGGTCTGCCACTCCCAAAAATCTATAAAGAGCTTCATTCTCACCTTGGGAGACCAAATCGATTTGAAGACGAGAGCTCGAGAACCTCCAACTCGACGCCGACGATCTATCACACCGCCACCACCAAGAGCAAGATCGAGCTCGCCTAGAGATCGCTGAGGACTAGAAAAGACCGCACGCTCTTTCTCCCAAGATCAAGAGGTGGCTCTAAGATCCGCTGGGAAACTTCTCCTTGGGTTGAGACCGATAGTTTTTTCTACACTCTAATATTGCTTCTCAGAACACCTTCTTCAACTAACGAAGGACCCAGATCTTTGAACACATATGAAAGTTCTACAGACGTAAGGCCCTGGTTTTTCCCTTAACGGGTTTTCCAGATAACCCTGTTCATATCCCCGCTTGTGTTGATAATTTTGCTACTAAGATCTCGTGATCTACCGAATAAAATTCTCTAAGACGCAATGCTTACTGTCAGGGGAACAACAGTTCCCATTGCTATATCTCCACTATGGTTGGTAAACGGGTTTGCGCCCAATGCTCCTCATTCTCGTGATCAAGGACGCCAAGTCTCCAACACTTCTCTACATAATGACTGTCTCGTGTGAGGGTCCGTGCCCTCTTTGGAAGATCGCTCAAAGGATGGAGGATTCTGAACGAAATTCTTCGACTCTGCGAGAGGACCGCAAAAACGCTCCAACACGAAGAGCCACAGTTCCGCGCCCTCGATAATCCAGATTTTCTTCGAGAATGATTACCCGAATGCCGGATCAACAAGTAGAGAACCCTTGGCACCACATCCGATCGAACTTGATACCGCCAGCTCTACTCACCCCACGAATGGCACTCGTCAGACGGTGAAACTCCACGCCACCTTATACTGATGAACTACGACGACCGGTGCGTGAAGAGTTCCCGAAACAATCAATGATCCATTCTCCGCCGCTTCTTCCAAAACTCGCCCCGCCACCGAGATCATCTCACAATACCCGATTCGACGAGATTCAAGCTTCCAAATGGACCTTACGATGGCACAACCGATCCAGACGAGCATATCGATCACTTTCGAACATCATGCACATTCAGTAAATGACTGTGTCGTATTCCGCGACTCTCAAAGGACGCTCATTGGTTCTATTCACTCGCTAAGGGTCCGTCCGATCATTTGGAGAGCTATTTTTTGTAGAACAGCTCGGCTAACAAGAGAATCATCGTGATTCATCACATCTCTCCTAATCCGCCGTAACCATGGAGAGTCCCTCAAAGAATACTTCCGAGGTTCTCCTCAAGCCCGCATACCGTGAGTAGATCCGAACTTTTGAGGGCGTGCTTCTGAGGACTCCCGTGATACTTCTATTCATCATTAATGCGGACAGCCCATTCCTATGCTAACTGTCCACCGAATAGGCACAAATCTCCGACGGCTATCGCTGCTCATCTACAACAGCCAACCACGCAAAGAAGGAAGAAGGTTCCCAAAGATGATGTTCAAACATCTCTAAAAAAGAAGAGAGGCCTTCCCCCAAAACCTCCTCAAGAATGACCTCGATGACTCACGAGAGAAATATACGCTCAACACGCCATGAACATCCTACCGGCTATTCGAAGAGGATGGCGCCAAGTGGCCGCACCTTTAAAGCCCGGAATTGGAAATCAAGAGAAATTGCCACTTTCACCGCTGAGGGCACACCACCAAGAATGCCACCAACCAAGGAGGAGATTGAAAGACTAATACGCCGGGTATCTAGGCCGTTTTATACAAAACCAACCCGTCCCAAAGAAATGCCGGGGGCAACCACCAGGAACCGCCAGGAGAGATAGAACAATTGCAGAGGGCCGCTGTTATCAGCCAAATATTCATTGCCGCCTTCAAGAGCCGACAAGAAGTCTCGGGTTGACCATTCTATCACCTTTGATGATTTAGATCTAGAGGGCGATCCCACATCAAGATCCCCTTGTCATCGCTGTGGTGATCCATGCTTCAATATTAAAAGGATATTGATCGACAATGGGAGTTCGGTTGATGTTCTTTTACCCACTTTCCCGCATGGGTATAGAAAGAGAGAAGCTTCAACCCGCCGTCCCAATCGTATGGATTTGATAATCGACCATTAGTGGAAGGGACATCGTCTTCCGTAACTCTTGGGAAATTTCGACACGCAACCCACTTGATACAATATCAGTCAAGTCCGAGTCCGCTGCATAATGCAATATTTGGGAGACCTCTCCAGTATATTCAAGTCACATCCGGCCTCACCTCAAGATGAAATTCCGACACCACCGCATCGGCGTGGTAAGTGGAATCACAGATAGACAAGCGCTATATCAAGCAAGCCACCATTTACGCAAGAACCTCAACATCGAGAACTTCGACGAGATGAGGATGCCTCGAAAGGGCTTCTCCAGCTGAAGATGTAATTTGTCTTCCTATCTCGTAAGTTGATCCATCGCGAAGGTGAAGGTGGGATCGTTCGCCACCGATAAATCGAATACGTAGATTTTCTCGCAAAAATCAAGATATCTTTGCCCGAGCGATCCGAGCATTCGGGCATTAAGTCATTACGCACTCCCTCAAAGTTGACTCAACCTACAAGCCGGTGATACAGAAGAAAAGAACCTTCGCTTCTGAACGATTGCAGGTCATAGAACAAGAAATCACCAAACTTCTGGAAGTCAAATTCATTCGAGAAGTCTACTACCCCACCTGGTTGGCTAACGTAGTGTTAGTCAAGAAGGCCAACGGTTCCTGGAGAATGTGCATCGACTACACTGACCTTAATCGTGCATGCCCAAAAGATAGCTTCCCCTTCCTCGACGACCAACTATGCGACATCGTGACATCGATGCCGAAGCTTCATGGATGCCTATTCGCTACAATCAAATCGGGATGAACAAAATAGATGAGGAAGCAACATCCTTCCAAAGATAAGGGACTATACGCTATCGTCATGCCATTCGGACTAAAAATGCCGGAGCAACATATCAACGCTTTATGAATAAGATCTTCAAGGATCTTATAGGCACAATATGGAGGTGTATGTTGATGATATCGGTGAAGAGCTTGGAAACATCACAAAGATATTTCGATCTGCAAGTTGCTTTGACATTCTTCGACACTACAAGATGCGGCTCAACCCAAGTAAGTGCATTTTGAGTTTCCTCTGGAAATTCCTACTTCATGGTCACTCACGGATAGAGGCCAACCCCGAAGATAAAAGCACTCAAGGACATGTCACCTCCAAGAACGATCAAGGAAGTCCAACGCTTGACCGAAGGATTGCGCTTTATCAGATTCTTGGCCCGCCAGAGATAAGTATCTACCATTCTTCAAAATCTTAAGGGTGCAGGAAATGGATTCCGCGACGATGAAGACCGCTTTTGAGCAACTTGGTCTATTTAGCTTCCCCTATTATCAAAGCCTATCCAAGGAGAGAAGTCGACATCTATCTTGTCGCTTTCCTCATGCCGTAAGTCTCGACACGCTGAGGAGAATTCAGAACGACCCATTTATTATGTCAAGAAAATTCTTTCGATACCGGACGCTATCCACTAGCAGATAAGACAAATCCCTAGTGCATTCTCGCACTAAAATTGACCGCATTTCGTGCCCACACCATCAACGCCTACACTCATCTTCCATTAAGAACTATTCTCGCAAAAGCCCGATGTATCCGGAAGGTTGATGAAGTGGTCTCGAGCTTGGAGAGTTTGACATCCATTTTCTTCCACGCCCGATATAAAGTCACAAGTGCTCTTACTTGTAGAATGTACCATCCCATCACCACCCAGATCATTCATCACTCCATGACAAATCAATGGACATTATATGTTGATGGAGCTGTGTACTTCCAAGGAGCGTGAATTTTGCTTATCTCCCCAAGTAAAATAACTTTAGAGTATGGGCTTCGACTAAAGTTCCCGCCACCAATAATGTCGCTGAGTACGAGGCCCTCATAGCAGGACTAAGGCTCGCCATTGACTGTGAGGTCGAACTTAGCCATCTACAGACTCACTTGGCCTCACTGTGTTGAAGGAGACTTCGATACACATCCCAGCCTTCCTCGCATCTTTTGGCAAAGTCACTTCTGCCGAATAGAGACCCATCGATAACTCATATTCTAAGGGAGTAACACGGAGCGATGCCCTCTCCAAGTTAGCCACAACAACACGTGAGATCTTTTCAAGAGAAAATACATGAGGACATCCACTTTCCCAAGATTCAAGGCCCTTGGGTGATACACGAGGACCCAAAAGAATCTTCATGGACCGATCATGTCCTTTCTTCAAAGCTGGGCCTTGCCAACAGATCCCACCGATGCTATCCGCCTCACGTAGAGTAATCGAACTTCACCATAATCGACTAACCTACAAGCGTCCTTCTAGGCCCTACTTAAAGTGTCTACCACCTTCTGAGGCTAACTACAATGCGAGAGGTTCATTCAGAATTTGTGGTGAACATTTGGGAGGAAAAGCCCTCGCCTCAAAATCATGAGGCAAGGTTTTACCGCCTACAATGAAGAAGGACGCATTGGAATTTGTAAAGAAGTGTAACAAGTGTCGCCATATTCCAATCTCACTCATACACCAGTAGAACTCACCACAATCAGCCCGCCCTTGCTCAATGGGGATCGATATAATGGGACCCTTTCCCATTGCCACCGGGCAACGAAAATTCATAATCTTGGCGTTGATTACTTCAAGTGGGTGGAAGTCAACTGGCCAAAATCACCAAACAAATGCCAAGCAATTTGTGGAAAATATTATTTGTCGCTTTGATTCCAAGAAAAAAATCATCACCGATAATGGACGCAGCTCACGTGAAAGACATTCACATCTTTTCGCCAGAGTCGACATCCGCTAATCCACATACTGTATCCCATCCACGTGCAAATGCGCACCGGTCACCAATAGACAATACTAAAAGGCTAAAGACACCAACCACACCGGGGCAATGGGTCAAGAACTATCCAATGTTCTTTGGGCTTACCGCACTACATCAAGGACCCTACCGAGAAACGCCGCATCGAATCAGGTCGATTCGACATCGGGTCCCGAGCCCTAGAACCCATAACTTTAATGCCGACAAAGAACGACGATAAGCTTTCGATTCCATCCGATCTCCGAGACCCGCGACATGTCAAGACAATGGCTTCTATCGAAAGGATTGCTCGAGGTTTCAACCGGCGGGTAAAGACCACCATATTGGGGACCTCGCCCCGAAGCTCACCGAGAAAAGGCCCACAATGTAACAAACTCTCACCAAGGCCCGTATGTGGTGGTGTCTAAAATCAAGCCCGCACGCTCAAGCTTAAGGATAGTATGGGAAGACTCTCCCACGCACTGAATGCTACAAACCTCCGTAAGTACTACCGGACGACGCCTTTTATTCTAGTGAATGCAAAACATTATCATCGTATGTTTGTATTGCAATTATTGTTATCAATTTATCGATAGCTCATACTTATTGTCCAACCTTGGCATCAAGGTGTTTGGATTTATGTTTCTATCTATGTTAAAATTCTCATACTTATTGTGACTTTTTCGCTTATGCTTGCATTTTAAAACACCACTCAAGAGATACATATTGATCTCATTGGTAAGATCGATCCCCGTGAATTGATCGATCTTCCTGAGTTAACATCGTAACGCCGATAAACAACTCGATAAGTTGGCAATCATAGACCGAACTTTCTCCATAAGTTAACATCATCGAGTAAACGATACACAACCTGAGATAGGTCAAAATCCTCGACAATTAGATCTTCCTATGTGTTAACATCGAGTCTGATAAACAACCTTGATAAGTTGGCAATCGACGCCTACAACTTTCTCCATAACTGTTAACATCATCGAGTAACGCCCTTACAAACCCAGATAGTCAAAATCCTCGATTCAATTGAGATCTTCATACAGTTAACATCGCCGAGTAACGCCGATAAACAACCGATAAGGCAATCCTCTATATCGCTACAACTTTCTCCATAACAAAGTTAACATCATCGGTAAACGCATACACAACCTAGATAGATCGAGAGGTCCTGGACTTCTACACCTCTTCCATACGTTAACGCCATCGTAACACCGACAAACAACCTCGATAGGTCAAAATCCTCGGATACCGAGATCTTCCTATACAGTTAACATCGCCGAGTAACGCCGATAAACAACCTTGATAAGTTGGCAATCCTCTCTACGCCTACAACTTTCTCCATAACAAAGTTAACATCATCGAGTAAACGCCCGATACACAACCTAGATAGATCGAGAGGTTCAGAGAACCTATAAATATATTCCGCAAGTTTGTCATCAAGTAACGTAATGATCTTAGAATAGATCGAATTACCCTAAAGGGATTCGATGATCTCTTCTATGAATCTTTATCATCGAAAGTACGCTTTGACACACAACTAAATATTCACAAACAATTTTGTATATTATTAATACTTCGCAGAACATACAAGTACAATCAACCGTAAATAATATACAACACTAAACAAATGCAACATAAAGGAACTACAACTACACTTTTGATGGTCTCATCAAGAGATGATGAAGAACTATCGAGTCATCCTCGCCGTCGCTAGAAGGTCTGGGAAGCTAGGCAGGAGAAAGGACCTCAACACCAGCCTCCTAGCTATGAGCACGCGTGTCCCCTTCAAGAAACCTGGATGAAGCCTTCATCAACACACGCCGCTCCAAAGCCTTCACCTCTACATCATACACGTGGTCTCGCCTCAACGTGATCCTCAGATGATACTCTTGAAGGTCGCCGAAGTTCTTGAAGTCCTCCACTACTGTGATCCGGCCCCGCTTCTACCCGAGATAAGGCGCCTCTTTCTCTCGAAAGACGGCGCCAGAATCTCTTCTTGCCTCAAGACCAAACCTTCTCGAAAAGATCTTCGATCCTCATGAGCAACCAACCTCTCGTCTAGCCTCCACTAATTCATCCCGAGTCCGCCAACTTCCCGACAAAAAAGAAAGAGAAGTCGCTGAGTCGCCAACTCGTCCCTACACTCATCAAGTTGATTCTCCAACACGGACATCTCTTTTACTTTCTCCACATACCGCTTCTTATATTCACCATGGAGAAACTTGACCTTCACGAACTCAATTCCATCATTCAAAGACAATGTTCATTTTGAAGTCAAGTTCTTGCTTCTTCAAGATTCAAATAAGAAAAATTACGTAAGCAGTGAAATGGGAAATAAAAGATGATGAACGCAAAGAAGGATTGTTACCGCTTCAAGATGTCGACCACCACGCAGAATGATTCAACACGCCCTCGTGAATGAAGATCCTTGGGACGACTACTGGGCCCATTCTTTTCGCATTCGATATCACCATCACCTCTTCGCCTCTTTTCCTCTTCTATTGGAGACGGGTCCTTCACGGAAGGAGCCGAGGACGCTGGGAGATCTGAAACCTCTTTGTTGGGCTTTCAACGAATGCATAAGACCGCCGGATGAATAGAAAGCCCCGAACAAAGATTCCTCCCGCACAAATTGCCGATATATCAATCTCAAATCAAGATCTTCAATATTCTGGAATTTCGTCCGGATATCTTCATCACAACTCAGGGGAATGGGTAAATCTCGCCTTTCCCCATTTCTGACCTCCATTCTTCACAAAAGAATCGCTTGCCCAACTCTGGGAGAATCCTTCGTCCGAGGTCAAGTAGTCGACTCGCAGTGATACGACCATGTGCATCGCAGTAAACTTGCACATCCGAGGTAATCAGTCGTCGCCGCCTCAAAAAAAGACTATAAGTCCCATCACGATCGCCATTGCTCCGCCGAAAACTGGAAATGCAAACCTCGATGTCGACAAAATGGCGATCATCTCGGGGGATGGGGAAACCGCAATCCAGCGCCCAAACTCATCTCATAAATGGTGAAATACCCCTGCGGCGGAGATTGGGCTCTATCAGACTTCTTCGGACACTTAAGAACCAAATCATTCGGAAAATAATATTTTTTCCGAAGCACGATCAATGTGTCTCCCGTGATCGACGACTCCCACGAACCTTCAGTCCTCCCATTTTTAGGAGGTTCCCTCGTCGCTGCCTCCGTTACAAGGGTCTGACGTGTCTCTTTCAAAAGATTCTCACCCATCTACAAACACCAGGCTGCACTCTTGGTGGAGAGGAGATGAAAAATTCCAAGAGTGCCCAAACTCCCACCGTGGGGAGGGCTATGCACTCTAAGAGGAGGAGAGGTTGATCGAGTGCCCAAACTCCCACTGTGGGAGGCTATGCAAGAGGAGGAGAGGTTGATCCAAAAAGAGTGCCCAAACTCCCACCAGGGGGAGGGCTATGCACTCTAAGAGGAGGTAGAGGTGGATCCAAAAAGAGTGCCCAAACTCCCACCAGGGGGAGGGCTATGCACTCTAAGAGGAGGAGAGGTTGATCCAAAAAGAGTGCCCAAACTCCCACCAGGGGGAGGGCTATGCACTCTAAGAGGAGGAAAGGTGGATCCAAATAGAGTGCCCAAACTCCCACCAGGGGGAGGGCTATGCACTCTAAGAGGAGAAGAGGAGATGAGAAAGGTGTGCCTTCTCCCTTAGCCCTAGGGTTTTATAGACCCCTAGGGGCAAAAGCTGCAAAAAAACCGCCCCAAAACCGGCCAAACCGGCCAAACGGGCGGAGACCAGCTCATGTGTGACCATGAGCCATGGCCCCAGATCCACTGTGCAGCCAGTCTCGGGCAAACTCGCCCGTGGTACAATGCCAGCAGCAACCGGTCTGGGTCAGCCGCCAGCGCGGGCAACCGGCCATGACCCATCCATGCGCCATTCAGCCGCCATAGATGCAGTCCCCCAGCAGTAGAACGACTGATTAGTATGTATATGCGGTGCATGTCTTGTAGCCAGCCCGCGCCTTGTGGCTCAGCGCCCATGAGCTCCCGGGATCGTGATCTGAAATCTCGCCGGCATACTATCATATTTCGCGCATGAACTTCCAATAATATTGTCGCGGAAGATCGTTCTCAAATCTTGGACTTGATTTTCATTGAATTTATATATTTTTGGATGACGAGATAATGTCACCCAAAATAGAACAACGGCGTCCTCGAAAATTGTCGATCAGGAGGCATTTTGAAATGCTTGATCAATCACCCGATTTACACTGATCAAAGCGTCTCGATGACGAACATAGCAACATCAAGCATGGTTCCGTCAGCTTCTTCGGTCAGTATCGAGTATGAAAATGGATCTGATCCTAAATGGTCACCAAAGCGACATATTTATGGTGGTCGGCGGCTCGTCAAAAGAATCCGATCAGATCATTCCGACATCATTAAGGCATCAAAATACCGTCCATCGAGGGATCTGGCGTCCGTCGGTGGTTATGGGAGTGGTTGGAGTTTTCCAATTTACAAGGCTGCCACCACTCCAAAATCTATATAAATGATTCTCACCTTGAGGGGCGAATCGATTTGAAGAGAGCTTTGAGCGGAAGGTCCTTGGACGATCTATCACCCAGGTGCCACAGCGTGAGATCGGGGCTTTCAGGAGATGCAGGAGGACTAGAAAAAGGTTCAGCTCCTTTCTCACGAAGATCAAGGTGGCTCCCGAAGATCCGTTCGCTTTTGAAACTTCTCCCAGGTTGGAGTTGAGATATTTTTCTACACATATTGTTTTGCACACCTTCTTCTCGAACTAACGAGAAGCGGAGCTCTTTCTTTGATGAAAGGTTCTGTGGGCAAGGCCGTGGTTTCCCTTGGGGTTTTCCACGTTATAACCCTGTTCATATCATTGTGTGTAATTGGATAATCTTTGAAGATCTAGCATCTACGGAATAAAATACTCTCTCTAGCATGCAAAAATTATAATGAAAAATGGGAGGCCGAAAGAAAGACTACAGCAAATCAGGCAACAGTGAAAAATAAAATACCAGACCAGAAGACAAAGGCTGCCACTAAATGAACCTCACTATAATTCATTTCTCTTTTTTTTTTTTTTGCAAATGATAATAAATATTTATTTTAGATGCTTCAGATAAATCACTCTAGAATACTATTATAGAATTTTATTATGCACAAGTAAAAGAGCATTCTAGAATGTGGGTTCATCTTCTAAAGCTCAAATAATTTAATGAGCTAAAATCAAATTTAATTTTTAACAGCAGCAGCACTCTAACCAACTCCACTGTAGATTTGTTATTGTTAAATTAATGGTGAAATTTTACTTGATCGTCAAGCTCTTCGTCTTGCTTCTCATTCTGATCACCAGTTTGGAAATAAGATTTTCTTTTGTCTCAAGGTTTATTGCAAATATGCCAAATATTACTGTATCTTGGTGTAGCAAAGGCTCCAAAATAAGGTCAACTGTCATTCCTCTACGAGCATGCTTGGAAGCATCCGCAGATGTGCTGAATCGCATTAAAATGTTTTGCAAATTTTCCCTAATTGTCTCCTGTAAATAGCTAATTATGTATTACCGATAGGTTTGAAATTTTAGGATAGTTGATTTCTGCTCTCAATCTTACCGCTGTTTCCCAACATTATGTTAGGGTGGGTTGGTGGATGAGCGGCCTTAATGATTTTTTTTTTTTTTTTTTTTGAGAGAGAGAGATTTATATATGTATTATACAATTCTTATTTATTTGTATATCTAATACATAAGCTTAATATTTACATATATAACATTTAAATATTTAATATCACATCAAATAATATATATATATATATATCACTAGTTTTTTTAATGTGAAATTTACTTTTCATGTATAAAAAAGAGTTGTATAGGTACATATGAAATTTTAGATATTAGATATATAAATATAAAAAAATATCTATTATGTATGTAAATTTTTCTTTCGTTTAAGTGGAATCTTAAAATATAAATTTGATATAGTTGAAATTTAATTTAAAGCTCGTTACAATAGCTTTTAAAGCCTTTATCAATTAAATTAGTTAATACGCATGCCAAGGACATTTTAGACAGCCAAATGCGCTGAAAAAATATTTCATACACCTTGATTGGCATTGTTAAGAATTAGTACTGTAGTAATATTAATAGAGTATTATGAAAGAAAAATATTAATTAAGTATATTATAAAAATATATTAAATTTATCTTAAGCAAATTTCTTCTCAAATAGTTCCTGCAATTCAGGGACATATTAATTAGAAAAATTTATATCCAAACTACCTAATTTTTATGTATTTGTAAATCAAATATCTTTATTATTTTAACTGCTGAACATCAGGGTGTATATTATTTAATTTTAATCAAAAAATTAAATCGATCATTAAATTTTTTAGTAATTTAGATTTTGATTTTAATTAATAAAAACTTTTATCTTTGATTTTTGAATCAGTTTATTAAATAAAATTTTGAATGAAACCAAATGAATATAAAATAGCCAATTACTTTTTTTGGTTATATATATATATATATATATATATATATATATATATATATATATATATATATATATATATATATATATATATATATATGTGTGTGTATGTGTGTGTATTGTAGCTTGTTCATTATATATTAAAAAATATACAATCAATATAAATTTTGTAAAAAATTTTTAAATGTAATAAACTTCAATTTATCAAAAATCAAATCAAATTGTTATTTAGTTTATTCGATTTTGCACCTATTTGATAGATTTTATCTAATTTTTTGAGAATTCAAAATCAATTGATTTTAAAAAAGTCAATATATATATCTCTAACTAAACTCATGTAATTATGCATATTATGATCAAATCTTTCAAAATTTTGAAAAAAATATGAAAAAATAAATGTGTTGAGGTTTTGTTATGAATTTTAATATTTGAGTTATAATTAGAAAATTTGAAGAGTGGCTTTGATATATAAATGTACAAAAAATTGCAATTATGCAAATTCCCTTATTAATGGGGTATGCCAAGTTTTTATGTATTGACTTTTATAGTATTTTAGTAGTGTAATCATATTTTTGAGAGTGCACCAAAGCATCAGAGCACTTGGTAGGACTTATCCATTCTGTTGTAGCCCGTATTCGAGTCGCATGAGTGTGCGTGTAATTGTCATTAAGGCTCAAACGCTTTAAAAAAAAATATTTTGAAGAATATTTTTAATGTGATGTTAAAGATTTTGAATAATTAAATATTAAATATATAGAAATATATAAAATATATATAATTTATATGTAAAATCTCTAAATTAATAATAAACCGTATATAAAGGGATAAATTTTTTTAAAAATCTCTCCCTCGATGAATGCATGCTCATAAAGAGATCATAAAGAGATGTACTATCCCAACTCATCAAATTAACACACCCAAACCAAAATTTTTATGATGTCAAATAGTGCATTCTATTAAAATGAAAAAAAAAAAGGAAATGATTAATAAAGCTACAAAATGAAGTGAATTAAGGTGGGATATGAAAAAAATTGAAAAGCTTGATCATTTTCCATCCATAAATACCACCCCGGGCCCACGCCTTCCATGATGTTTATTTATTAAGCCTTATAAACAGATCTAACACTCAATTGAGCCATCACCAAAAGTTCATCTCTGTCTCGCTACTAGTCTCAATCGCAAGCTATCATGGCATCTTGCATCAATACGTTAAAAGATCACCAGGCCTTGTACGGCACGCCGCTGCCGGCGAGCCCACGCATATCCTTCTCCAGCGACCTTACCGCAGAGGCACAACCTCCTCCGCGAGACATCGTCACTCCCGACCCGAACTTCGAGTTCGCGGTCGGAGTCCGGCCCATGATCGCCGCCGACGAACTCTTCTTCAAGGGCCGCATGCTTCCACTGAGCTCCGGACCGTCGGCGAGGTTCACCACACTCCGCGATGAGCTCCAGACCCTCACTGAGGGTGACGAGGGTGCCCCGCAACCCAAGGGGTTCATGCGGTGGAAGGGGTTCTTGGGCATTAAACGGGCCAATAGCGGGCCTTCATCCCGGAAAAACGATAAATCTGACAACTCTTCCGCAACCACAGATGCCGCCGGAGAGCCATTCCGGAAACTTCACGCAGGTAACTAATCAGCGTCCTCTTGGTCATTTAAATAGTTTATTATTATTTTTTCATGAATTAATATAAATTATGCTTTGCGAACAAATAGGAAGCGAAAAGACCGAGCTTTGACGGCATTTCATGAGAATCTAGTTCAGAACATTCAGTGTACGTCATCCTATGCAAGATTTAAGAACCACTTATTTTGCATTGAAATGCGTGCAGTACGAGTGTCATGTGTCAGATTTGATGAGGATGATTTGGGCGAAAGTGATTTCCAAAATAACTCTGAATTTAGTTAAGGACTTGTAATTTGTAAAGATATTTACTTCTATGGTTGTATTTGGTGACGCTTAACTATCACTGTTGTGTTTGCTGAGTGAGCTGAATTGTATGTTATGACTGTTATTTGATTTTGATTTTCTTTTTTCGTTGGCATGAGGATGTGTTGTTTAGCTGGCTTGGTCTGCTGCTGGTTTTTGTTATGATAGTTCAATGTGTACAAGAGAAACTGTAGCTGGAAACATTAATGTGTGATGTGTTTTGAATTCAGATCTGTTTCTAGAGCAATGAAGGCATTTGTTTATTGCTTTGATATGGCAGACATTTGTTTCAACATTTTTAGGTTTTTCTGTACTATTTTGTCTCTTTAGAGGTCAATATTCTTGAAATGAAAGGACTAGAAAAAAAAAAACTCATTCATGATTATCGTACGTTTAAAAAAAATAATAATGATAGTAGAATGAAATTAATGATTCTAAGGGCTTATTTGATTGGTTTAAGTTGGAAATCACATCTTAATAACTAATGAAATTTATAAAATATAATTTTTTATTATTATACATTCATATTGCTTTAAAATTTTATGAATTAACTCAAAACTCTTTTCATAATAAAATCTTTAAGTTTGGAAGATTTTTATAGAAACTAGACTGATTTTATGTGAACAAACGAACCAAGCGAGCCTGCCGAGTTCAAGCTCGTTTGCCAGTATTGAGCTCGAGCTCGAGCTCGTTTAAAAAAATTGTGTTCGAGCTCGGCTCGAGTTTGTTCGTGAGCGGTTGATTAGCTTATCGAGCCTATTAACAACTTGTTTAATGAAATAAATGAGCCTTAATCTTAATCAGTCATTATCAAGCCTTAATGCGTCTTAATGAGCCTTATATAGTATCGTTTATGAAAGCCTTAATCGGTATAATCGAGCCATTATCGAGCCTTATGATGTCGTTTATGAACAAGTCTTAATCCGACTTGTCGAGCCATTATCGAGCTCTTAACGAGCTGTTCATTTAAATGATAATTCATAAACTTAACTGACAATAACTTTTATTTGAGCGTTCATCTAACAATCGGTATTTAGTGTTGGCTCGTTGATTAATTAAATGAGCGAACATAAACGAGCTCTAATCGAGCCGAGTCACGAGTAGCTAGTTGAACGCTCTGTCCGTTTGCATCCATAATTTTATGTTTTTATATATCTAGCACATAATATTTGATATTTATATTACTAATATTTTATCTATATATGAAAAGATATATTGACTTTTAAAAATATAATAATAATACTATTATTTTATATAATATATAAAATTATAATGTAATATATATATATATATATATATATATATATATATATATATATATATATATATATATATATATATATATATATATATATTAAAATTTAACTGTTAGATATGTAAATATATAAAAATGATATGACATGTATATAAATACCCCCTTTAATCTTATGAGTGAAAACTAAATTTTCACCTTATAAAAATATTTTGTAATTTTCATCTATTTAATCAAAATGAGGCTAAATTTATTGATCATGGGCTATAATAAATAAAAGTTTTTGACAATTAAAATTTACTTTTTTAGAAGAGAATTTTTTTTTGAGGAGAGTATGTGATTTCTTTACGTTAGATTTGCTTTCAGCAATAATATTCTGATTAGAAACTTCTTTATTTTTATTAATGGCAGACCTCCTTTCGGAAATTTAGTGACTTTCCTGTAGAAGCTGAGGTAATATAGCATATTAATATATTATGATACTAGCTATTGGTAGCGAATCGATTGGATGAGCGTTTTATACATAAATGCTCTGAATACGTTGTCTCAATGCCTCTGCAATTATTGTCTAGATTTAGTATTTTTATATCGTATTCATGAGAAAAAAATATTTAAAATCATTTACATCAGTAAATTTGTTTTCATATATTATTATGCCGGCACTGAGCTGTAGGCGCCTTATAAGTGGCTCTGGCCAACTGATCAGGTTTTTTTTTTTTTTTTGGAAAAATTGAGGGCATTGCCCAATATTATAAATCCAAAAGTGAAGAAAATTACGTGTGTAAAATTAAGGGAAGAGACTAGCAGTTAAGAAGATAAAATGGATAACCAGAATCCATTACTCGCCAGAAATTACAAACATACAACAAGAACAGCCCTCACAAGACTATTAGGAGAAGGAAAACAAAATAAGGAGATTCAGACCACAAAAAGCTAGAATTATCAAGCTAGCGGAATTCATCAAGGACATTGCTGGTAAGCAAAAATTGTATCTGCGGTTGCCTTCAAAGCCGTCCAATGGAACCACAAAAATTCCCCCTATAAGTATCATTGGAGCCACAGAAGAGACAAAACGGTCCAGGTTGCCGTGAAGGCCCTCCCATCAAAAAGCACAGCAAAAATATAACCCCCTTCTGGTCATCATTGTCCATCCGAAGGCAAACACCACGCAGGGGATACAGAGAAAAAGAGAGCCAAAAATAAACAGCGATTATGGAGGATCGAAGTTCCTCCACTACTTCAAAATATCTAGGGCGTTAGCCATGTAATTTTGGTTTTCCATCTTTAAGTTTAGCGATACCATTTCCTTAATTAAGGAGACAAGAGCAATAAAAGGTAAGCAAGTAGATGAGAATAACCAATTATTCATTTCTCTCCAAATAGAGTAAACCATTATAGCAATAATCAAATAATGCAATCTAATGATCACCTTGTTAGAGATATCATCCTTAGTATAGAGTACCTGATGTAAGGAAGCCTGCAGTAGGAAGAAATGGCCATTTGGGAGCAGGGATCTAACCAGTTTCATAGAGATGGGACATTCAAAGAATAAATGGTTATGAGATTCAGTGGAAGAATTGCACAGACAGCAGTTTACAGTAGATCCAATGCCCCTCTTTGCCAAGATATCAGAGGTTTTAAGCCCACCCAAATATGCAAGCCAACAGTATAGAGCATAGTTAATAGCATGGCCCTTAAACCATATTTCATCAAACTAGTTGACATCAGGGAGGTGATCATAAACAGCGAACCTGAAATTCATATTTGAAGGAGAACTGCTATTATACCATGCCATGACATCATCACCTCCTCTTATAGGAATGGACAAGATTTTGCTAGTAAGAATGGGATATGCAGCAGTGAAATGAGGAGGTAAACTCCATAGTCCATTATCAATGATAGAGCACAGCCTAGCATTACCCAGTAGTTGAGAGCAATCAGACCCCAAGATATTAACTAGAGAGGAATCACCACACCAAGGGTCATAGAAAAGGAAAATACCATACCATTCCCAACATGAAAAAGAAATTTATCTTTAAACCTGATTGCAGTATATACGATGGCTTTCCAAAGAGGAGAGGCTTTACAGGGGGAGGGATACTAGATTGATATATATTTGGAGTGACACCATTTAGCAAATAATGAAACACCCAAGCTAACCTTCCAAGAGATCTTAAGTTTGCAAATTAAGTTAAGAGCCGAAATGAGACCAACACCACCTTTCTCTCTTGGCAGCGTCGTGCGATCCCAAGATATAGTATGAAGTTTCTTGGACTCCCCAGCATGATAAAAGAAATTGGCCGTAAAAGAACTTATGCGTTTTAATATGCCTTTGGGAATGGTAATGGCACGAAACCAATAAGCAAGATAATTGTTAACCGAAGATCGGATTAGTTAGTATCTACCACCCAATGATAGGAACTTGCATTTCCAACTAGCCAACCAAGTTTGTAGCTTATCAAAGAGACCATAAGTAAGCCATTTTAATAGTGCCAGTGACTAAAGGTAAGCCAAGATATTTGAGAGGAAAGGTACCTTGGCCAATATTGAGTATTTGAGTGCATTCACTCATCCTTTTACAATTTTTTGAAAAATAGATAGAGGATTTATCAGAGTTAACCTCCAACCTAAGGTAAGATTCAAGAGTATTAAGGGAGGATTTAAGAGAGTGTAAAGTATCCTGAGAAGCAATCCCCATGGCTAGGAGGTCGTCTGCATAGAGAAGGTGGGAAATGTTGCAGTTTCCATAGGAGCAAGGTGAGTAGTGAAGGAGATCAACTTCCCTATCAATGAGACTAGAAAAGGCATCCATGGCAATAGTAAAAAAGAAAGGGAGAGAGACGACAACCCTATCTCAACCCATTTGTAGAGAAGTAGCCTTTAATACTGTCGTTCAGCACAATGGAGAATGGAACATCCATGATACAAGCTTCCACCCACTTAGTGAATCTGATAGGAAAGCCTTTGGCAAAGAGTCTATGCATAAGTGAGAACCTATTTACTTTGTCAAAGGCTTTCCTGAGATCAAATTTAGCAAGGAAATAACCATTGCACTTAGGAGAAGAGAACTCATTGCAAATCTCATAGGCCAAAGAAAGGTTTTCAGCAATGTCTCTCCCATGAATGAATGCAGACTGAGCTTGGTTAATGAGGACAGGAAGTAAGGTCTTCATTCTATCAGCTAAGACCTTGGCAGTGATCTTATAAATGGTGTTACAAAGGGAAATTGGCCGGAAGTCATTAATCAAATTAGAGTGTTTAACCTTTGGAATCAAAGTAAGTAGGGTGTGCTTGAATCTATGAGGCACCTTGCTGGTTTTGAAGAAGTAGTGAATAGCTTTAAGGAAGAGATTTCCTGTAACATTCCATGTTGCTGTAAAGAATTTGGAATTGAAGTCGTCTGGTCCCGGGGTTTTATTATCACTAATACTCTGAAGAGCATCTAAAATTTCTTGGTCTCTCACATCGGTAGATAGCTCGCTTGAGAGGAGAGAGACAATCTCCCTTGGAATATCCCTGCAAGGATAAGAGAATTCTTGTTAAATAGAGTAGAGAAATACTTACACAATTCCTCAACGATCAGGCTCTAGTCAGACACAATTCCATTAGGAGTTTGAATTTGCCTAATGAGGTTTGAGTTCTTTCTTTCTTTAATAGAATAGTATAGGTATTTCAGATCATCATCAGCTTGAGATAACCAATGCTCTTTGGTCCTTTGCTTGATACATAAGCTCCCCTTATGTAGAAGGTCAAGATATCTCAATTTTATGTCCTTAGCATCAAGAGTGAGGGAGGAGTTTTCAGGATCTTTATCAAGTTTAGATAAAATGAGCTCCTGATCTTGTTTTGTGATCTCAATTTGTTGCTCGAGAGAAGTAGGTTCCCTGAACATTCCTTTAAGGGCCCACTTCACATGCTTGAGTTTGTAGGAGAGGACATATAGGGAATCCCCTTGAATGTAGCACCTCCAAGCAAAAGAAATAGCATCTTTAAATCCAGAAGTTTCAGTCCAGTAATTTTTAAAGAGGAATCTATGAGAGGGGATAATAGGAAACTGAGGAATAATCACCAGAGGGAGTGATCAGATGAGAGGGGGGTAGGACTTTATAGTGAGAAGAAGGGAAGAGATCCAGTCAACTTGTGTTGCAAAGAACTCTATCTAGTTTGAAAAGGATAGGTCGATTCAGCCTGTTGATTGGACCAGGTAAAAAATAATCCAAAGCTAGATAGTTCTAGAAGCTCACAGTCTTTGATACAAGTCTTAAAGTCAAGTGAATTATTGAAGAGGCAGGATTGCCACCACCTTTTTCTTTCCCAGGAAGGGTACAATTGAAATCACCCATGATGATCTAAGGGTGATTGATGTGAAGCGCTATATCTCTAAGAGAGTTCCACAAAGAGACCCTGACATCGGCATCATTATCAGCATAAACACAGGTGAGGAGAAAAGGAGAGTTACCCGAGCTAGAGATGCATCCATGTATGAGTTGGTGATTTCTTATAATAGGGTCGTAAGTTTTCGATTCCACTTTATCCAGATTCTTCCACCATGAGAGCGGTCAAATTGGATATGCTTGCCTGGTTTAAACATAGTAAGGTTATGAAATAAAGGGGAGGGGTGAGGAGAGTCACATTGGAGTTTAGTCTCCAGAAGGCACAAAAAGTCGATATGTGTTTCCTTGATTATTTGGAGACAGTCGAGCTTCCTACCATCTGCAGAAAGACCTCGCACGTTCCAACATCCCAGGCTGGGCTGAGTCATTGAGAGGAGGACGAGGAGGGCTTTTTGCCCTTCTTTTTATTCCCCTTATGAGGAGTAGGGGTGGGGTTTGATGATGCTTTGGAGGAATTTTCCTCCAATGAGGTTTTACCAGGAGTTTTAGGAACTTTATCAAGCAGTTTCTGTTGAGTACCACGGGTCGGTGAGGTAGCAGCAGAACGAGTGATAACACCTGATGTTGAAGAGCCACCAGCTTTATTCGTCTGGGGGAGATCGTCATGATCCATATTGAGGTGGAATTCCTCATTCCGTTCTATCGGGTTATCAAGAGGAGGGGATTGAATTGGTGGTTGGTTGAGATCAATAATGGTCTTAGAAGAAGAGGGGATATCAGGTCGTTCCTCCATAATGACCTCCTGTAGAATAGGAACTTCAAGGGAAGGAATAGGGGTTTCTTCATTTAGTTGCTCTTCTTGGGTTTGTGTGTTGAGATTGGTGAAAGAAGAGACCTGTCTTGGCCCTTTCAGAGGAGCCAACTCCGACTCCTACCACGATTTGTCACACGGGGGGTGGGGTTAGCAGGACAATTGTTATCATCATGTGAGAAAGTATTGCATTTGGAACATGAGGAAGGTTTCCAGTCATAAAGGATTTCTGTTAAATTCATACCGTTAAGATTGATTGGTAGAGTGGAAGGGGAAGAGGTGTTAATTTGCACACAAATACAAGGTAATCCTAGATTTAGCGATGTGAGTTGTCCACACAGGGGTCCCAATGGTTCAACTTTAGAGAAACCAGCTTTGTTCCACAGACAGAGAGGGAAGTTAGGTAGTTTGATCCAGATAGGAAGTTCAGATATGAGTTCTTTGGAAGGTCGAAAATTTCACTCCCATTTTTGGAAAACAAAGGGCCGGCCATTGAGGAAGCAAGGTCCATTGTCCCAAACCTAATTAAAATCTTCCAAACAAGTAAATTTAAAAAGGAAGATGTCACCTTCAAGGGTAAGGAGTTCCAAACTTTCTTTGAACTTCCATTTCTTTCTAATGGCAGCGAGAAGAGAGCCGTAGTAGGGCCTTTTACCTATGGCATGACCAATTAGAGAGATTCCACTCTTTCTTCCCTTCAGCAACCTCTTCAGCTGAAAAGGAGACAACCTATGAATCGGAGGGGATAAATGAGAGGGGGATTTGCAGACATTTGTCATTCTAAGCAAGCAGCAGGTCCTTCCAAATACTAGGTCTAGAAGGGGAAATATTCGGCTGACCAAGAATGGAGGAGCTTGGGGAGGACGAAGCAAGGGGAGGAAAAGAGATATTGAATGTATGGTTAGTAGCGCAGAGGCCCATGGCTACCCAATGGGAGCAGGGACCGACCTCCAGCCTAGACCAAAGGTCAGAAGCGGAGAAGGAGAGGAAGAGTAGTGTAGAGGAGAACGGAAGAGGATGAAACAAGGGGAAAGAGAAGAGGAGGAGAAGACGGGTGAAGAAAAAAACCTAGGCACATCGCACTCTCCACTTAACTGATCAGGGGTTAAAGCTTGGCCGGCTTAATCTATTTAGATGAGATTGTCAAATCAAAACTTCAAGCATGTTGTTAGGTTTTAGAGGTGCGAAAAAAATTATAGAATAAGCTTCTCAAATAAAAATGTATCTAAAGTGAGAAGAAATTTATTCTAAATAACATTACATTTTATAAGAAATTATGATTGTAAAAAAATTATTAAATTTGAATGTAATAATGTTTTTTTAAATATATTATTTATAAAATATTTTAACATTTTGAAGAAGTGTCTAACACGCCTAATATATTGTGTGAAAAGCTTGTGATACTTCTCTTTTTCTTACTAGAGGATTAGAGGTGAGCAATGAGAAATAGAGATACATGAAATTGACAAAAAAAAAAAGAAACAATTATATACATACCGTTGAATAATTATGTTTTCACATATCTAATACCTAAAATTTCATATTTACATAAATAACATCTTATTATGTAGGTAAATGAGCATTTAACTTTAAAAAGTAGTTGATTGTGATATTTTTATATGATATTAAAAGTTTAAGTATAATTATTGCATACTAGAAAATCAGTTGCGGTAGAATAAACCTTCACGCCTTAGCTTTGTATGAAAATCTAACATGCACACAGATAATTGAAAAAAGAATAAGAAACTCTAGAATTTTTATGTGAAAAAATCTCGAAAAGAGGGAAAAAATCACGGGGCCTAGCCCAGTAAAAATCTACCACTATGTATATGTTTCAGAGTACAAAATTTTTCCAATAACGGAATTACGTATTGTATATAGAAGGCTCATGGGAATCGAATCGACAACAAATGCCTATATAGTCACAGTTGGGTTACCAGCGTTGTTGGTAGCAATTGGTGATGGTAAGCAGGATCAGTGGCCAAGCGGTGGCCGCGGTGGTCGGCTGGCTTGAGGCCAGCGGCGATGAGTCGGCTGACCGCGTTGATGACAATAATGATTGATGGTGGTAATGACGACGCGTGGCACGGCAAACGCAACCAGCGACGGTGGCGACAGTTATAGATCTGCAGGATGACCCGATGAGGGCGATGACCGGCGGTAATGACCGGCGACGGTGGTTGACGACAATGCCCGACGACGGTGGTCGGCGACAGTGGTCGGCGGTGACGACCGGCAGCGGAGATTGACGACGACGAGGTCGACGCCGGGCGACTATGTGCAATGGCCGGGTATTGGCGCCAACGGAGGAGGTCGGCGGTCGAGTGGTGGCACGATTATGCTTAGAGGATTTTCAAGCTTTAGAGCTCTCTCTCTTCTCTTTTGCTTAGCCCCCCTCATGTGAAGAATGAGGGGTTATTATAGATTAGAGAGAAGATATTTTCGTAAATACATGCAAAATCCAAACCACTCCATCGGATGGCTCATGATGATTCCCTTGATTATCTGATTTATTTTGTATATTTAAATGCTCAAATGAAGTCGTAATCAAGATCTTGGCTTAAACCGGCCATCAAGACGCTTCGATTGATCATAAACACTCCATATTTAAGAACTATTTGGGGATTTAACCGATATCTCAAAGTTTCCAATGATTTTAAGTGTTGATCTCTAATTGTTCAACTTAGGATCAACTTGCATTTAACATCAAGATTCGTGCTTCGACTAGTAGTACTTTTAGTATCATATCAATAATATATATATTTAAGGATCATATATATATATATATATATATATATATATATATATATATATATATATATATATATATATATATATATATATATATATAAGAATTGTGTGGTACTTATTTAAATCCCAAAAAAAAATCAAAATTTTGTTAATGCAAGCCATTTTGGCTCACAAATTGTGTTTGTGTTGTGTCCCAAGTTATTTTATAGGCCGTTCAAATAAAATAGAGATAGATTTTCTGACCTTTGTTGCTGAACATGTTTAGGTTACGATTTGATGATCTAGTTTTATCCATTTTCATGAATATTTGAGCATTTATCAAAATTGTCAAAATAAATAAATAAATAACAAACGAGTTGATTTGGAGTTACAGATATTATTTAAAAAAAAAATACATCTAAACAAACTTACCAGATTTTCTTCATTAAATTGCCGTAATTGCATTAATTATACACTTGTAGCTTCACAGACATATCATATTGAATACTATAATATACTTATATATTGTTTATCAAATATCATATTATAAAAATTTACGTATATAATGATATTATTTGGTGTGACATCCAATTTAATATATATATATATACGCTACGCACGCGCATTTGTGAAAGAGAAGTTGGATTACAGCCCAGCAGACTTCTATCATGTCCCCAAATAAATCAGGCCTCCAAATCACATTTATCATGACCTACAAAATATATGGTTAAAGTGAGACGGATTGATTGCATATATATAAATATAAAATAGTACGAATTCTTTCTTTATTATTATTATTTTTTTTTTTTGAAGAAACTTGAACAAAAATCTTTTAATTATATTACTCTAAATTACTCTCGAAGTAAAAAAGTAATCTTTAACCGAAGAAATTAGATGGCATTCTCGGTTCTCTTACCAAACGTTTTTTTTTTTTTTTGAAGAAACTTGAACAAAAATCTTTTAATTATATTTGTTGACCTCCTAATGTCATAAATCGAGTCAGCATCGTCTAATTCGAGACTTTGAAGCAATCGCGCAAATCAAGACCGAAATGACCTCATCAAAATTGTCTAAACGACTGATCATCAACGGACGCCGCTATGCTCGTAACGCCGAAATTGATCAATTATAAATATCAGAAATCCAACGATCAATCGATTAAGCCGGTATCAATACGCCGACAATATCGGAAGCGAGATGACGTCCAATGACCTCCGCTCACGAATCGACTTTATTAGCTTCAAAACATCAAAACTATCGAACGAGACTATTCATGTAATTCGGATGAGTCTGCAAATGTTGAATAAGCATGACAGCACAAATCGATAAATGTGAACGCCTATGAAAATGGTCAAACGATCGACGTTAAATGTCAAAATTGGTCGGATATAAATATCGCATTTAATGATCAACCGATCGAGCCATCAACACGCCGCACATATCAAAGTCGTGAGGCACGAATAAAGTCAACTCCGTTCACAAAATTGATCATGTCATTGGCTTCGAAACGTTGGAACTTAGCAAATGAGACTGTTCGCGCTCAATTCAGATGAGTCTGTGCAAATGTTGAATGATTTGAAATGACAACGCAAAATCAAATAAAACGATTGGATGTACCAAAATCAACTCAAAATGACCTGACTGAAGCGGTCTCATTTGATAAATTTTGACATTTCGAAGCGAATGAGATGATCAATTTTATAAACGGATGTCATTTGACTTTCGTCGACAGACCTTCTTTCGGAAATTTAGTGACTTTCCCGTAGAAGCTGAGGTAATATAGCATATTAATATATTATGATATTAGCTATTGATAGAGAATCGATTGGATGAGCGTTTTATACATAAATGCTCTGAATACGTTGTCTCAATGCCTCTGCAATTATTGTCTAGATTTAGTATTTTTATATCGTATTCATGGAAAAAAATATTTAAAATCATTTACATCAGTAAATTTGTTTTCATATATTATTATGTCGGCACTGAGCTGTAGGCGCCTAATAAGTGGCTCTGGCCAACTGATCAGGGGTTAAAGCTTGGCCGGCTTAATCTCTTTAGATGAGATTGTCAAATCAAAACTTCAAGCATGTTGTTAGGTTTTAAAGGTGCGAAAAAAAATTATAGAATAAGCTTCTCAAATAAAAATGTATCAAAATGAGAAGAAATTTATTCTAAATAACATTACATTTTATAAGAAATTATGATTGTAATAATGTTTTTTTAAATATATTATTTAGAAAATATTTTAACATTTTGAAGAAGTGTCTAACACGCCTAATATATTGTGTGATAATTTTTCTTACTAGAGGTAGAGGTGAGCAATGAGAAATAGAGATACATGAAATTAAAAAAAAAACATTTATATACATAGCGTTTAATAATTATGTTTTCACATATCTAATACCTAAAATTTCATATTTACATAAATAATATCTTATTATGTAGGTAAATGAGTATTTAACTTTAAAAAGTAGTTGATTGTGATATTTTTATATGATATTAAAAATTTAAGTATAATTATTGCATGTTAGAAAACCACATGTATAATTCAATGCTGCTTTATATAGAAATCTAACAGAACACGTGATAATCAAAAGAATAAGAACCCGAATTTTACGAAAAAATATCGAAAAGAGGAAAATCACACAAGATAAAACTCTTCCATTATGTATATGTTTGAGTACAAAATTTTCAGATAATTACGAAGATATGTGAGAAGAGTCGACAATGAAATCTGAATCGACAACAAATATAGTTATAAGATTATTGTTTGGCAATCGCTGATAAGAACATTCGATCAGCGAGACGGATAAGAGATGGTCACGATGATTAGATAAACCGGCCGACTATGGCGACGATACGACGCGGTCACGACGGATGCGGTAAGCAGATGGTTACGACAATGATGATCGATGGTGGTACCGACGATGGCGACCGGTGGTAATGGCAACCTCGACGGGCACTACTACTAGTTGGCGTGGATGACCGACGATGATGGTCGATGGCGATGACCTATAATGACCGGCCAATGGTTGACGACAATGACGACGAATTACCACAATGGTCGGCGGCGGAGATTGACGATGACGAGGGTCGACGCTGGCGGTTAATGGCGGCAGCCGGCGGTAGTGGTTGGCGGCCAACGGAGGTGGTCGGCGACCATCGAATGAACGACATGCTTAGAGAAATTTTCGCTTTAGCTTCTCTCTTTCAACTCACCTAAGATGCTATTTATATATTAGAGAGAAGGTATTTCTGTAAATATAGGCAAAATCTAAACCATTCCATCGAATGACTAATGATGATTCCCTTGATCATCTAATTTATTTTGTATATTTAAATGCTCAAATGAAGTCAGAATCAAGAGGTCTTGGGCTTGTTAAATCCGGCTCGTCAAGACGCTCGATTTGATCATAAACACTCCATATTTAAGAACTATTTAGGAATTTGACTGATATCTCAAAGTTTCCAATGATATTTTAAGTGTTTGATCTCGACTAGTTTCAACTTAGGATCAACTTACTTTTAACATCAAGATTCGTGTTTCGACTAGTATTTTTAGTGTCATATTAATAATATATATATATATATATATATATATATATATAGATATAAGAATTGTGTGGTACTTATTTAAATCCCAAAAAAAAAAAAATCAAAATTTTGTTAATGCAAGCCATTCTGGCTCACAAATTGTGTTTGTGTTGTGTCCCAGGTTATTTTATAGGCCGTTCAAATAAAATAGAGATAGATTTTCTGACCTTTGTTGCTGAACATGTTTAGGTTACGATTTGATGATCTAGTTTTATCCATTTTCATGAATATTTGAGCATTTATCAAATTTGTCAAAATAAATAAATAAATAACAAACGAGTTGATTTGGAGTTACAGATATTATTTTAAAAAAATACATCTAAACAAACTTACCAGATTTTCTTCATTAAATTGCCGTAATTGCATTAATTATACACTTGTAGCTTCACAGACATATCATATTGAATACTATAATATACTTACATATTGTTTATCAAATATCAGATTATAAAAATTTACGTACATAATGATATTATTTGGTGTGACATCCAATTTAATATATATATACGCTACGCACGCGCATTTGTGATTCAAAGAGAAGTTGGATTACAGCCCAGCAGACTTCTATCATGTCCCCAAATAAATCAGGCCTCCAAATCACATTTATCATGACCTACAAAATATATGGTTAAATTGAGACGGATTGATTGCATATATATATATATATTGCGAATTCTTTCTCTTTTATTATTATTTTTTTGAAGAAACTTGAACAAAAATCTTTTAATTATATTACTCTAAATTACTCTCAAAAATAAAAAAGTAATCTTTAACCGAAGAAATTAGATGGCATCCGTTCTCTCTTACCAAACGTTTTTTTTTTTTTTTTTGAAGAAACATGAACAAAAATCTTTTAATTATATTTGTTGATCTTCACGTACGCATAAATCAATCAATCTGATTAATTCGGTGATTTCAAAATGACAATATGAACAAATACACCTGATAAAAAAAATAGTCAAAGAACGATCGACCAATATCGCGTAATATTGAAATTGATCAAATATAAATATGCAAAAATCTAACAATCAATCGAAAGTCGAATATTTAATGCACATGAATATCAAAGTCGAATCGCGACGATGTCAACAACCTCCGTTGTTAAATTGATGTTAGCTTTAAAACATCGAAAACTATCGAATGAGATTATTTACGGTTAATTTGGATGAGTTTGTGCAAATGTTAATAATCGATAAGCCGACAAATCGAAAAATGTATCAACGCTCTCAAAATGGTAAAACGATTGACAGATAGTTGCTCGTAACGCCGAAATTGGTCGATATAATGAAATTAATGATAACCAATCGAAGCGCCGAAGTCTAACATGCTTACATGCATATCAAAGTCGATGCACGAAAAGTAAACAACCTCCGTGACAAAATATCATGTCATTGGTTCAAAACGTCAAAACTTATCAAATGATTTTCAACGAAGCAAAATGTTGAATGATTTGAAATGACAGCAAATCGATACATAAAGCAGAATGTCACCAAAATAAACTCAAATGACCTTCATTAAAACTTTGCCATCGTGGTTTTTGATAAATTGGTCATAATATAAATATTGACAATTTGATGATCAAATCGATTATGTCGAACGCAAGATATATATCGAGGTCAGGAGGCGTCGATGAGGATCAAACAACCTCCGTTCATGAAATTGATCGCATCATTGGCTTTGAAATATAGAAATCCATCAAGTAAGACTATCATAAGCATTTGCAAAAATCAAGTAAAGAACTCATTTTGAATAGACTTAATTTTATCACAACTTAAAAATGATTATCATGTGAAAGGCCATTATGCTCGAATAATAATTACCTTAAATATATATATATTGATTATATAAAATTTCACATTTAAATCTATATTAAAATCGTTTAATTAATTTTCAATTATTTTAAAATTCCTAAATTATCCCCCATGCTCAACCGTTCTCCTCATTTTGTTTTTTTTTTCAATTTTTCTGATAAAAAAGAGAGGAAAAAGGACTGTTTGATTTGACTAATAGAGCTATCCCTTTTTACTCATCTTTAGGCTGTCAAACCTATTATGGATTAAAATACTTATTTTTAGTTCTACAGCTAGTTGTATAATTTTCTGCATGAACAATAGCTATTGAGCATTCAGTCAACATTAGGCAGTGGATTACTTGGATTTGCGCACTAAATCCAAAGAATGCCAAACAAAATAATGATAAAATTTATAAACCAAAGAATTGTAAATCTTTAAATCTCGATTTAGTAAATCTAAGGAGATTTACAGATTTATAAAATGAGAGAGAGAGAGAGAGAGAGAGAGAGAGAGAGAGAGAGAGAGAGAGAGGCAAGAGAAAAATTTCAGTTTTTAAAATAAATTTATGTATATAACACACAAATTTTATGTATTTATATATTAAATATCTAAAATTTAATATTTATAAATATGATATATTTTCTATACTTCAAAAGTTAAATTTTACTTAAAAAATTAAGAAAAAGAGTATTTTATTGTAATAATAAAAATTTAAGTATTTTATATGTAAATATTTATATTTAAGTGTTAGATATATAAATATAGAAGAATTATGCTATGTAAATGCTCTTTTCTTTAATTCTTTAAAAAAAATCTTAATTTTAAATAATTTTAATTACTATTTTCTTAATTAAAATATTATGTTAAAATTAATTTTAATTTAATATTATTAACTATTTATTAATATGTAATTATAAGTTAGTTATAAATTATTAATTATGATTATTAATTAGATTTACGTAATTTTAGTTAATATAATAGTTGATAGTTTTTAATTTAATTTAAGTTTATTTAAACTGATTTAATAAAATATTATTTAATATTAACTTATAAGTTCTTAAAATTAAATTATAATTTAGTAAATATAATTATAATTGTTATAAATTTGATAGTTAATTAAAAATTTTGAAATTCGCATGATTTTATCTCTCACATGACTTAATATGTTATTCAAAATATTAATCTACTAATGAATTTAATAAATATAAATTTTAATTAATTAATAGTTAATATTAATACATAGTATTTTAAATTAATATTGATACTATTAATTGATTAATTAATATATATTTAAATTAATTTTAATTGTGTATTATTAATAACTTATTGATTAAAAAATTTTTTTTAAATCTTAACAGATTTAAATCTTCAAATAACTTATCAAACATCTTTCAGGATTTAGCAGATTTAACTAATCCATTATCAAATATTTTTTAAAATTTAATAGCTCAAGATTTACTAAATTCAGATGTACTGAATTTACTAAATCCTATATGAAATAAATCAAATCCGATATCAAACACCCCCTTAGGGTGATTCTCCCTCTAAATCTACTCTCATGTTCCACCACGCCTCCGCCGGCCCTTTCTGCCTCCAGCCCGCCGCCGTTCCGCACCAGAATCGCCGATCCGCGCACCGGCCCGCGTCGCACGTCCACCAAACCCACGCGCCGCACTGCCTCGAACCACTCCGACACAATTCCGCCCGCCGCACCTGCTGCACGCACTCCGGCCGAGCCGTCCGTCCCAACCCGCGCATCCCATTCCGATCCCGCCGCCGGCCCGCTGTCCAATCCCGCAAGCAGGCCTGCTCCACTTCCCGCGCACGCTAATCTGACCCGAACCCGCGTTCCGATCCCGCCGTCGGCCCGTTGTCCAATCCCGCAAGCAGGCCCGCTCCGCCTCTCGCGCACGCTGATCCAATCCGAACACGCGTTCCGCCCAGCCCAGCGGCGCATTCCGCGGCCCGATGCCGCCCCGTTCCACAAGCAAGCCCGCGTCCTGCACGATCCGCCGACCCGCTCCGGCCCACGGCCTGCCAGCCCTTCAAACCGCCCAGCCCACTCCGCCAGCCCGCCAGCCTGCTTTGCACGGCCCACAAGCCCGCAACCTCCTACTCGCAGCCCATCCCGTCCCATTTTCACTTCACACAATGTGGGAAGAACTGAGCTTCTTCTTTCGATTTTCGATCACACTCCAAGCTTTAAATTTTTTTTTGTCACGAATCGGGAAGAACATCACAAGAGTGAATTCTTCTTTCAATTTTCGATCGATTCCTCGCTTTTAGCCTTCATTTTTTCGCTTCACAAGAATCGAGAAGAACATCGCCAAGAGGCAATTCTTCTTCGATTCCGTCGATTCTCATTTTAGCCTTCCATGCCACAAATCGAAAGAACATCGCGAAGAGGCAATTCTTCTTTTGGTTTGTGTCGTGACTCCTTATATTCTCGATCGCATACTAAACCTTCTTTTCAATTGTAAAAAAAATGAGTCAACATGTGGATATATATATATATATATATATCGCTTATTCTTTTTGAAGATTTTGCTCAAGACGACGAGATAAAAATAAGTCTGTCGAAGACACCGCTTCACGCTCAAGAGAGGCAAGGTAAGCCAACACTGTTAGATGTCACCCCTACTCGAAATTTTGTCAATTTCACTTAAAAAAATGGGAGAATGAATATATATTACATTCTATGTCTTCTTTCAGGTTTAAATGCCTCGTCGTTCTCAAGAGGGTGCGACGAGGTAAAAAATCGACTGTGATGTCGCAAGATACCACTCGCTACGCTCATTAGGGCGTACTGAGTAAGCCAAAATACTCTTGATGCAGCCCCCTACATGGGATGACGCCGGGAGGCTACCAAAATTGCGTCAAATATTTTGACTTAGGAAAAATGGGAGAGTGAAATGAACTGACTCAAGAACGCTAAGTAAAGAAACTTGCAGTTAATTTTAAACTAAAAGCGTCAAACATAAAATGAGGAAAGTAAAATGACATACGACAGACAAAAAGTAAAACAAAATAAAAAGAAGGGTAAAAAGCAATTACAAAATTTATCTGAGTAGAATTGAAAGCCCACTAAAGTTCCTAACCGCTCTCTTTCAAATGTCCTAACTCTTACCCTTCAAACAAATGAAATATAGAGACTTTGGCTATTTAGAAATTAGAAGAGGCAGTGAGTGGGTTCTTTTTAGAAGAAAAAAAGATGGGGGAAAATAAGTTTGAATAAAAGAGGGGAGAAAATAAGTTTGAATAAAAAGAGGGGGGAAAAAAGTTTGAATAAAAGAAGGGGAAACCAAGTTTAAATAAAAGAGAGGGAAAACAAGTTTGAACAAAAAGAGGGGGAAAACGAGTTCGAATAAAAAGAGGGGGAAAATGAGAATTACTTCGAAGAGTAAATCTTCTTCTTAAATTAACAAATTAAATTATCCTCTGAACCTATAGCTTCAAAATGTCTTCCTCACAACCGGATCTGCAACTCTTTGTACAAGCACATAGAAGACGATACTAAATCAAAATTTACATAAATCATAGGGTTTCCTTCAATCAAATTAAGGAATTTCATTCTAATTATGATTTTCAAAATCAATGATTTCATTAATTAGATAAAATTATCTAAAATTATAAATTTGCATGTGCTCGGACATGGAGATTTTAAGTGCAAATTTTAATGTCTGAAAAGATTATGCAGGCTAAATTGGAATATATTAAATATTAATCTAAATAATTTAATAAGATATTAGATCATTTAATGACTCTTCGCCATCAATCAGAACTCGTACAAGCGATAGAAGACGATAAATCCAATCTATAAAATCAGAGCTTCCTTCAATCAAAAATTAAGGAATTTCATTCTAATTATGATTTTCAAAATCAACGAAATCACTAATTATGTGAAATTATCTAAACTATAAACACTGGCATGTGCTTGGACATAGAGATTTTAAATGCAAATTTTAATGTCTAAAAAGGTGCTCATGCTAAAGTTAGAATTAAATAAAAATATAAAATCAATCTCATAACTCAGAAATAAAAACTACATAAATTCTTAAATACACCCGCATGGGCCCCGAAATTACGTTGAATGCTTAAATTTAAGTGTCTGAGGATGTTTGGTGCTTTAGTCTTAGATGTCCGACTTAACAAAACCTAAAAATATGTTATAAGAGTTTCAAATCAGTAAAATATTTGAGAAACTGATTCTATCAGGTGACAGCAGATCTAATCCTCTGTTAGTAGCTAAATAGAGTTGATAGGATCTAAAACTCTTAAATATATTTTAATTAATCAATTTTTAAGTAGCAATCTGAAACTGTTTAAATGAATTCTATCATTACAAACTTAAATCAAATTCAATCTATCCACCTTCCACAATTGTTTGTCGGGGGTGACAAATTAAGAAAACTCTCGCTCACAAAAGAGCCAATGTCAAATCAAGTGTTATATTATGTTTACTCTCAATCAATCTCACGCCAATAAGGATGTGACTCGTGTCCTCGACCGCATGGCTACAGTTCCATGATGAAGTAGTTACGCAGAGTCCTCTGATAATGTGGTTTGGCCACTCAAGCTCCATCATATTATAATCACTAATCAGAGCCAGATGCACCCAATGGCTCGCCTTTGAGTTGTGAATCATAGTATACTTGATAGACAAACAACCCCTCACCTAAGGTAGACTTATCTCCTTAGACAAACACCACCCCAGGTCTACAAGAATTTCTTGGATGACGTAACCCATGTATTACTGATGAGGATCCTTCTGTCAGGTTGGGTCGACTACCTCCTCTGACTAAGTAGACTGGGGACCGTGGATGACCAACCATGGGATCTAGATCGCACGCCATCATTCCCCAACCATCGATTTTAAATGATGAATTTCATAATCTAAATTTTAAACTTCATATGTCGCTACTATACTACACATTTGATAATCTAACGACTAGCCTTAATCGAAAGTTCTCTCACTATCGAGAGGGTAATTAACTATAGGGCTTGCTATAGAAACCTGAACCAAATCTAAAGTCCTCACCAAATGAGGATGAAATCTAGTGTCTTATCTACTATTCCACCGCTTTAAAAATTATACCGACACTTCAAATCACTCTCTTAATATTAAATCAAAAAAAATTATCGAGAGGTCGGTAATTTTCAAGCCCATGATTCGACTGGGACAAGATTCTCTTTCCATCTTTGGCTACTCATATATGTGCTATAGTAGCAATAAAATTTTTAAAAATTAACAAAGTAGTGATTTAAGTGTGTAATAAATTTAATATGAGGCTCTATGTAGAATGAATTATTTTGTAGAGTATATCTTTATTACACCATTATTTTATTCTGTAGCTCATCTGCATTTTAAAAGTATGGGGTGAAATAATAATTGTTAATTACTAATCCCCATCTTTCACTTTTGCAAAAATAGATCTACAAAGCACTCCTATCACCGCTCTAGGTCATCTAACATCTTTAGCCAATGTCTCATCAACACGAGATGTCTGATACCATTCAATTTGGTAGCTTGAATTTTCCTTATCGTAGCAACTCAAGTACCCACCCGGGTACATTCGTCCGAGGCCATCCGGAAGGCCTCAAGTTAAAGCTCCTACTATCCATGTGCGCCAGGTTCAACAACCAACCGCCGTGGAGTTCTCCAGAGAACTTCGTTTCAAAAGGCTAGTCAAGCTCCCGTGATGAAAAGAATCAAGGGGAAAACTGTCTTTAATTCCTCGTACATTGCACCCATTGAACCTTTGTACCCGAAAGCATGATCATGAAGCTTCCTCATCGGAAGCAAATTAACCCATAGAGAAGAAGGAGAACGATGAATGGGGCTCAACAGATCCCCTTTGAATGACCTAACAAGAAATAATCGAAGTAGTATTCCTTCCCACAACAACTTTGATAATCTAAAGTGGGTAAAGAGGAATACCTCTACTAGCAAAAAAAAATAGTTCTTCTGGAACCAACCACGTCAAGATCCACCACCACGAGAGACATCCCAAACACCCGGGATACATAAAATTCTCAAAGTAGCGACAGGCCTAATAAAAAGAAGATTGAGGCGTGGTGAAGAAAATAAGCTCCACCAAGAAAGTTGCCATCTCTTCCGTAACGAATGAGCCGATTTCGATGGTGAGCATCAGGATGTGACACTTAGACCGCGTGTCCAAGAATCCACTGTCGAAAGGTCCCGATGAATGGATAAGCAAATATGGGGGCCAAGGCCCTGTAATGAAACTTTGAGTAATATAAGAGGTGTGACATCTAATACATATACTCAAAATTCGCCTCTAAATCAACTCATCATAAGTGGATACCCAAAAAAAAGATATCACTGATGAAAGATATGATGGTCGATACCCTGGAGAATCCTCTAGGGGATCCCATCATTGATCGCCACCTACAAGAGAAGGAGAAGGTTGATCGTGGTCCTTTAATAGAAGAAGTGGCTATTCCTCATATTGAACCAGAGATCCACTAGAAACGCCGATCAGAAATTCATGTGCAAGAGAAAAATAATGAAGAAGATTCTATGGAAGTGAAAGTTGTCTATATGGTCGAGATATAGATGAATTCTCCGCTCAGCACCATCAAGAACAAATCTAGGGAATCAACTTTGACGCTTATGAAGAAGAGTCTTCACAAGCAGAGATGGATCTTCGATCTTATTGAAGATGAAGAAGAAGAATACGAATGAGAAAGATATGGGGTGTCAAGCTATATGGTTGAACCAAGAAATGATCAGCCTAGTACACGCTTTTATAATCAACATCGTCATACAGCTCCAACAACAGTTGTTTCTACAAATGCACAAAGAGAAGGATAGTCAAGCTCTTCCCCTGAGAATGAGCAAGGAGCAGAACAACAACAAGAAATAAAAGAAGAAGAAGAAGAAGAAGAGTCTGTACTAATTGACGCCATGGCGCTAGCTAGAGAGAAAAGAGAAATGCAGCATCAAATGGAGGTCAAAGATAAGGAGATTTCACAGCTCGGTACCAAAATAAATGATATGATGGTATAGATGAATATCATGATGGAGATATTGCAGAAGAATATCACATCAAGTGCAAAGACATGTTTGTCTCGCTAATCAACAGTAGCTAATACAACTTCTATACCACCAACAGTGGTACCTCAAGCTTTACAAGATATGCTACGATGAAGCGAGGAATGAAGTTAACCCACTACCTCCATCCGACAATTCAAAATCTAGCACATGCGATAATCTCATAAATTCGCTAGACATGAAACGATAATACGCCGCCTAGAAATGATAATCAATGAAAAGATAAAGGCAATCATAGCCTCGAAAGATAAAGTTGGTGAGTAAGGGTCGCCTTACCTAAATATGACCAAGTCACCCAAAGGTTATTCGCCAAAATTTAATACTTTCAGCGGGTTTGGTAATCCAAAGCAACATCTAGCCCAATTTAAGGCTACTTGTGGTAACAAAGGAGGGAACGATGCACTACTTTTTCATCAATTCGTCAGTAGCCTGACCTCAGCCGCTTTCAAATGGTATGTAGAATTATCAAATGATTCAATTAAAATATTTGCTGAATTGGAGACCATATTTGTGATGAGGTTCGCGAGTGCAACCGAGAAAATCATAATCGCTGACCTTGCCTTGCTGAAAAAGAAGAAAGATGAGTTAGTGACAAAATTCATAAGTCATTGGCGCAACCTAAGTATGAAGTGCGAGCAATAATTGGAAGAAGAACATGTGATCTAATTGCTAATGGAAAATATGGATGATAAAATGACATCTTTTTTATGCATGGTGTCGATTGCAACATTCCAAGACTTGCTCGATAGGGTGGCTAAATTTGAAAAGCTGAATCGCCCTAAGTCTGAAGTCTATGCAGATAAAGCAAAGAGAAATAAGCCTTAAAACATAATAAGAAACAAAATTCACGCTTTTCCTATAGCTCAAATGGTGAAAAGTGGGTGATATACAACGTGGATAAAGGAAAATAACCGATGTACAATGATGATAAGAGAAAGAAGTATGTTTATTCTAATCCACAACCAAAATTGGTATTAGAAGGGACAGTGTGGTTAAATTTCGGATTTTTCCAAGTGGTGGGGAGCATCCAAAACAAGCAACAAGAGATGATGAGTGAATGTGGCATCTCTTAAGGAAAAGATGAACAAAGAATATTCCTTTAGAAGGGACAATGTGGTTAAATTATTTCGGCAAGCAGTGAAAGCCGATCTATAGTTACCAGAAATTAAAAAGCCTGAAGAAGTTGATCAAGTCAATAATCTAAACCATCGTCCTATCCTGGATGATCACCATCCTATTGAAGATTGTTATGTCTTTAAAGATTAGTATCGGCGAGGTGAATTTACACTATCTGATAGTGTTCTAGTCAACCCAAAAAGGGAGTATACAAGGATGATTATGTCCTCTTCCGTATCATCCAGCAATGACAAAGGAGAAATGTCATCAAGAATGATAAAAGTAGCCAAAAAGACCATGAATATGTCAAAGCCTAAAAGACATCCCTAGTGTTAAGTGGAAATCACCACTTGAACCTATATTGGACTTAAGAGAGATGCCTAAACCAAGTATTTGGGCTTCTGGCATTTTTGATAAGGCTACTTCTCATAGATGAAGCAATAAACGTAAGCCTCATAAATCAATGAAGCTGGCTAAGAAAAGGAAGATCAAGAAGAGAATTACAACTCAAAAGATCATTAATAATCTAGAGGAGTATCACCAGCCGGTAAGATAGCCATTTAGGCTTGCAGACTTCATGCCTAAACTTTACATTACTGAATCAAAGGAAGAAGATAATGGTGAGTCTTGTCCAAGATAAAGACATGACAATCATGTGATGTCGATGTTCTTCAACATCGTTACTCAGACGATAAGGAATGACAAACTCACCAACTCAAAATTTTATCGAAAGCAAGAAGAGCTGAGAACTAATGTGAATTTTATTTAATGACTCAAGACAATAATAGATGAAGATCTATATTTCGATGAGAAGAGTCAAACTCATCGCATATCATCAAACGAATGATGACATTGAAAAATGAGTCTAGTCATTTTGGCCAATCTTCCAGAATAAGAAGGGAATTTGAAAAAACTACCTCTTTAGAAGAATTTGAGCAAGTCAAAGTTATTCAAGTTCAGTTGAGAAGTGGTAAAGTCTTACCACCTTCATCAAAGAAGGAAAATACAAATAAAGATAAAGGCAAGTAAATTGAACTAAATGAGATATCATTCCCAAAAAATCCTAGATAAAGCTAAATGAGAAGATAGATTATAATATTCTCACACAGAAAGATCTCCACAATTAAGTGTAATGAGGCTCTTTGATGTCAAAAGATCTCCGAGAAACTTTGATACAATCTCTCAAAGATCCATAGAGTTATGAAGCTTACTTTACAGAAAAATGCATGACTGAAGCATTACAAACTCAAGATCTCCTAGTAATCACATTTTTTGAGGAAGATCTTATGTTGGAGCACATAAGTCTATACCGCAGAGTGATGATATCTCGATCAATAATATTGATTGATCGGTTATTCTATCAACCTTATGAGTCTAAAGGTATTAGAGGATTATCACCAATATCCAACATCTGGGAGAGATAAATTGATGGTTCATGGATTCAATGAAAAGGAAAAACTGGTTCTTTTATTCTTCCGCTCAAGTTCAGGGATTTATATACATAGGCCAAGTTTCATGTAATTGATGTCGATACATCATTTAGAGCTCTCTTGGGTCGGCCATGGCTACATGAGTATGGCATGGTCCCATCAACTATGCATCAATGTATGAAGTATCTGAAAGATGGAGAAGAATTCAATTCTACCTACAAACATTCTCCATCAATGAAGCAAAGATCTATGAAGATGCAAAGTACTTCATCCTCAAAGAGCCTAAGCTAACAAAGCCTCTTGAAGCGAGCATCCACTTGAACTAAAAGCAATTTCATAAAAGTGAAAGAGTAAAGAAAGGGGAAGAAAGAAGGCAATGCTGACTCTCCCTAAAGCACTCGATTATACACCTAAGTCAAGAAGCCTCATTTGGGAAGTGACATAAGAAGGAGAAGATATTTCACAAACCTAAGGAAACTTATAAGCTTTCAAGAAAGATAGAGTATAAAAATAAGTGATTCTGATTGACTATGATTTTGAAGCTTGAAAATAGAGTTCAAATGGTCTGCATCAAGGAGGATAGCTCACTCGGCAGAGTTAGATGACTCACTCAAAATTATACATATCCCTCAACAGTGCTTCAAAAAAATCAGTCCACTAGAGGTTCATAATATTGAAGAATTGATAATATTTTATGTGTCACTATTGAGTGAGAGTGGCAGAACATAAACTCTATTTTATAAATATGAAGAGTCTCAGCCTCAAGATTTTGAACAGCCTGCTCGACATGAAAACTATGATGAGGTAGTGCCAACAAGAATACCAACATACTATCCACAAAAATTACGAAGAATGATGCATAAGCTTGGAGTTCATATTAGAACTACTGAACATAGGATTGAAATCTTTAATAAGATGTGGAGCCAAAGAAGTCCTCAAGCATCGTGAAGAAGTGATAAGTTTATCACTAAAGGTCTAGGATTCATCTACAAATCGCATCAAAATAGAGCCTGTTATAATATAATAGAAGCTAAGATTGAGACTAATAGTAACAAAAGAGATGATTCTTATAAAATTCTTCTTAAAAATGATAAAGAAGTGGAAGCCAAGCCCGCACCTGAAGAACTCGAAGATGGTGGACAAATAGCTACTATGGATGAACTTAAAGAAGTCAACCTAGAGGAGGATGATCCTCCCCAACTTTCTAGTGCCCTTACTGAGTTGAAGAGCTAAAAATGCTACTTTGTAAATTTAGGGATTGCTTTGCTTGGACATATTTTAAAATGTCAGGCTTATCCCCTGATGTAGCAGTTCACAAACTAGCTATTAAATCAAATATAACGCTCTGAAGCAATCAAGACAAAATGAGATTGTAGAAACTAAAAGCTAATTGAAGCAAAGCTTCATCTAGAAGAGAATGATTGGATAGCCAACATTGTCCTAGTTAGAAGAAGAATGGCCAAATCTATTGAATTGACTCGACCTAAATAAGTGCAAAAGATGACTTTCTGCTTCCAATATTAGAACTATTTGTGGACAACACTTCCAACTATGACATGTTCTCATTCATGGAGGGATCGTCGGGATACAACCAAATCAAAATGGCACCTAAAAATGAAAATTATACATCATTTAGAACACCTACTGGCATATATTGCTACACAGTCATGTCTTTTGACTTGAAAAAAGTTGGAGCTACATACCAAAGAGCTATGACACATATTTTTGATGAGTTGATTCATCAAAAGGTGGAATGTCATGTCAATGATTTAGTGGTGAAAATAGCTACTATGGATGAACTTAAAGAAGTCAACCTAGGAGCTGAGGATGATCCTCGTCCAACTTTCGTTAGTGCCCTTCTGCTTGATGAAAAAGTTGAAGAGCTAAAAATGCTACTTTGTAAATTTAGGGATTGCTTTGCTTGGACATATTTTAAAATGTCAGGCTTATCCCCTGATGTAGCAGTTCACAAACTAGCTATTAAATCAAATATAACGCGTGTTAAGCAAGCTGCTAGACAAATGAGATTGTAGAAACTAAAAAGCTAATTGAAGCAGGCTTCATCTAGAAGAAGAATGCAGATTGGATAGCCAACATTGTCCTAGTTAGAAAGAAGAATGGCCAAATCTGTCTCTGCATTGACTTCTGGGACCTAAATAAAGCGTGCCCAAAAGATGACTTTCTGCTTCCAATATTAGAACTATTTGTGGACAACACTTCCAACTATGACATGTTCTCATTCATGGAGGGATCGTCGGGATACAACCAAATCAAAATGGCACCTAAAAATGAAAATTATACATCATTTAGAACACCTACTGGCATATATTGCTACACCATGCTTTGGCTTGAAAAAGTTGAGCTACATACCAAAGAGCTATGACACATATTTTTGATGAGTTGATTCATCAAAAGGTGGAATGTCATGTCAATGATTTAGTGGTGAAAATCTTAAATCGTGAAAATCATTTCAAAGATTTGAGAATTGTAATAGAGAGAATCAAAAAAATATGATCTCAAGATGAATCCTCTAAAATGTGCATTTGGGGTATCCTCTGGAAAATTCCTCGGGTACATTATACGTCACAGAGGTATTGAAATCGATCCTGCTAAAATCAAGGCAACCGTGGAGATGCCTCCACCGAAGAGTTTGCGTCAGCTCCATTCTTTACAAGGACAATTTGCATTCATCCGTTGATTTATATCAAACTTAATAGGACATTGTCAACCATTTGCAAGTTGATGAAGAAGGATGCTCCATTCAAGTGGGATAAGAGTGTCAGGAAGCCTTCAATAGCATTAAAAGCTACCTGTTAAATCCACCAATCCTAGTAGCTACGGAAGCCCCTCATTCTATACACAGAAAGAGTCACTTGAGCATTGTTGGCACAACACAATGAAGAAAGTAAAGAGAATGTTCTTTATTATATTAGTTGAAGGCTGATTGGAACAGAAATGAGATACTCTCCGATAGAGAATCACTGTTTAGCATTGATCTTTATAGTCCAAAATTTTCATCATTATATGTTATCTCACAAGATTACCCTCATCTCGAGGATCGATCCGCTAAAGTACTTGATGACAAGACCAGCATTGACAGGTCGCTTGGTAAGATAGGCATTATTTCTTTTGCAATTTGACATCACATACGTTCCACAGAAATAGTGAAGGGACAAGTCTTAGTAGATTTTCTAGCTGCACATCTTATCCCTGTAGACTCTTCTCTTAGTGATGATTTGCCCAATAAGCAAATTATGCTCATTCACGAAATAAAAAAATCACAAATTTGGGAAATGTACTTTGATAGAGCATCATCGATCAAACAAGTTTAACATCTAAATTTTCCAAGAAAGAGGAATCAACATCATCTTCATAACACCAAGGAGGGATAATGAGACGATCATATGGATTGACCAGCCAAGAACTAATAATGAAGTCAGAATATGATGCATTAGTCTGAAGAAGATATTTTCATAGCATTCAAAACCGCACATTTTGGGTGACTCCTTATTATAAATCAAGTACTTGACATCTATAAATCAACAAGCTTGAGCTTATCACAAGAGTTCTCTTGAAGATAATAAATATTACACTAACTCGAAGTCTCTAATCCGAGAATAGGAAATGACCGCTTAGCAAAATTAGCTAAGAAAATGACAAGTATGAATGATGATGTCATGATCGATATTTACAAGTCTTGTAAAGTAAATCCCTTAGAGGGATTATCAAATTTGACCAATATGATGTGACTCAGGTCGCTCCTCATACTCCTCAAAATTAACATGGAACTATACCAAGAAGAGGTAAGAATGACATTGCCTCAAAAAAGCAGTGTGAAGCCTTTGTTGTAGAAGAGCTGAATGATTGGAGGCAACCGCTCATCGACTACTTTAAAGAAGGCAAATTCTCAAGTAATAAATCACTGTCAGCTTAAATAAAAAAGAGAATGCTACGCTATGCTTTTGTCAACAATACTTTATGTCATAGATCCTTTGAACAAATGTGGCTATGATGCCTAGGTGTAGATAAAGCAAGAAAAGTGATGGTTGCAATTCATGAAAGACTTTGTGGTGCATATCAGTTAGGTCCCAAGATAGCAGTAAAAATAAAAAGGATGGACTATTATTAGCCATCTATGATGAGAGACTGTATTAATCACGCTAAGAAGTGTCATGAGTGTCAAGTACATGAGAATCTCATCCATCGACCTCCAAATCCATTACACTCAATAATAGCATCCTGGCCACTCAAATGTTGGGGCACAAATGTAATTGGACCAATTGATCAACCATCATCAGTTGAACATCGCTTCATCCTAGCAGCGACTAACTATTTCTCTAAGTGGGCTGAAGCTATCCCATTTAAATAAGTTGTTGTTGATCAAGTGATTAACTTCTTTACGCATAATGTGGTCTATAGATTTGGAGTATCACACCGAATAATTTCTGATAATGGCATAGCTATCAAAAGTGCAAACATTTATAGATTTATCGATCAACACAAAATTGATTGGTGATACTCTTTAATATATAATCCAAGAGCAAATGGTTTGGCGGAGGCCTTCAACAAGATATTAGTCAAACTGCTCAAGAAGATTCTCACTAAAAATAAGACAGAATGACATACCAAGCTAGTAGAGGCTCTATGGGTGTATTGAACTACCTACAAGATGTTGACTAAAGCCACTCCTTATTCATTGATATTTGAAATTGAAGTAGTTCTTTCGCTTGAAGTTGAGTTATCTTCACTTCGAGTAGCCATCCAATACAATCTAACTGATGATCAAAATGCTCATTTGAGAATAGAAGAACTCGGTGCGCTTGATGAAGTTACATTACAAGCTCATCAAAATCTGGAAGTCTATCGAGCAAAGATGTCCAGGGCTTTTGACCATACGGTGTAGCCTCGAACATTCCAAAAAGGAGAATTGGTCCTAGTGCTGAGAAGACCAATTATTCCCAATCAAAAATTTGGTGAAAAATTCGAGCTTAACTAGGAAGACCCATTTGTCATTGAAAAAGTGTATCAAGGAGGGGCATACCAACTTATCGACCTAAAGGGTGAAAGACCAATACAACAACAACAACAACAACAAGCCTTAATCCCACTAGGTGGGGTCGGCTACATGAATCCTTCATCTCCATCAGGTGTCCTATTATGTGTCAAATTCTCATCTAATTCAAGTATACTAAGATCATTTTTATACATCTTAACCAAGTCTTTTAGGTCTACCTCTACCTTTCTTAACATAAGGCAAATCTAATGCATCTACTCTCCTAATCGTCATCGACACCGACTTTATGTGTCCAAACCATCTAAGCGACTCTCCCTAATCTTATCTACCATTGAGCTACTCCAACTTTTTCAACATACTCATTTTGCATTCTATCTCTCGAGTAAAGCCACTCATCCACCTAAGCATCCTCATCTCTCAGAATAACTTAACTTAGTCTTATGCTTCTTTTATTGGCCAACATTCTGCACCATAAGTCATCGTGTCTTACCATCATCTTATAAAATTTTCTCTTAAGTTTAAGTGGAACTTTTCTATCACATAATAGGCCGATGCATTCCTCCACTTCAACCATCCAACTTGAATTCTACTAATAACATCTCCATCTATTTCACCATCATTTTGAACAATAGAGCCTAAATATCCAATCGCTCACTCTTATTAATGACTTGATCACCTAAAGTCACAACACTATCACTAAAACTTCTACAACTAAAATTACACTCCATATATTCGCTTTAGATCTACTTAAATGAAAACCTTTAGACTCTAAAGTTGACCTCCATAATTCAAGTTTCGTTAGACTCTCTCTAGTCTTATCAACAAGAAGAATGTCATCAACAAAAGCATACACCAAGGTACATCTTCTTGTAAATGCCTCATAAGAACATCCATAACTAAAGTAAAAAAGATAAGGGCTTAATGTTGATCCTTGATGTAATCCAACCAAATAGGAAAATATTTTGTCAATCCTCCTTGTGTTTGGACACAAGTAATGCTCTAGTATACATATCCTTAATGACTTGAATATAACCAATATTAACTCCTTTCTATTCTAGAACTCTCCAAAGAACATCTCTTGAGACTTTATCATAAGCTTTCTAAATCAATAAATATCATATGTAGATCCTTCTTACTTTCTCTATGCTTCTCTATTAAACCTCTTAACAAATGTATAGCATCCATAGTAGATCTACCGGCATGAAACCAAACCGACAGAGAAACTTCAGATCACATCATAACCTATGCTCAATTACTCTCTCCCATAATTTTAATGTATGGCACATTAACTTAATTCCTCTATAATTTGCACACTCTTGTGCATCACCTTTATTCTTAAATATAGGAACAAAAGACTCTTTTCCACTCATCCGCATCTTTTAGTCTTTAAAATAACATTAAAAAGATTTGTAAGCCAAGAAATTCCTTGATCTCCTAAACATTTCCACACATCTATTGGAATATTATCCGGCCCCATCGCTTTTCCACATTTCATTTTCTTTAAAGCTTCACTAACTTCGATTTACTAATAATGAATGATAAAATAAAATTCTTATTTGTTTAGGGTATTAAGGTTGCTAAAATCAATCGTACTTTCAGATCCTTCATTGAAAAGTTTATCAAAATATCTCATCCACCTATTTTCAATATCTTTTTCTAAGAAAAGTACTTTATTATTTTCATCCTTAATACCCCTCACTTGAACTATGTCTTTACTCCTATCTCTTTGTTGGCTAACTTATACATACATCTTTCACCTTCTTTGGTATCTAATCTATTGAATAAATCACTAAAAGCTAAATTTTTTTGCATCATATATTGCTTTCTTAGAATCTCTACAGGCCACTTTATATCTTTCCCAATTCTCCGAATTTTACATCTAAACCAAGTTTTATAACAATGCTTCTTATTTCTTATCTTTTCTTGCACACTCTGACTCCACCACCAACTATTCTTATTAAAAGAAGCTTTTCCTTTTGATTCTCCAAGCACATCTTTAGCAACTTGTTTAATTTCACTTGATATTTTTTCTCACATAACGTTAGCTTCCTTATGAACATTTCATTGTAACTTGCTCTTAAAAATATTTTTATTTGTGTTCTTTAAGTGTTCCCATCTAATCCTAGGACAATAATTTAGTTTATTTTTTCTCTTACAACCTTTCATCTTAAAATCTAAAACTGATAGACGATGTTGGATACTTAAAATTTCACTTGGTATGATCTTACAATCTTTACAATTTAAAGCGATCTATTTTTCTTATCAAAATAATCAATCTATGTTTTACTAGATCCATTTTATAAGTAATAATATGTTCATCTCTTTTCTTAAAAAAAGTATTAGCAACTATAAAATCATAAGCTAAAAGCAAAATCTAATATAGTCACCTTCTTCATTAGTCACTCCAAATCTATAACCATCATGAATACTTTTAAAATCTTCTACTACTCTACCAACATGTCCATTTAAATCTCCTCCAATAAATACTACTTTTTCTTTAAGAGGTATCTTGTATTAATCCCTCTAATTCATTCCAAAATTTTTCTTTGTGCTTACCTCCAATCCTACTTGAGGAGCATAGACACTTATAACATTGATAATCTTAGTATCAACAATAATCTTTAAAGCTATAATTCTATCTCCACATCTATTAATAATTATAACATTATCCTTCAAACTTTTATCTATAATCCTACACCATTTCTAGTTTGACTTTTACACGGATACCAAAGTTTAAAACCTAAACTATCAATCTCCTTGGCCTTCTCACCAAACCATTTAGTTTCTTGAACACATAAAATATTTATCTTTCTATGAACCATAATATCTATTAATTTCATTAATTTACCAGAAGTACCTATATTCCAAGATCCTAACCTAATTTTAGTTTCATGGACTAACTTCTTTGCATTCGTCCAAAATGTGGGAACCCTTGCTTATTTAACACTACACCCGGGTAGATCGGCTCTAGCACATTTTTCACTGTATTCAAGCCATACGCGTCACTTCCGGGGCCTCGCATTAACAATGATTTAAAGGATTCATGTCATGATTATTTCGATAAATTTTACTGTTTACCTAACGCAACCCACCACTTTTTGCATCCGGACTTGGGACCGGCAATGATTTAAAGGATTCATGTCTGAAAGACCAATGCCGCCAATTAATGATCGATAGTTGAAAAAGTACTATACTTGATGTTCACATTCTCGAGGTACAATAAAAATCTCCCTGCAAGACAAGGGGCATTTTTTTAGTATATCTATTTAGGTTGACATCGTGCTGCATGCTGAGATCCCTAAATAAACATACTCCAGATGAAGAACTTTTCTGTGAAAATTCTCTTGTTACATAGGGGGCATTTTTAGATTTTTATATATAGATGGAATCAATGTTGTATGTTAAAATTCCTTTAAAGTATATCAATTCAAATAATGATGTATTTGTGTATTTTCATCTTGAAAATTCTCCTAAATATATATTAGAATTCCCCCTACAATATAGGAGGCATTTTTTTAGTTTATGTTAAGTTTATTTGAGTTGACATCATGCTATATGACAATATTCTCAAGTATATTCTTATTCAGGTTGACATCGAGCTTTAAGTCGAAATCCCTGGATACATCCATAATTATTATTGTTAAGTTGCAGAGTCTTGTAGGAATAAAACGAATCTATTTCTAAGCATGAAAGGACAACCCTAAATATCAAGAAATTTATTTCTTAGATTTGTTAAATTACGGAGATCAAGTCAAAGAACTCCCATTTCGTAATCAATTGTTGGAGAAAAATCAACCTCTACATCCCAAAAGTCTGACATGAATAGGTTCTAAAAGTCGAACTCAACAAGCCCATAAATGGCCGAGTTGCTAACACTCTCCTCACTCAATAAGCCGTAAGAAAAGTTCGTAGTGAAAGAGCCCTCATTCGTTAGTCTGATGACAAAATCACCAACCCACTATAGCTTAACTCGAAGACTCGAGTAGGTTCTAAAGGTCAAACTCAACAAGCCCAAATATGGTCGAGTTGTTGATGCTTTCCTCACTCAACAAGTCGTAAGAAAAGGTCATGGAAAGAGCTCTGCCGCCGGGCCTAATGATGATATGCTCAATCTCAAATCGATCCAACATAGTGATTACAAGCAACCAAGATCCAAGATATCCTCTACTTGATCGATGATCAAGCCGAGGAAATGCTCAATTTAGCTACCTCAAATCAATCTATATATTACCCATAGCGTGATATCTCAATCTATCCTCAAATGATCTGATCAAGCTCTAAGCATAGGTCAAAGTCAATCTCTTTATCGAGTCTGTCAAAGTAGAAAGCACAGGACCGAGGAAATAACTCCATAGTTCAAACAAAGTTGATGGCTGAACTAGAGGAATTTTATGATTATTCAGTTTGTTAAAGCACACGTTGCTAGACTAATAACTCAACATTGACCCTATATAAGCTAAGAGGTTGGGTCATCTATATGTACCCTCCAACGAATCCATCAAAGCAACAAGCACAGGGTTTATAGAGTGCATACACTTCCTGACAAGTCAATAGGACAAATCGTCCCCTTCATCAAGTCCAAGCTCAAAGAGATGTAAGAAATTTCAAATCCTACCAAGCATGGAAAAACCAATTCCCCAATTGAATCCTTCTTCAAAACAAGCACACGAATTCCTCCATCAAACCTAACCAAGCACGAAGCTAGGGTTGGAGGAGACTCAAATCTGCAATGTCATAAAAGAAAGAGATCTTCAGCAAAGTCATTGAAGCAAAGTATATGGTATAAGAACTCTTATCTATCCGACAAGTCTATTCTAACAAATTGATCAATCACTTCATTTAGCATGTCCTGAATAAGGCGGCGTACTAATGATAAATCCTGTCAAAGCTTCGTAAGCTATTACAATCAAAGCTAAAATGATCCAAGTTCTGTGGCCAACCCAAATGGTCAACCAATTTTCAACAAACATGACTCGCCTCCTAACGAATCACAATTATCGGGGCATTTGTTGACCTCCACATATGTGTCATAAGTCGTTAAGCACAAGTCTAATTCAATGACTTCAAAGTGATAAAGATAAATCGAGGCTAAAATTTATCAAGTCATAAAAATTATCAAACGACCATCGATGAATGACTTTAACATTGATGTGTAAAAAAAATTGATCATATAAATATTGAAAAAATCTAATGATCAATCAATTAAGCTGAGCTATCAATGTGTCGACGCAAAATCAAAGTCAGAAGTGCACAATATCCAACGACCTATATAAAATTGATCATGCCATTAGCTTTAAATTATCCAAAATTATCATATGAGACTATTCACAATTAATTCGGATGAGTCTGCGTCAAATCTTGAATAATCAACAGTGGCAATGCGCAAATTGATGTTGAAATGTACTGGACGTCTCTGAAAATGGTCGAAACAACCTCCGATCGATGAATGGACTTCGTCATCGCATTCAGAATATTGGTCAGGATATAAATATTATATAACTTAATGATCAACTGACCGAGCGCTCGAGTCAACAACATACTTGCATGCATATCAAAGTCAGAAGCACCGATATAAGTCAAACGACATCTGTTCGCAAAATTGATCATATCATTGGCTTTAAAATATTGAAATCTATCAAATGAGACTATCCGCGCTCAATTCAAACGAGTCTGTGCAAATCCCGAATTATTTGAAATGATAATGCATAAATCGAGGCTGAAACGCCACCAAAATCAACTCAAATGACCTTCGATTGATGAACGAACTTCTCCATCGCATTCAGAATGTTAAAACTAGTCAAAATATAAATATTATATGACCTAATGATCAACAGATCAAATGATCGAGTCACCAATACTTCTGCACATATATCGAGGTCAGGAGGTGCCAATGAGGATCAAATGACCTCCATTCATGAAATTGATCACACCATTGGCTTCAAAATGTCGAAATCTATCAAGTAAGATTATTTACACTCAATTCAGATGAGTCTGCACAAAAATCGAGCAGTCGAAAGCGGTGACGCATATTTTGAGCTGAAATGGACTTAATTTGACATCGACATGAACCAAATGGCCTCCTCTCTCCGACATTCTCTCTCACGTTGGAGACTCCTCATGCACAGATAAAAATTGGTGATTCTCCCCAACCGCTTCCTCGTGACCTAATGACGAATTCTTTCAGCAATACGTAACTGAACGTTTAAACTGCCGCTGCCCCGCAGGCCGCCTCGTAATTCTCGCGCCCGTCGCATCTCTAGTGCAATTCGCCTCACCCGCGCGTGCTCTAGCCCAATCTAGCTCTCATAACGTCCTCATCCACTATCATCCCGCGGGTCTTCCCGCCTCAGACGCGGCGATCACCACTCGTTCATCTCTGCCATGCTTTTAATCCCAGTCGCTCGCTTTCCAGCCCGATAATCAGACACGCATTCCTGCGGTATTGCATTCCTCGACTTCTCTGTAGGTTCCCAGCTATCCATACGATCTGCTTCACTCTTTGCCGACCACACGTTAATAGCCAAACCTGACTCACTCGCCCTAGCAAATGCTTCCCGGGCCCCAGTGCCATAACCTCCTACTAGAGATTCCATCCCATTTTTACAGCGAGGAAGAACATCGTTGAATTCTGATTTCCAGCCTCCCATAACCCTTCCAATTTTTGTACATCGGAAGAGTATAATCAAGTGGCTTCTTCTTTCTTGATTATTCTTCCTATTTCAAACTTCCTAATGAAGAACATCGTCAAGAGGTGAATTCTTCTTTCAATTTCCAGTCGCATTTCTCTTTTTTTCTTGTTTTTCAAATCGGGAAGAATATCGTCAAGCGAATTCTTCTTTTCGGTTTTCGCCTCCTTACATTCTTGATCGCATATGTAACCTTGTTCCCTTGCCGAGCATTACATCCGAAATGAATTAAACATGTGGGATATGTGAATGAATATATATATATATATATATATATATATATATATATATATATATATATATATATATGATGTCGCTCCCCCTAGATGAAATGCTACCGAAATTTTGTCTAATTTCCAAACTTAGATAAAAAGAGGGGGAATGAATATATATTGCATTATATATCTTCTTTCAGGTTTAAATGCCTCGACATACTCAAGAGAGGCTGAAGATGAAAAACAAGGTCAGACACCACTGCCCGAGGGTGTACCAAGTAAGCCAAAATACCCCCGATGCAACCTCCTAAACGGGGATGATGCTAGAAGACCGTCAAAATTGCGTCAAATATTTTGACTTAGAAAAAATGGGAGAGTGAAATGAACTGACTCAAGAACGCTAAGTAAGAAAACTTGTAGCTAATTTTAAACTAAAAGTATCAAACAAAAAAGGGGGGAAAGTAAAATGACATACGACAGACATAAAAGTAAAGCAAAATAAAAAGAAAAGTGAAAAACAATTACAAAATTCATCTGAGTAGAATTGAAAGCCCACTAAAGTTCCTAATCGCTCCCTTTCAAATGTCCTAACTCTAACCCTTCAAACAAATGGAATAGAATAGGAGACTCCCTCTTGGCTTTATTTATAGAAATTAGGGGAAAACAAGTTTAAATAAAAGAGGGGGAAAACAAGTTTGAATAAAAAGAGGGGGGAAAGAGTTCGAATAAAAAAGGGAAAAAATGAGAATTATTTCGATGAGTAAATCTTTTTCTTAAAATAACAAATTAAATTATCCTTTGAACCTATAGCTTCAAAATATCTTCCTCGCCACCAGATTTATAACTCTTTGTACAAGCAGACAAAATGCAATACTAAACTAAAATCTACAGAAATCATAGGGCTTCCTTCGATAAAATTAAGGAATTTCATTATAATTATGATTTTCAAAATCAATGATTTCATTAATTAGATGAATTTATCTAAAACTGTAAATTCTTACATGTGCTAGGACATAGAGATTTCAAGTGTAAATTTTAATGTCTGACAAGGTTGCGCATGCTAAATTGGAATATATTAAATATTAATCTGAATAATCTAATAAGATATTATATTAATTTATAACGTCTTCTTCGCCGTCGAATCTGCAACTCTTTGTACAAGTAAATTGAAGACGATACTAAATCCAATTCTATAAAAATCATAGGGCTTCCTTCAATCAAAATTAAAGAATTTTATTCTAATTATTATTTTCAAAATCAACCAAATCACTAATTATGTGAAATATCTTAGTTATAAACACATGCATGTGCTCGGATATAGAGATTTCAAGTGCAAATGTCTAAAAAGGTTGTGCAAGCTAAAGTTAGAATTAAATGAAAATCTCAAATCAATCTCATAACTCATAAATAAAACTAAAATTCTTAAATACACGCATGACATGCTAATGCAATTAAATTCAAGTGCGAGGATCTTTGTTGTTTTCTGATTAGTCTTAGGTGCAGGTTAACAAAACCTAAAAGCATGTTATAAGAGTTTCAAATCAGTTAAATATTTGAGAAACTGATTCTGTTAGATGACAGTAGATCTAATCCTCTGTTAGCAACTAAATAGAGTTGATATGATCTAAAGCTCTTAAACATATTCTAATTAATCATTTTTAAGTAGTAATATAAAACTACTTAAATGAATTTCTATTATTAAAAACTTAAATCAAATTCAATCCATCCACCTTCCGCAATTATTTATCGTGATAAATTAAGAAAACTTAGCTCACAAACGATTAAATCAAGTGTTATGTTATATTCACTCTCAATCAATCTCATACCAAAGATGTGGCTGCGCCCTATGAATGTCCTAATAAACTCCACGATGAAAGCATTCTGACCAGTCCTGACGGGTGGTTTGGCATCGAGCTCCATTATATTACCATCACGATGCAGGTATGCTCCTTGGCTCTCGCCTTTGAGTTGGAATCAGTATACTGATACAAACAACCCTCTTTAAGGTAGACTTAAGACTCTCCTAGACAAACACCTCATCTATAATGATTTTGGATCGTAACTGTATGCTGAGGATCTTTCTCGGTTGGTTATACCTCTCAGAATAGCAACATGATTGCAACCACTGGGATCTAGATGACGCCATCATCATTCTCCCAACCATCCGGTTTAAAATGATGAATTTAATAAATAAATTTATATGTTATAATATACACTACACATTTGGCCAAACAACTAAATTGAAAGTTCTCTCACTTATCGAGATTAACTATAACATGCAGGAACCCTCTAAAGTCTTAAACTAAATGATAAATCTCCAGTGTCTTATCTACTTATTATATATTAAAAATTACGACTTAAAATTACTCTTCAATATTCAATATCAAAAAATTATCGATTGATCCATGACAATTTTTGGAGCCCACAATATTACTCTAAAATCTAAATTACTCTCGAAATAAAAAAAGTAATCTTTAACCGAAGAAATTAGATGGCAATTCTCCTTTCCCTCTTACCTAACGTTTTTTTTTTTTTTTGATAAAGAGATTTGATCTCATTAGGCTTGGAATAATGTCATGGGAATGATTGAAGAGTCAAATCTGATTACGCCAGGCGTATTGATTTATTCTTTGAGCTTCGTGCAACTTTTTTCCGAGAGTGAAAGGTACATTGCTAATTTTCCAAAACAAAACCAAAAAAAAAGCTACATTGTTCGATTCGGACAGTCTAACAACAGGCAAATTAGTCGGACCTCATCAATAATTAATAAACCGAGAATACGCGACTGATGAAGGAATCAGAGGAGAAACGACCTGCACCCAAAGCATTTGAAGAAGTTTGTTTAATTATCTCGATGATACAGTACAGCAAATTATTTATTATTCACTATGTAAGAAAATATGACTGTTTTTCAAAGAAATATTGTACTTTTAATATATATATATTCAAAATGTCCACTTGAAATGTGATTCTTATCCGAATCAAAAGCTGCTTCTTATCCGAGTTCCTGAACAAATTTTCAAACACTAATACCTATCCGAGATTCCAGTGCTTGTATTTTTTTTTTTTTTTTGCAATATTATCCTTCACCCATCTTGTATATGTCTAATATTATTTGCAATTTTATACCATTGCTTCAGCGTATGTTATTACCACCAGATATAAGCGCCTCCTGGAGGATTCGAACTCATAAGTTCCCGCCCTCTGAAAAGACGATGAGTAATACTTGTAAACAAAGATATGCTCGAAAACTAAAGATCCTCATCTGACAAAGAGGCGACTGTAGTAATATTGTTTCGCACAAGTCCGTCCGAAAGCTAAGAATCTGTAAATATTACGGAAATGTGCTAACTATAATAATCACTCTTGGAATAGTAACTATAAATGTAGTTGTCTGAGCTCATACGAGTGTAGATAAAGATAGTTGAGCTTAAAACTAAGATCTTTACTCATTACCCAATAAAACTTAAAACTAACCTGAATTAGTAACAGAATATACAAAATTTTCTTAGGAATTCTTTTATCTCCATTGTAAAAAGTTCAATACACGAATTAAACAATAAACGGAGATAAAGAATTCCATATACAAATTTAGTTTCAATAAAATTGTCCTCCTTCACGGCAATGGAGTTCTTGCAGTACGCTATGGCGGCTTGAACCGCGTTCTGGAGTTCCACCATCGTGCTCTCCTCTGAGGAAGTATTGGCGACGGCGGACTTAGCCACATGGAGACCGCTATTAGTCGGTGATATCGACGAAGGCGTCGAGAACTCCCCTAACCACCGCCACCGCGCTGACCCTTCTCGAGAGTCAGTGGCCTTGCCAGAGAACGAGCAGGGCCGCCTCCTTACCTCCCCTTTCTCCTTCTCCCATTTAAAAAACAAGTAGGGGGCCACCTTATTCCAACAACAGCCCAAGCCAAAGGATTTCTTTTTCTTCCTTCTCCCTTCCTCGTCGTCGCTTCTCCTCGGCCACTTGATGAGGTCAAGCAGAGAAGAGAACGAAGGTTTGCGCTTGATTTTAATATTGCTGGAGCTATTATAATCATCATTCGGCTTCGCATTGCTGATGCTTTGTAATTTGTCGAGAGGGAGAAGGTGGCCGTGGAAGAAGATGTCGTCGGCGGGGCGAAATCGAACCGGGAAGGAGCGGAGGTACAACTGTGATGGTGGAAGGAAATTGTGAAGGAGAATTCATGGGAAGGAGATGGGCTTAGGGAGGGAGGGACTGTAGGAGATGCTGGTAGTGGTTGAGAGGATTCAGCTTTGCCGGTTTCTCTTTCCTTTTGGATTATTTGATTTCGGTCGAGCATGGCGACCGGTCAAGATGACTGTTTGGAGTCTTCGAGGGGTAGGGAGGAATGGAAGATGGAGGGGGGGTGGAGTACTTCGATTCTTCGACAGGTTTTTGTAATGAGCAGTGAGTACATGTGCTCTGATTATGTATTTGATAAAATTTTAAAATTAGGTTTAATGTTAATTTTAATTAGTAATTTAGATATAAAAAATAAAAAATAGCATGTCTCAATCCATATCAGATCAATCGTAAACAGATAAGACTTTTTTTTTTTTATTATTTTTTTAAAAATTAAGAGCAGTTTTGTATTTTACTGATCTGTTATAAGATCTAATGGTAACTTTATCAAATCATTATAAATCTTCTACAACTTTCACGCTTAAAATTTAAGATTGTGACCGACAATGCAAAGAATTTTTAATAATGAGCAAAATCAAACCGAGCTAAAATTTCAATAGTCGATTTTAAGATCGTCTAAGTCAATCGAAATAACTTGATATCATTAAATCGAATAAAATTTTCTACAACTTTCATCTTATTAAAATTTACAATTATACCATATGAGCATTCTTTTATTACAAGTATTTTTTTATTTTTTTCTATTAATTATAACATAATTATTTTAATTTTTTTATATTAACTGTTAATATAATTATCTGAACTTTCTTTCTTCACTATAAATGCTAACTATGGTATGATTAGTTAAAAAATACATTTTAATCTTTTAAGGATAATGTTATAATAACATAAATAATTAATCTTTAAGGATTAATAAAATAAAGATTTTATGTATAAAATATCATTGAAGTAAAAGAGACTAAAACATTTTTATTTCTTGTTATAGCATATATATATATATATATATATATATATATATATATATATATATATATATATATATATATATATATATATATATATATATATATATATATATATATATATATACATATATATATATATATATATATATATATATATATATATATATATATATACAAGAAAATATGAAAAGCCTAATTTTAAAAAAATAAAATAAAAAAGTCATCCGTCAATGACGACCTGGCCGACACGCTAATGAGTTGTCCTTCAACCAACAACTACTATATAATTAATTTTTTGCAAATTATGATTAAGATTAGCATTAAGCCTAATTTAAAATTTTTGCCTATGTATTTCAAGTGCTTAAACAAAATTTGAAGAGAGAAAAGTATTCTTTGATATTGACTCAAAAAGATTTGAGTTAGATATTGACTCAAATTTAACTTAAATTTTTTGTTGATGGGTTAAAATAAATTAAAATTTTGAATGATTTTAGATCAAAATTATTAATAATACGAGGTTGTGAAGATTAATTATTTTTCTATGAATAAAATATGCTATAAAGATTTAGGAATTTTCACAAATAAACTTATATAATTATATTATAATCATCTTAATTTTTTTTTTGAATTATCAAATTTATATATTTATATGTGCCACAATCAAATCATTATAAAAATTACAGAAATGAAAATTATAGATTAGGCTATTGTTATGGATTTCAATATTTGATTGTTAATTTAAAATTTAAGATTGAAGAGAATTGATTTATAAATATAGAAAAATAAGATAACAATGTAAATTAGGATTATAATTTTCATAATAATATAGTAGTCAAATCTATAATAACGGTGCAAGTTTCTTTCTTGGCATTATCTTTATTTTTCTATGTATTAGAATTATAATTCATCTATCCCCAAGCAAATACAGCAAAAAAAAAAAAAAAAAATAAAAAAATAAATCTTTTTTAATAGGTAAACTACATATAATTTTTATATAAAAAAAAAAAGTTAGATTTATTAGTTGGACAATCCATTTTCTCTGAAACAGAAGTGAGCCCACCTAAGTGCAAGAGTTCAATTGGCAACTTGTAAACTTGCTGAGTATAAGACGTCCTATATTATATATCATATAAAAGAAGAGTGCAAAACTTGGGAATATGATGGGTAAACATCATATATTTTTATATACATCGTATGGGTGCAAGAAGTACAGATAAAGGTGAAGAGACATTAGATGATATAATGGAAGTCAAGAAAACACCAATTGAGGTGTTTTGTAGTATCACTTAGGGTCTATTAGGGACAAATGTAGGCAAAAATATTATGTCTGTTTGAAAATTTTAACTACAAAAATAATGTATTATAGCTATTTCTAAAAAAAGATTAAGATTCTCTTATGTGTAAGTGATGCTATTTTATTATTTTAATTAATTCTATATCAATTTTATTTACACTAATTAAATAATAATTAATATAATAATATCTCAATTAAAATTAATCATTGATTGACCAAATTAATTAAACAATGATATTTGTTTAATCAAAGTAAATAAAAGTAACATCAAATTATTCAAGTTAATGCTTCTAATTTACTCATTTCGATCTTTGATGTAGATAATTTAATCAATTAATGTATTCACCAAACAACTTGATTTAATAAATTTGAAATTTACGGCCAAATAAAAAAAAAATGAGATTTTGGCCTTTTAGAATGTCAAAGGTCGAATGCCTCAGTTAATTAACGGGGTGTAATTTAAAAAGTAAAAAGTGAAATGCTGCCAAAATTTTATCAGATGAGAGTCAGATCTCGTCACGAAACAGAGGTTTAGCGGATGAGATTTTTCAAAACTCCCAAAAAGCATATTATCAAATAGAAATCAGGTTTAGTTGCATAACACGAAGTAACACAAAAGCTAGATCAAACTGAGCCTTAGTCAATGGATGCAAAATCAGATTTGTTGAATATTGATGGCCTTTGAAGATGTTATTTTTTGTGGTCTTATTGGCAAACTCTATGGTGTTGACCAATTTTAATTTGTGCACACAAAAAAATGATGAAAAGATGTTGAGGAAACACAAAGTTCAATGTATCACATATGCAACAACTTCAATGCGGTGATACCTTGCCTTAGCTTTCTATCTTTTTAAATAATAGTAATAATATCATTAATAATAAATATCACAAATATTAACTTTTCTAAATTATGATAGATATTTTTCATGAATAAATTTTAACATAATTGTGAAATTAAAATATTTAATAAAAATATATTAAAATTTAGATGTTAAATATATAAATATATTAAAAAGAGTTATTTGGTATATATGCAAATTTTTAAAAAAAAATGTGATGTAATAGATCTCAACCTTTCAAATTGAATTGAGCAATTAAGATAAAGAGTAATTGCTCATACAATTATCATCATAATTAAAAATGGTCAAAATCTCACATGAAGATTGGCAAATGAGAGCATGCAACTATACTACATATAACCACATTCAATATCTCCGTTTGATGAGAGACTATTATGTGCATAATCCGGATATAGATCTGCATCCAATCTTGAAATTTCAATAATATAGCGTTAGGTGATCCTCAATTAATATATAATTATTATATATTAAATATAAAATATTTTATATTAATATTATATTAACTGTACGATAATATATATATATATATATATATATATATATATATATATATATATATAATATTTTATAGTTAATATATAATAGTTTTGTATTAATTAAAAATCATATGAAATTATATTATTGATGTTTAATAATTTTTTTTACTTAATTCAAAATTTTACAAGGCAGACCAAATTGCCGGGCTATCTAAATAGACCCACTCACAGTCGGTCAAATTTGGAACTTTGTGCCTCTCATTTAATTTCTTGAATCTTCCCAAAGACTGCGATGTGAGAGCAATAACCTTCTGTTTGCTAGTGAAAAGTAGGATAGCGATGGCCTACCTCACTCACCATTTTTTTTTCTTCTTCTCTTCCTATTTGTATCGTTAATTGGGTGAGGTAGACTGATATCTTGGAAGCAGCTCACAATTGGTTATTATTTATTAATGTATAATGGACCTATTTTGACTTATCAGCTCGTCTTTTTGTTGGCACTGTGCACGTGAACAGACACATACGTTCGAGCACGCGTGGGCTGAGCCCTGCTGAAAAGGAGCTTAGAATCTTCAATTTATTGTTGTCTCAATCGCATGATTAAATGGGAATTATTTTTCATATTTTTAAGTTGACGATCGGTCGCTATATATTTTATTTCAGAGAAATTACTTTTATGATGGTACAAAAATTTTGAGTTAATTATTTTACATTTTATGTGTATTGTGAGTTCCTTTTAAATATGATGAATGGACTTTTTAAATATCGATATATTTTTAATATAATGGTCTTGATGTCCAACTCAAGCTGTGACAGTTGTATTAGACAAATACAATAATTAGGATGAAGGGAATAAAATGTCATGGTATATATGAGATAGGGATGTGCAAAAAATAATTATTGATCTGAAATTCTAAAACACATTGATTAAACCAATTAGTTTGGCTTGATTATGTTTAGATTTAGGTTTTTATTTATGTTTTAATTAAAATAAAAAAGAATCAATTAAACCTTCTAAATAAGAATATTTTAAAGGCAGCTAATTATTATTAGAAAGATTTATAAGTATCACACAATTTTTATATATTTTATATATCTAACAACTAATATTTGATATTTATATTTCTAATATTTTATCTATGTATGAAACAAAGTTGAACTCGCTTTTAAAAAGATGATAATAATAATATTTTTGTTGTAATAGTAGATAAGACACTACCCAGAGATTTCACCCTCATTTGGTGAGGACTTTAGATCTGGTTCCAGGTTTCTTATAGATGCATGCTCCTATAATTAATTACCTCTCCTAATAAGTGAAAGAAAATGTTTGATTAAGGCTAATCATTAGATCGCTTAATGCATAACGTATAATAACAGCATATAAATTTTGAAATTTGAAATTATGGAATTCACCATTTTAGCTTAAAGCGGATGGTTGGGGGAATAATGATGTGTCCGATCTAGATCTCATGGTTTCATCATCTCGGGCTATCATGATCCCTAATCTACTTAGTCATAGGAGGTAGTCGACCCAACCTAATCGAAGGATTCTTATCAGCAACACATGTGTTACGTCGTCCAAAAAATTCTTGTAGACTTGGGTGGTGTTTGTCTAAGAAGATAATCTTAAGTCTATCTTTGCTGACAGAGGGTTTTTTGCCCTATCAAGTATATCCTATGATTCATAACTCAAAGGGCAGAGCCATTGGGGAGCATACGGGCTACGGTCATGATCGTAATATAATGGAGTCTTACTGGCCAAACAACATGATCAAAGAACTCTAGTCATAACTACTTCATCTGTGGAGCCTACTAGCTAAGCCACGCAGTTAGAGGACACAGGCCACATCCTAACTGGCATGAGATTGGTTGAGAGTGAACATAGCAAGACACTTGATTTGACATTGGCTCTTTTGTGAGCTAGAGTTTTCTTAATTTGTCACCTTCGATAAATAATTGCGGTAGGTGGATAGATTGAGTTTTGCTTTAAGTTTTTAATAATTAAATTTCATTTAAATAATTTTTAAATTGATACTTGATTTAAGTTAATTTGTGGAAATTAGAGAAATATTTTGATGGAAGTATTCCCTCTGGTTGAAATCACCATTCAACACCATCATCTAGTTAATTGATTAAATCAATATATATTTGAGAACTTTAGATCTTGTCAACTCGCTTTTAATAAAGGATTATATCTATTATCACATGACGTAATATTTTATATTTCACTAAGTTGAAATTCTTATAATAGATTTTTAGGTTTTGTTAACCCGACCCAGTCCTATGACTAAACCGGAAAGTAACCCGTGCAGCATCCTTAGACACTTGAATCTAAACATTCAGCATAACGTTGGGGCCCATGCGGGTGTATTTAAGAATGCCTTAATTAACGTCTTCTGTTCTCTTGTATGATGTGTTGCGAACTGGTGTGGAAGACATTTTAGACTTATATTGCAATTTGGAATAACACATCGCTATTCATATTTGCTTCTTTAGTATTTGGGCATTAGAGATTCATATATATTTCTTATGCTTATTGATAAGCCTTCAAATTTATTGCATACTTCTAATTAAATGACTTCTCTCAATTTGATTAAAGTGAATTGTGAGAAGATCTATTATTCATTAGAGAACTAGTTGCACTCAACAATGACTCATTGAAGCTATTATAAGCATCTGTATAGTTTAGTCATGGATTATTCCAATTGACTTAATATATGATATGACTCCACCATTTATTAGGAATCAATACTTATGATTTATGCTCGTTGATGAACCACTTAATCAACCTCCTTAATTTGTGGATGCACATTTAAGCTTCTTGTAGACTTCAGATAGTTAAACTGTGTACTCATACAAAACATTTTATTTATCTTCAAATGAATCAGAAAGTAATCATAATGATCAGTGATGATTCTCTTTTATGCTTGTTAATAAGCTATTTAAACTCATTTCTAACCTCCTACAAAAGCTTTTCCCTCCTTCGAATAATTTGAAATGAATCATTATAGAGTTTAGTATTCATAAGTATGATTTGTTCCTATCCACAGTGAGTTATTTGGCTTAATATAAGTCCTCCTTTCAAATTTAACACGTGCACTTATATTTATTTTATGCCTTTATAATTTTACATTTGTTATGATCAAAATTTTGATTTAAGTATTTTATTTAATTCCATTTAAATTCTTTGATTATCTCTTTTTTATTTTATTTTCTAAGTCTTAAAATTTGACAAAATTTACAAAGATTGCTAGGAGTCGCCATCTAACGTGATGTTGGCTTTCGACAGTGCCCTAATGAGCATAGTGACATTAATAGAATTTTTTTCATCTCGTCGCATCCTAATGAGCACAATGAGGACTCAAACCTGCAAAGAGACATATGCATATACACAATCACATCACACATGTTCAGACTTATTTTTCTGCGCGTTACAATGATCAGCAAGAAAATAGATATGGAGATGCCAGAAACCAAGAGAAGAACTCACCTAATGACAGTGTTCCTCTCCGGCTGTGGCAAAGGGAATTGGAAAGAGAGATGGAAAGGGAGATGCTAAAAACTAAGAGAAGAACCCGCCAAATGACGATATTCTTCTCCGGTTGCGGCAAAACAAAATTGGAAATTTCGGATTGGCAAGGGGATTTTCAGATTTTAGCAAAGGAAATTTTGATTTGGGAGGAGTTTTGGTGGGAGAAGATGAAGAAATGCTCGGTTTGCTTGGCTGGGTTAGACAGCAACTGCACTTGATGAATAATGGGGAAAGCAAGAGAGGAAGGCTCTCAGATTGGTGGGATTGTGAGATTTGCATGCATGAAGGATGGGATTTTTGATTTTTTGGGTTTTGTGAGGGGAAGAAGAGAAGATGAAGAAGAGAAGAAGAGGAGGGAAGAGGAAGAATAAGAAGGAAGAGAAGAATGAGGGAAGAAGGAACTTGCCCTACGATTTGGAGAGAGGAGGAAAACAAAAAAAATTCCTGCATTTTTCTATTTTGGATGAGGGGAATTGGAGGAGGATGAAAGGGCTTTTTTTAGGTTTGAAGGGAAGAAGAAACGGATCGATCTTGCGTGGGAACGGTTGAAGGAGGGCTTGCACGGGACTGGTTGGCCGAGCAGGATCGTGTGTTCGAACGGGGAGATCCGAGCATGAAGCTTTTGTACCATAACATGAGGGAGATGGACGAGTGAGCTCTCATGCATGAAGAGGAGGGATTAGGGCCAAACTGGTCAAGTCGGCTGCATAAAGGGAAGCCCGATCAGGTCATTTGAGTGGGATTTAGGGATTTAGGTTTTTTAAATTGATTTTTAAGTTTAATTGACTTTAATAAGAATTTTATGCCGACCTCAAAATAGAGATGATATATATGTTAATTCAAAGTTATTACGATGTTCCGAATGCAATGGCCCAATCTGTTTCGCAATCGGAAGCCGTTTGGTTCAAGTTGATGTCAAACTAAGTCAATTTCAGCTCAAAATATGTGTTATCATTTCTAACCTCTCAATTTTCATGCAGACTTGTCCAAATTGAGTACGAACAACCTTACTTTATATATTTTGATGTTTCAAAGCTAATGGCTCAATCAATTTCATAAATAGATATTTTTTGATTTGCGTCAGTGCCTCCTAATCTCGATATGAGTGCAGACATGCTAATGACTTGATCGCTTGATCAGCTGACCATCAAGTTATGCAATATTTATTTTCTAATCAATTTTAATATTTTAAACATATTGGTGAAGTCCGTTTATTGATCAAAGATCATTTTGACTGATTTTGGTGACATCTAGTGTATTTCAACCTTGATTTACGTGTTATCACTTTCGATCATTCGACATTTGCACTGACTCATCCGAATTGAGCGCGAATAGTCTCATTTGATAGTTTTCAACATTTCAAAGCTAATAACATGACCAATTTTATGAATGGAGGTTGTTGGAATATCATCGCAGCTTCTTGACTTTGATATGTGCGTAGGCACATTAATGGCTCGATCGCTTGATCGATTAATCATTAAATTATGCAATATTTATATTCTGACCCATTTTAATGTTTTGAATGCGATGATAAAGTATGTTCATCGATTAGAGGTCATTTCAACCATTGGGCTGAAGATGTGATTCGTGCATGGAGCGGGTCACGTTTATTGAAAACTAGTTGACCCTTTGGGCTGGCCATAGAACTGGGATCATTTAAGGTTTAATGCAATAGTTGGAGCTTTGATATGATTTTTCATTAGCATAATGCTTTATTTAGGACATGCTAAGTGACGGGATTGACCAATTTATCAGAATCGACTTGTTAGATAGATAAGAGTTCTTACACCATCTACTTTCTAATTCAATGACTTTGCTGAAGATCTCTTTCTTTTATATCATTACAAATTTGAGTTTCCTCCAACCTTAGTTCGCTTGGTTGGGTTTGGTGGATGAATTGGTCTGCTTATTTTGAGATTTGGAATTCCTTCTATCCTAGCTTTAAGCTTAGCAGACTTGATGAAGGATTGACCTGATTTATCCACATTGACTTGTCAGAAAGTATATGTACACCATGGATCATGTGCTTGCTGCTTTGACGGATTCATTGAAGAGTGCGTACAGATGACCCAGCCTTTTGACTTATACTAGGTCTATGTTGAGTTATCAACCTAGCAATGTGTGCTTGAAGAACTACAAATTTCATTTAATTCGGTCATCGGCTTTGTATGAACTATGGAATTGTTCCATCGGTCCTGTGTTTTCTGCTTTGATGGGCTTGATGAAGAGATTGGCTTGAGGCAGCTCTGAATCGAGAGTTTCCTCAGAAAATCTTAGTCTATCGATCATGTAGAAAGATCTCTTAGATTCGGTTGCATATACAGCTAGATTCGCTTGATACAACATCATTAGACTGATGAGCAGGGGCTCTTTCACTGCGATCTTTTCTTACGATTTATGAGTGATGAGAGCATCAGCAACTCGGCCATATTTGGGCTTGTTGAGTTTGACCTTTAGAACCTACTCGAGTCTTTGACTTAAGTGTTGGTGGTTTTGTGGTTGATCGAGGAACGGGGCTCTTTCACTGCGGCCTTTTCTTATGGCTTGTTGAGTGAGGAGCTTTTCTTGCGTAGAGGTTGATGTTCAATCTTTAGAACCCATCCGTGTCTTAAACTTTAGGATATAGAGGTTGATGTTTCTTTCAACTCAGTTGATTGAAGCTTCCAAAATTAGGAGCTTTTCTGACTGATCTTTGACATTTGATGAATCTAGGAGAAAATTTTTCTTGATATTTATGATTGTATTTTCCTGCGTAGTAATAGATTCTTTTTGTTCCTATAAGAACCTGTAACTTAACAGAGACAATTATGAATATATTCAGGGATTTTGGCGTAAAGCTTGATGTCAACCTGAATCAAAATATATTCGAGGATCTCATTTTATAGCATGACGATGACTCAAATAAACTTAACATAAAATAAAAAATGCCCATGTCTTGCAGGAGAAATTCTAAAGCACGTTTAGAAGAACTTTCAAGATGAAATTATGCAAATACATTAATATTTGAATTGATATGCTTTTAGGAGGGTTTTGACATGTAACATTGATTTCCTCTATATATAGAAATCTAAAAATGCTCTCTATGTAATAGGAGAATTTTCACGAAAAAGTTTATTTTATCTTGAGTAAGTATATTTATTTAGAGATTTTGGCATAAAACACAACGTCGACCTAAATAGATATACTAAAAAAATACCCCATATCTTGTATGAGGATTTCTATTATGCCTCAAGAATATATTTTTCATGTATAATACTTTTTCAAGTATCGACCATTAATTGACGGTATTGGTCTTTCACCCTTTAAGCTAATGAGTTGGTATGCCCCTCCTTGGTACACTTTTTCAATGACAAAAGGGCCCTCCTAATTAGGCTCAAATTTACCACCAAATTTTTAATTAGGAATAATTGGTCTTCTCAGCACCAAGACCAATTCCCTTTTTGGAATATTTGAGGCCGCATCATATGGTCAAAAGCCCTGGACATCTTCGCTCGATAAACTTCCAGATTTTGATAAGCTTGCAATCTAGTGCGTCGAATTCCTCTATTCTCAAATGAGCATTTTGATCTTCAGTTAGATTATATTGGATGACTACTCAAATGATGGCAACTCAACTTCAAGTGAAAGAACCGCCTCAGTTCCAAGTACCAATGAATAGGGAGTGGATTTAGTTGGCGTCTTGTAGGTGGTCTGATACGCCCATAATGCCTCTATTGACCTTATTTTTAGAATGAGCTCTCAACCCTCCATCTTAGATATAGGACTTCTCTTAGACTTTAAGAGTTCCTTAATCTTAAGTCACATCCAATAATTAGGTGGACACTCAACCTAACCCTAGAGACTTAGAAGAGTTAGCCATAGGAATAGGTGATGCCTTAGGGGTGTTAGGAAAATTTGCCTACCCTTAGCTTGAACCATTCCTCACCTTCCTTCCTTCAAGTCAAACTCCAAATCAATGTTATTTGATTTTCTCCAAATTCAAATCAACTCCATGTGATTGAAATCCATGATTGAAACCCATGAATGAAATTTCAAACTCTAAAAATCTTCTAAATCTTTATTTCCCTCTTAAAATACTTAGCCTAAATCATGATCAAACCAAAACAAACCCTTGAGATTTTCTCATAACTCATTTATATTTCCATTTATATTCATATATATAAATGAAATATAAATTCAAACCAATCAAACTAAACTCAAAATTTAAAATAAATTCATAAAATTTTTTAAGTCTTTTAAATCTTCCCTAAAAGACTTATCCAAAATCAAATATAAATCAATTCAAACTCATGAGATTTTCTCATAACTTATTTATATTCTCATTTATATTCACATATATAAATAAAATATAAATACAAATCAATCAAATCAAATCCAAAAATTAAATTCCAAATTTAAAATCCTTCTTAAGTCCTTAATTTCCCTCTTAAGGACTTATCAAAAATCATCTTCAAATCAACTCAAATTCATGGGATTTTCTCACAACTCACTTATATTATCATTTATAGTCACATATATAAATGAAATATAAATATAAATCAATCAACTAAATCCAAAATTCAAATCCCTACTCCAAAATTTCCTAAGTCCTTTAAAATTTCCTCTTAAAAGACTTAGACTAGATCATGATCAAATCACTTCAAATCCTTGAAATTTTTTGCATGACCCATTTATATTCTCATTTATATTCACATATATAAATAAAATATAAATTCAAACAATCAAAACCAATTCCAAAAATCAAACTCAAATCCACTCAAAATCCAACCTAAGCCTTTCAAGTCAAAATCTTGAACTTAGGCAAATCAAATTCAAATCAAACCAAATTTTTTATTATCCTTCTTGATTCAATCAATCCAACAATCATGAATCCAAATATAAATACAAAATTCAACCACCCAATCAAAACCCAATTCAAAAATCAAACCGCAAATCCATTCATATTTGAATATGAAATTGCTAAATAGATCAAGACCCATTTGACTTCAAACTACTTGCAAATGGATTTATATTTTAGTCATAAGTCCATATACAAGGTCAATCAAACTCAAATCAAGCTTTAACCTAGCCCAATTGATCTTGAACCCAACTTGACCTAAATGGGCCATGTTGCACCAAATTCTAATCCTAACCAAATTAGATTGAATCAAACTCACATATGCCTCTCATCATGATCAACAATCATCATGAGATGATCAATCACCCAAATTGGTCAAACCAAGTCAAACTGGGGTTGACCTAGTCAAAATCCATCATAGGAAAAATTGATTGAAACCATTGATCTAAGTTCATTCTTGAACTATGTTTGAACTTGACCAAGTCAACATTTGAGCTTAACCTAGCCTAATTGGTCACGGCCCAAGTTGACCCAACTTGACCTAAAAAGTCAAAATATGTCAAAACTTGATCTAAGCCAAATTGATTGAAACCAATAGGTCAAGTTCATTCTAAATCACTTATTGAACTTGACCAAAGCCTTAATTGGCCAACTAGACCTAACCTAACCCAATTGACCTTGAACCCAACTTGACAAAAGGGATCATGTTGAGTCAAATTCAAACTTAACCAAAATTGTTTGAAAATAAAGATAACAATCTACTTCATATGACTAACCAAACCTAAACCTACCCATGACCTAGCTCAAATAGGCCAAATGGGTCAAATTGGTCAACTTGACCCATTTAACCTAAATGAAGTCATATGAGCTAAACTCAAAATGAAACCAAATTGAATCAAACCAAAGCCACCAAAATATTTCAAATGGTCATATGAACTTGACCCAACCCTTGGTTTGACCCAATTTGACCAATTGGCCAACTTGACCCAAGTTGACCCATTTTGACCTAAATGGGTCAACATGGGCCAAACATTCAAATGAACTCTAAATCCAATGAAACTTGGCCAAACCTATTTTTCCAACATACCCAACATATTCAAATTCAAAAATTAGTCAAATAACCATTCTACCCCTAGGCCATAGAACAAATTTAGGTCAAATCCATGGGGAATTTGGCCAATCCCTCTTCATACCTACTTGATACCTTCTTAATAGGTCAAGTAGACTCTATGGAGGGTGGTGCACCCAACCCAATGGGTTTGTGTCAGCCCAAATTGACCCAAGGACAAAATCGAGCACATAGCTCAAATGGAAAACTTCCCTCCACTCAATTTAAAGCACATGGGAGGTTACCGCTCCACTCCTTAGCCCAAATCGAACATGTGCCAAACTCTAACAGCTCAAACAACCCTTCCAAGTTTGGCAATTGGATCAAAATGACAAAGAGAGCTTTGACTATCTGATTGCCATATGGGGAGATATACTCCCCTTAATTCACTTCAATTCTCATAGGCTCACTGTCGATTGAGTGTTATAGATTCATAGGAAGCATTTTTGAGTGTTCCTAAGATTCCTAGAGAGATTTGGAAATTACCATTCTCAATTTTCTTCAAGAGAAAATAGGGGAGCTCCATTGATTTCCAAATTTTCTCCACACACTAAATCAAGCCAATTGCCTTTGCACACTCCACCAGAGGGCCAAGTCAAGCTTGCTTAAGCTCTCTCTCAAGTTCCAAAGGCAAGAAAAGGTTCACCTAGATCAAAACCGCAAAGGAGCTAAGGAGGGGTTGGTTTATAGAGCAATCTACTCAACCTCAGAAGCTAATTCTTTCACCATAGCTTCGTCTCAACCAGACGAAGCTCCTCCAAGGGAATTGAGCACCGGTGAGGTATGGCATTTTTCGATCACTAGACCTAAGGTGTGTTGGTCCTTTGTGTAAGAAAGTTTAATGGCATGAATTTTCAATTGTTGGATGTGCTCTACATTGCTTGATGATGGTGTGTGCAAGATTTTAGCCTAATTCAAGCTCAATCGAGCTCGATCTTGCTCTATAACATGGACGGCCTCCATGATTCACAGAGCTTGGTAGGGGTGGATCTCTGGCCATCCATCCGTGCATTTTGGATGGACGGCCGAGATTAAATGCACATTTTAAATCCTATTTATCCTTTAAAATCACGGGTTAATTCGAGGTCGTTTGATCCTTGATCAAACGGTGGATATCAAATCGCGTACCGCCACCACCACATGTGCAGTGATGGGACATTTAAGTGGCCACTCACAGGTTGACGCATGGAAAGTGCACATGACTCAACCGCCGCGTGTCATGTTGTAGATTAAGGAATTTAATTAGGTTTTAAATAATCTTAATTAACCCTCTAAACTTCAAAAATTCATATCTCTCTAAATAAAAATCATAAAAATATGAGGTAAATTGCCACTGAAAGATAATTCAATCTAGAATATTCCAAAAATTAGTTTTAATGGATTTTAAATTGTATATTTCTCTGAATTTGACTTTAAATAGAAATATTAATTTACTAATTACTCCTTAATTAATCCACTGATTAATCTCAAACTTTGTGGGTATATTTTAGGGGATAACTTCTGCCTCTTCTTATTTTTTTGGGATTTATTGATGGCTTAATTGGAGAATTTCAAATGCTTTTCCTAATTATCCCCTTTTTGTAATTAAGGATAATTAAGGGCTTGATTACTATTTTAATCCCTTATTAAAGTTGATTAAGGTTTGATCAAATGAATAGGAGGCTTAAAGAATAATTTTGGGGTATTTTCCCTAAGATATTCCCTAAACCCCCTTTTTCATTCTTAATCGTCTTTTATTTAAGGGTTAATTCATTAATTACCCTCTTAATTAAGAGGTAAAAATTCTAAAACCTTTCAAAATTTAATTAATCTATTTTGGGTAGATGCTTAAGTGTTCAAGAGCCTAAGTTCAATTAAGAAAATCAAAACTCAACTCACATGTGTGAGGGGAGTTTTGAAATTACGTAAGTGAAACTGCTTAGCTTAATTAACAATTAATCATGAGCCAAATTGCATTAGGCCATTTTCTCCCTAGGTGCATTACAAATTTAAATTCCTGTGAGATTTTATATCATTCATTGGGTCATAATTACTTGGTTAACTATGCTAAGGTGGTGTAGGTAAGGGTTAATTAACATGTTTAATTCATATCTTAACCTAATCAAAATCTAAAATGAATCTAATCATCTAAAAATTAAACAAAAATATCGAACACATGTAGGAATGGGTTAGGAATAGTAAACTCAATCCATATTTTCAAAATTCAATTAAATTCAAAATTAAATAAAAATCATACTAAATGAACTTTGATTTATTTTAAGCTTTATTATTTCATAAGATTGTCTTTGGGATTTAATTAAAGTGAATATGTTTACATGCTTTCATTGCTTTAATTCTTCTCCCAACATGTTAAATATGTATGTCATGTGATTTCATGTATCCACACTTTTCAAAAATTAAAATTAAAATGAAAATGTTTACTTTATGTCAAATTGTATATGTTGGCTAAAATAATAATATAAGTGGCTATTTTCACTATTAAATTCAAATTATTTTCAAAATATATGAATCAATTATCAAAACTGAAAGTGTATTACTTGTATCTTAATTATAAGCTTGCATGTGAGTGAAATATAGGGATGTGCTTAGTGTAGATTTTCCTTCTCTTCTCCTTTAGTGTAATTTTGAATAAGATTCGGTAAGGTCTGTGGTTCATTTGAAAAGAACTTAACACTTACCTAATTTTATATCTTATTCATTCCTATACTACTACTTAAGAAGGATACCTATGCTTGCATATATAAATTGCATAAACAAAATAAATCAACTAATATAAAGTTTTGCATTCTTTCTTTTCCATTCATTTCTTTTGTACACATGTTTGTATTTAAGAAAAGTGGTATATTAGTCTGGATAATCTCGAGGTTGTGAGACTTTAAGTATCCCTAAGTAAGTCTTGTTTCTTATACCTCTGGTTAACAATGGCGCTGTACTTACTTGTACCTTTCTTACTTTCATGAGTGCATGTGAAAATTAGATAAGAAATCCCTTTTTTTTACTTAATAAAAATCATGCATCATAAACTTTCAATTTTTTAAAATGAATTGCTTAGCATGCATCATAAAGTGTGTTAAAAATTTTCATTTGTATGTATAGATATGCTTAGGACTCATTCATAAGCATGTTATACATGTTGGGAAAGAAATGAAGTGATGTATGTTTTGTGAATTTAGCTCATTTTATTTAATCTTAAAATGTCTTTATTTTTGAATAGGTTTGTTTAGAGTTTATCTAAACATAGGAGTAATTAAAACAACTAATCAAAATATTTACTAAACAAAGCTACAAACATGAATCTACTTTAGAAATTAATTAGGTTAGAGAAGAAAAGAGAAATTCTCTTCTCTTTCCCTCTCTTCATAACTTAGTAATTAATTGTAGGATTCACTTGAACCTAATCAAAAAATGAAATAAAATCAACCCAAAATAATTAAATCACTTAAATGAAACCCTCCTCTAAGTTGAATATGTTTCACACGTAGAAAATTCTAACTTAAAGCCATAGCTAAGCATACCACACAAACCCCTAAAGCACACAAATTAGGCTAAGTCACCACTTCTAGCTTTAGGTTAGGGCAGTGCATGGCTTGATGCTTGCTTTTATTTTATGATATATATTTTAGACTAAATGTTAGGATGTATGTGCGTAGAATGATTGGTAGGGTGATCTTAATCTAACCATTGTCTTCTGCAGGGGATTGTGCTTAAGGGGCATTGTAATAAATAAAAATATAAATACTTTTGATATGCAGGTGCTTATACCCCTAAGCATAATCCAATAGGCTAGGTGGATTTAGTCACCCATGTGTGGGGTGATAAGTCCAATATACATGCTTGGGATTTTGTGTGATTAGTTTAGCTAACCTTTATTTTGCAGGTGTTAGCTAGATTTACTTTTCCTTTTCATGTAAATTTTGAAATTAGAATTTTGGAATGATTGTAATGGGGATTAGGATGAACATTGGTCAAAAGATCTTATCTTATGCACCATGTGAAGCCTTTGGAGCTTCCACCTTCCAACCATCCAAAAGAAGGAACCAAAAGAAGAAAGAAAAAAAGAAGAAGAAAGAAGAAAAGAAGAATGAAGAAATGAAACTTGAAGACCTCCATAATAAGAAATTTCTTATTTAATTATATTTAATTCATTTATAATCCAGGTTGTATAAGGGTAGAGCTCGGCTACCCAATTTATTTTTCTAGTTTGCATGATGGCACCCGGCCACAATGGCCTCTTATTCTTTTGCGATTAGTTTTATAAATTGATTGATGATTTATTTAGCTTGTGCATTAAGTGACATCCTTTCCCTAGTTTCTTCCTTGCTTTATGTATGGCCTAGATGTGGATTAGGCTCTTAGGGAAAAATAAATCTTTTACCAAATCTAACAACTCAAAACTAAAAATAAAGAACTCATAACCTCATCTAACACTTAGGCAAAAATCAAGATAAAAGAATTAGTAACCCCTAGCTAGATGAGTACTTTCTTTTATAATATCATGCATAAATGCATATTATTTTCACTCTTGATTGGAGGGCTTCCATCTTTGCTAGAGAAACTTGGCTTGACCTTTGAGAGCCATGGTGGAAACACACCTCCTTACATGATCTAACCTCTTTATGGAGTGAGTTTAAGGACTTAGTCTCTTTCTAAATAAATAGCAGCTTAGCTATCTTGCATAAAGCATATGACTTGCCTACATGAATTTAAAACCATAGGAGAAGGTAGTTGGTAGCCACCCCTAGGCAGTTGTAAGTCCAAACAGTCGAGTGGTTTGTCATCTCTTTTGGAGGCAAACCAAATATCCATTTTTCACCTTAGATTTAGGTTATGCTTTCGGCCATCACCAAAGCTCCCTAGATTTTGGTTCTGAGGTTGCTTCTCCCATTTGCGTGCCATAAGTATAATTCCTCGCCTCTTAGGAATTTTCATAATCTTGTGTTGTGGAATCATAAGCCCTAAATTTTTAATAAAAAATTCAACTCAAATAAATTAAATTAATTTCAAAAATATAAAGCCCAACCATATGATAGTTTGAGATGTTCGCTAGGCATCCTAGCATCATGGGCATCTCATACTTATCTTCCTTTTGGCTTCGATAATAACTCCCTCTCTTTGATCAATCTCATTTGATCTTCCGAAATAAACTAATCGGTTGATATTCTTATTTGTTGAAATCTTTGGAGACAACGATCATTTACCTTAATCGAGAGTATTCCTAAGGGATCCCATCCCTTAAGATATAATTAACTATGAGGGATTGCCCTTATAGGGAACTTAATGAACCTAATTTAAAATAAAATTTGCTTTACTTTTTCATATAAAGTAGGGGAATCTTTGGTACATATGCAAACTCATTGTCCTTAGAGTCCTTATTCATGTGATTAGGTTCATTGTAGGGTGGTGACTTCTATCTTTTGAGATAGTACACCTCTCCTAAATGATGTACCCGATCACCTCAATTAGAACATCTGTGAATCTACGTAGTGTCCCAAAAGGTGTAATATTTATGTTTTCATTTATCCTCTCCAAAAGAGGATAGATGAAGGTGGAGATATTTTTCACCACAGCCTCTATTAGTTTGATATGTCATTCTCTTTTATTTTTGGTAAGGATCTTCTTGAGCTTGACTAATATCTTGTTGAAGGACTCTACCAAACCATTTACTCTTGGATTGTATATTGAAGAATATCACCAATCAATTTTATGTTGATCGATGAGTCTATAAATCTTTGAATTTTTGAAAGTTGTGACATTATCAAAAACTATTTGACACGGCACTTCAAATCTACCACATTATGCATGAAGAAGTTGTTCACTCGGTCAGTAGTAACTTCTTTAAATAGGGTAGCTTCATCCCACTTAGAGAAATAATCACTAGTTGCTAGGATGAAGCGCTGTCCAGCTTACGATGGTGGATCAATTAGTCCAATTACATATGTACCCCAACATTTGAATAACCCATCCTTTTGATCTTTACTGCCATCTTGGGACCTGACTGATGTGCACCACAAAGTCCTTCAAGAACTTCAACCATCACTTTGCTAACTTCATCTGCATTTAGACATCATAGCCATATTTGTTCAAATGATCTACGTTATAAATTGCTATTGGAAAAAGCATAGCGCATCATTCTCTTCTCGATTTGAGCTGTCAGTGATTTATTATTTAGTAATTTTCCTTCTTTAAAGTAGTCGATGAAGGGTTGCCTCCAATCATGTGGCTCTTCTACAATAAAATCTTCACACAACTTTTCTGAAGCATTATGGCTCTACTCGATATAACTTCTTGTTGATTTTGGGGAGTATGAGGAGCAACCTGAGCTGCATCCTGCTGGGTCAAATTTGATAACCCCTCAGGGATGGATACTTTGCTGGCTCTAGAACTCATCAAGTAAATATGCTGGTCATGACATAATCATCATTCATGCTTGTCATTTTCTTAGCTAATTTTGCTAAGCAATCAGCTTTATTTGGTATTTGCTTCATAAGTTTGAGAACTCGCTAGATAGAAAGATAACCCAAGCTTGTTGATTTTATAGATACCAAGTACTTGATTTATAATAAGCTGAGAATCGTCAAAAATATGTAAGTTTTGAATGCCTATAAAAATACCTTCTTCAAGACCGGCCACTAATGCTTCATACTCGGCTTCATTATTAGTTCTTGGCTCAGTCAGCTCATATGATCATCTCATTATCTCTCCTTCTGGTGTTATGAAGATGATTCCAACTTTTGCCCTTGCCCTTGGAAATTTTAGAGGTTGGACTTGTTTGATCGATGAGGCTCCATCAAAGTACATTTATAAAATTTGTGATTTTTCTCTTTCATGAATGAGCATAATTTGCTCATGAGAAAAATCGTCATTAAGAGAAGAGTCCACAGGGATGGGATGTGCATCAAGAAAATCTGCTAAGATTTATCTCTTCACTGCTTTTTGTGAAACGTATGTAATATCAAATTGTAGAAATAATACTGCCCATCTTATCGACATGTCCATGCTGGTCTTGTCATCAAATACTTCAGTGGATCGATCCTTAAGATGTGAGTAATCTTGTAGAGACAGAGATTTTGGATTGTAAAGATCAATGCCAAACACTACTTTTCTATCGGAGGGTATCTCATTTTTGCTCCTATTAATCTTCGACTGATATAATAAAGAGCATTCTCTTTACTTTCTTTATTGTATTGCACCAATAATACTCCAAGGGACTCTTCTAATGTAGCTGTGTATATAATAAGAGGCTTCCCAAGAGTAGATGCTACAAGGATTGGTGGACTTAACAGGTAGCATTTAATGCTACTAAAGGCTTCTTGGCACTCCTTGTCCCATTTGAATGGAGCATCCTTCTTCATCAATTTCACAAATGGTTGACAGCGTCCTGATAGGTTTGATATAAATAAATGGATGAATGCAAGCTATCCTTGTAAAGAATGAAGTTGACGCAAACTCTTAGGTGGAGGCATCTCAACAATTGCCTTGATCTTAGTAGGATCGATTTCAATACCTCTGTGACGTACAATATACCCGAGAAATTTTTTAGAGAACCCTTCAAATGCACATTTTATAGGATTCATCTTGAGATCATATTTTTTAATTCTCTCCAATACAATTCTCAAATCTTCAAAGTGATTTTCACACTTTTTGCTCTTCACCACCAAATCGTCAACATAATATTTCACCTTCTAATGAATCAGCTCATCAAAAATATGCGTCATGACTCTTTGGTATGTAGCTCCATAAATTTTCAAATTGAAAGACATGTTTGTGCAATAGTATATACCAATTAACGTCCTAAATGATGTGTGATTCTCATCTTCAGGAGCCATCTTAATTTGATTGTATCCCAATGATCCGTCCATGAATGAGAACATGTCATAGTTGGAAGTATTGTTCACTAGTAGTTTCGATATTGGAAGCAGAAAGTCATCTTTTGGGCATGCCTTATTTAGGTTCTGGAAATCAATGTAGAGATAGATTTGGTCATTCTTCTTCCTAACTAGAATAATGTTGGCTATCCAATCTACATACTTCTCCTCCTGGATGAAGCCTGCTTTAATTAGCTTCTTAGTTTTTGCAATTACCTATTCTTTGATCTCCAATCTCATTCGCCTAGGAGCTTGCTTAACAAGCATCGCATCTGGTTTAATAGTAAGTTTATGAACTGCTACATCAAGGGATAAGCCTGGCATTTTAGAATATGTCCAGGAAAAGCAATCCCTGAATTCACAAAGTATTATTTTTAGCTCTTCAACTTTCTCATCAGGCAGAAGGGCACTGACGAAAGTTGGATGGGAACCACCCTCAGCTCCTAGGTTGATTTCTTTGAGTTCATCCATAGTAGCTATTTGTCCACCATCTTCGAGTTCTTCTGGTGTATGCTTGGTTTCTACTTCTTCATTATTTATAAGAAAAATTTCATGGAGATCATCTTCTTCGTCACTATTAGTTTGGATCTCAGCTTCTATTATATTATAACAAGCTTTATTTTGATGAGATTTATGGATGAACACAAGACCTTTAGTGATAAACTTATCACTTCTTTGTGATGCTTGAGAACTTCTTTGGCCCCACATCTTGTTAAAGATTTAAGTTCTATATTTAGTAGTCCCAATATGAATTTCAAGTGTATGCATCATTCTTCATAATTTCTGTGTATAGTATAATGATAATCTAGTTGGCACTATCTCATCAAAATTTTCATGTTGAGTAGACTGCTCAAAATTATGAGGCCAAGACTCTTCAGATTTGTAAAATAGAGTTCTTATTCTGTCACTCTCACTCAACAGTGACACATAGAATATTATTAATTTTTTCAATATTATGAACATCCAGTCGAGTGGTTTCTTTGAAGTATTGTTGATGGATGGGTATAATTTTGAAGGAGTCCTCTGACACTACCAACTGAGCTATCCTTTTTAATGCGACCATCTGAACTCTATTTCCATAAGTAGATTTGAAGTCATAGTCTGAATCAAAATCACTTATTTCATATTTTGCCTTTTTTTAAATTTTATTGGTTCTCTTAGGTTTGACAGGAATATCTTCTTCTTCTTTTGTGTCACTTCCCAAATGAGGAATTGATTTTCTTGATTTATGTGTAAAGTCAAGTGCTTTAGGAAAAGTCGGCATAGCCATCTTTCTTCCTCTTTGCTTTTGCTCTTTCACCTTGTGAAGTTGCGTTTTAGTTTCTGAAGTGGATGCTACCGCTTCAAGAGGCTATGTTGGCTTAGGCTCTTTAGGGTTGAAGTATTTTGCATCTTCATAAATCTTTGCTTCGTGGACGTAGAATGGTTATAGGTTACCAGGCATTCTGAACTCTTCCCCCTCATTTAGGTACTTCATATTCTAATGCATAGTTGATGGGACCATGCCATACTCATGCAACCATGGCTGACCAAAGAGAACTCTAAATGATGTATCGACATCAATTACATGAAACTTGGCTTCTGTATATCAATCTTGAAACTCGAGACAGAGACTAAAAATGGCACATTGAAACCATGAACCATCAACTTATCTCTCCCAAGATGTTAGATATTAAGTGATAATCATCTTAATACCTTTAGACTCATAAGATTGATAGAAGAACCTGGATCAATCAATATTCAGATGATCGATATGTCATCACTTTATGTAGTAACATATAGAGGACGGTTGTGATCTACTGTTCCCAACATACGATCTTCTTCAGAAAATATGATTACTGGGAGATCTTGAGTTTGCAATGATTTAGTCATGCATTTTTTTTGGCAAAGTAAGCTTCATAACTTTTTGTATCTTTGAGAGTCTATATCAAAGTTTATCGGAGGTCTTTTAACATCAAGAGAGCCTCGTACACACTCAGTTGTGCATGAATCTTTCTCAAATGTGATAGAATATAATAATCTATCTTTTCACTTGATCTAGATTTCTTTTTAGGATCTTTAAGAATGATATCTTCATTGATTTCAATTTGTTTTCCATTGTATTTATTGGAATTCCCCCTCTTTGATGAAGGTGGTAAGACTTTACCGATTCTCAACTGAACTTGAATCACCTTATCTTGCTCAGATTTCTCTGAAGAGGTAGTTTCTTCAAATTCACTTCTTATTCTAGATGACTGACCAAAAGGGCTAGACTCACTTTTCAAAATCATATTTCATATATGATGATATCGATGATTCTGACTCTTCTCCATCAAGAAAACATAAATCTTCATCTGAATTGTTATCTTCTTGTTGAGTCATTAAAAAAAATCAGATGTTAACTCCTCAGGCTCTTCTTGCTTTCCTAATAAGAATTTTGATGGGTTGATCGAGTCTATCTGACAACCCTTGTCATTTTAGTGACTAATGCAAGAACATCGATCACAAATGATTCGACATGTTTCTACTGGACAAGATTTACCATTATCTTCTTCATCCGATTCAACAATGCAAGTTTAGGCATAAAGTCTACAAGCTAAATGGTTGTCTTTCCGGTGGTGACACTCCTCTAAATTATTAATAATCTTTTGAGTTGTAGTTCTCTTCTCGGCCTTCTTTTTCTTAGCTGACTTCTTTGACTTATGAGGCACATTTAGTTGATTTCTCCTCGTGCTGTGATGAGGTTGCCTTATCAAAATGCCGCTTAGAAGCCCAAATACTTGGTTTAGGCATCTCTTTTAAGTCCATTATAGGTTCAAGTGGTAATTTTCACTTAACACTAGGGACATCTTTTAATTGCTTCAGCATTTTCATAGTCATTTTGGAGACTATTGTTTTTCATTCTTCAGTCTGAACTGATTTCTCCTTATTATCTTTGAGAGATGATACGGAAGAGGATGTAATCATCTTTGTAGACTCTCACTTTAGGTTACTAGAACACTATCAGATAATATAAATTCACCCCATCATGTTGACCTCATTTCTAGAATGAGCTCTCAAGCCCTCCATCTTAGACATAGGACTTCTAGTAGACTTTAAGAATTCCTTAATCTTAAGACAAATCTAGTGATTAGGTGGACACTTAACCTAACCCTAGAGACTTAGAAGAGTTAGCCACAGGAATAGGTTATGCCTTAGGGGTGTTAGGAAAATATGCCTACCCTATAGCTTGAACCAACTCCTCACTTCCTTCCTTTAAGTCAAATTCAAATCAACTCCAAACTTATATCAACTTCAACTCCAAATCAAATCAACAACCAATTCTGGCCTAATCTCAAATCAATCCCAAATGATTAAAATCCATGATCAACTCCAAATGATTGAAGCTCGTGATTGAAATTCCAAATTCAGAATCTTTCCTAAGCCCTTTGATTCCATCTTATGGACTTAGCTCAAATCAAATCCAAATCAATTTAAATTCAAGAAATTTTTTCATAACCCATTTGTATTCTCATTTATATTCATAAATATAAATGAATTATAGATTCAAATATCCAGGAATCAATTCAAAAATCCAATCCAAATTCAATCAAAAATCCAACCTAAGCCTTTATGACAAAATCTTGAACTTAGCCAAATCAAACTCAAATCAAGTTGAACCCTTGATTTTTTCTTCAAGATTCAACCAATCCTACAATCATGAATCCAATTATAAACATAAACTTCAATCATCAAACCAAAACTAAAAAAAAAAAAAAATCAAACCCATGTTAAACTCATGTTCACCTTTTGACTTGAAATAATCAAATGAATCAAAACTCATTTGACTCCAAATCTCCTGCAAATGGATTTATATTTTAATTATAAATCCATATGTGAGTTCAACCAAACTTGAATCAAGCCTTGATCAAACCAACTAAACCCAATTGGCTCACTTGACCGAAAGTGGCCAATTTGACCTACATGAATCAAAATTCAATTCAATCCAAATCAAAGTGAATTAAGCCAATCAAACTTCATGTCATGTTTTGTTGATCATCATTGGTCAACCAATTGTCATGAATTGGGTCAATCCAAGTCAACCTAGCCTATTGATGAAGTCAACCCTTTAACCCACATGAACCCAAACTAGCCAAATTTCTATCTAAACCAAATTGATTGGAAACAAAGATACCAATCCATTTCAAATGATCAACCAAACCCAAACCAAGCCATGATTCAACTCAATTTGGTCAATTGGGTCAAATCGGTCAACTTAGCCCAAATTGACCTAAAGGATCAAATTGGCTAAAATTCAAATTAAATCCAAAATTAAACCAAATAAATTGAAACAATTTGAACCAATATACTCCAAATAGTCATTTGAACTTGTCCCAACTCTTGATTTGACCCAATTTGACCAATTGGCCAACCTCATTTTGACCCATTTTGACCCAAATGGGTCAAATTAACCCAAATTAAACCAAATGAACTTCAAATGACATGAAATTTGGTCCAACTTACTTTTGACCCAATTAAAATCTACTCAAATCAAATTCAATTTCAAATGACCACTTTGTCCTTAGTTCAAGAGCATTCCATGAGAAAAGGAACTTTCCTAAGTGGTCATTTGTTTTCCTTGGCCACTTGACACTCATCCATTGGTCTACATAGGCACCAAGGACATTGATTTTCTGACCCAAGGAGTGGTTGGGAAACCATGACTCATGGGGAGGTGAAATCACCTCACCGCACCCATTGGAACACTTGGCATGAAGGACACTCACCTCCCCTTAGCTAGGACACCCCTTCGCCCTTCATGGCAGCCACTTTCAATGCATTAGCCAACCATAGGGAGCCATCTATGTTGATTCTCTTCCATTTCCAACCACCCCGAGCCAAATGACATAAGTTTGGAACCAAAATTTTAAACAAAAAGTGGAAAAAGGTTCATTTCACTTCACTTTTCATTCTAAGGCATTAGTGGCTGAAGGAAACCCTCATTCCTCTCATTCTCCTCCTCCTAGAGCTCAACATCATCCACTTCATTTTGAAGAGAAATACTCCAAAATAAGGGATTTCGGTGATGAAATGATGATCATCAAAGGAAACTTCATTTCAACGTGAAGGCAAAGATCTAAGCTCAATCTAATGCTTCTTCCTTCACTCGACAGTGCACTCGAGTCACCACCGCCGTTGAAAATCATCCCCGGTGAGGTAACCTTCAAAAACCATAGCCGGCCTTAGGATCTTTCATTTTGTGATGAATTTTGCGTGATTTTTTGGAATCTACCATAGATAATCCCGCATTTTTACTTTAAATCATCTTAATCAAAAAATAAAATTTTTTTGGTGTGAATCGACGTGAAAACTGATCCGTTTGGACAAGTTTTCACTTAAAAACTCTTATTTTCAATTTAAAAATCTTGAAATCACTATTCATCACCGGCAGCGAAGCATCCACCATCCCATCCTATTTGCATGATCGGCTTCAATCACGTGATCTCACTTCAAATCATGATGTGTTTGGACCGATTATGCTTGCAATCGACGGCTCAATCAAACGTCAAATCACATGCCTTTATTACGATCAAATTAGACCATCGATTGGTGAGATCGTTAGAAATCTTCATTCTCCGGTTTGACGTGTCTTCCGCCATTCCAGGAGAATACCATCAAATCGTAACTGAGCATATTCATCGCAACCCGCGAGGTAAGGCCCAGTAGTAGCTTAACAATAATGACATGGCATCACTTATATCTTTTATACTTATAAATATGCATATGAAAGATGGATAAAAGAATCACTCTCTCCTACTTAACAAAATCATGCATACATGAAACATTCCAAGTTTCCTTAAGCAACCTCTCTTAGCATTCATCATTAAGGTGTGATAAATACTTGCATCACATGTATAGATATGCTTAAGATTCATTCATGTATTTGATACACATGTGGAAAAGAAATAAAATGTTGTGTGTTTTGTAATAGTAATTCACTTTACTTAATCTTAAAATATTTTTCTTTTTGAATAGGTTTGTTTAGAGAAAATCTAAATTTAGATTAACTAAAATGCATAATAAAATATTCACTAAACAAAATTAAATATGAAACTACTTTAGAAATTACTTAAAATAGGGAAGGAAAGAGAAGTTCTTTTCTCTTTTCCCTCTCTTTACAACACTTAGTAATTAATAGTAGGTTCATTCAAATCAAATCAAATCATCAATTAAAATTAACCCAAATCAACTAAACAACTAAAATGAAATCACCCTTCTAAGTTGAACCTTTTCATACTTAGAAAATCTTAACCTTAAAGCCTAGCTAAGCATACCACCAAACTTTACATGGCACACACATTAGGCTAAGTCATCACTTCTAGTCCTATGTTAGGGTGGTGCATGGTATGTTTAGTATGGATGTTAGGGTGTATGTGCGTAGAATGAATGGTATGATGATTTAGTTTAATCATTATTTTCTGCAGGTGGTTGTGCTTAAGAGGTGTTGTAATAGATAAAAATATAAATGCTTTTGCTGAACAGGTGCTTATACCCTTAAGCATAATCCAATAAGTCAGGTGGATTTGGTTACCCATGTGTAGGGTGCTAAGTCCAATATACATGCTTGGGATTTGTATAATTTGTTTAGTTAATCTCTATTTTGTAGGTGTGAGTTAGATTTACTTTTTCTTTTTCATGTACTTTTATAATTAGTATTTTGAAATGATTATTACGGGGATTAGGATGAGCAATGGTTATAAGGTCATGTCTTATGTACCATATGAAGCCTTTGGAGAATCCACCTTCCAACCATTCAAAAGAAGGAACCAAAGAAGAGGGAAGGGAAGAAGAAGGAAGAAGAGAAGTTGAATGAAGAAATGAAGCTTGAAGACCCCCATAATAATGAATTCCTTGTTTAATTATACTTAATTCATTTATAATCTATGTTGTATAAGGGTAGAACTTAGCTACCCAATTTGTTTATCGAATTTGTGTGGTGCCCGACTTATGCGTTAGAAATGGCATGTTTTCCTAGTTTCTTCCTCCCTTTGATGTATGGCTTGGATGACGATTAGATCTTAGGTAAAAAATAAATCTTCTACCAAATTAATCAATTTAAAATTAAAATAAACCACTCATAACCTCATTTAAAGCCTAAGTTAAAATCAAGATAAAAGAATTAGCAACCCCTTAGTTGGATGAGTATTTCTTTTACAACATCATGCACAACAGCATATTGCTTCATTCTTGATTTGGAGGGCTTCCACCCTGTGCTAGAAAAGTTGGCTTGACATTTGAGAGCCATGGTGGAAACACACCTCCCATCTTGCTGAGTTTGGCCCATAATCTAATTTTGCATGCATTAGACATAAAGAATCCTATAGCCTGAGTCAAATGATTATCCAAAATGAAAATAACATGTAATATGATTTGAGATTTAGGTCATTTGAAGCATGCCCTTACATGATCTAGTCTCTTTAGGAGTGAGTTTATTAGTCTTTCTAAATAAATAACAGCCTAACTATCTTGCATAAGCATAAGACTTGCATACATGTATTTAAATTCATAGGAGGAGTTAGTTGGCGGCCACCCCTAGGCGATTATAAATCCAAGCAGTCAGGTGATTTTTCCTCTCTTGTGGAGGCAAACTGAATACCCACTTTTGGCCTTAGATTTAGGTCATACTTTTGGCCCTTGCCAAAGCTCCCTAGATTTAGGTTTCAAGGTTGTTTCTCCCTTCTATGAGCCATAAGCATAAATCATCAACTCTTAGGCATTTTCATAACATTGTATTGTGGAATTATAAGCCCTAAACTTCTAATAAAAATTCAACTCGAATAAGTAATTCAATTTCAAAATTTTAAAGCCTAACCATAGGATAGTTTAGGATGTTTACTAGGCTTCCTAGTATCCTAAACATCCCCTACTCACCTCCATTTGGCTTCGATAAGAACTCCTTCCTCTTGATCGATCCTACTTGATTTGCCAAAAAAAATAAACTAATTGATTGATAGTCCTACCTATTAAAATCTTTGGTAAAAATAATCATTTACCTTAATCGAGAGTATTCCTAAGGAATCCCTTTCCTCAGGTTGTAATTAACTATAGGGGCTTGCCCCTGCAGGGAACTTAATGTAAATTTAAAATAAACCCTACTTTACTTTTTTATGTAAAATAAGAGAAGAATCTCTGGTACATGCGAAGACCCATAGTCCTTAGGAGTGCTTATTGAGGTAATTAGGTCCAATGTAGGGTGGTGACTTCTATCTTTCGAGATAGTACATTCCCCTCAAATTCCCATCACCCTAATAAGAACATCAGATCTACGGGTTTGACCAAAAGGCATATATTTCTAATTTATCCCAAAAGGATAGATGGCAGAATATTTTCACCATAGATTTTTTAGACTCCACTAGGGAAGGTTCCTCTCCATCTTTGGTAAATGATCATTGTCTAACGATAGTGTTGGGTATGATCCAAGACTATCCTTCTGGCACTTGCTCATTTCATTCTTGAGTTGAGTTAGCCAACATCTTTAGGTTTTAGGACCGCATTCATTATTGGTCTTAAAACCCCCATTGGGTCCTCCAATGGGTAAAATGAAAAGATCTAAATAAAAAGAAGAAACATCTTGAAGACTTCCTCTTTATCATTTTCATGATAAGGAAAGTTTCATTCTAAAATAATAAAGACAAAAATAAATTTTCCATAAGAACTTTGCTTTTTCAAAAAGCACATTTTCAAAAATGCACTTAATAAAATATTTCAACAAAATTTTGTCACCCACATTTAACAATTCCCATAATTGTTACCTGTAGGGATTTTCACAAATAAAACTAACAAAATTTTTGAAAATCACAAATGAACATCTTCCTTCAATTCATTTTGATGAATATTTCATTTTCAAAATAAAATGAACAATCATCTTTCCAAATCAAAAATAAAGTTTTCAAAAAGCACATATGAACATTTCCATTCATTACACTCATACCTATTGAATGGAAGTTTCATTTCAAATAAAACTAACAAAATCTTTTCCAAAAGCATAAATGGACATCTTCTTTCAATTCATTTTGTTGAAGATTTCATTTTCACAAAAAAAATGAACTATAATCTTTTCTAAAAATCACAATCAAAATCATAAAGTTTTCAAAAAGCACACATGAATCTTTCTATTTAAAACACTCACACTTATTGAATGAAAAGTTCATTTCCAAACAAAATTAAATTTTTCAAAAAACATATGAATACCCTCATTTAATATACTCAAATTTATTAAATGAAGATTTCATTCTTAACTAAAAATAAATATCATTTAGGAAATCCCACTTGGACATATCTCACATATGTTTTAAGTCAGAATTCCTCTCTTTCAAAAAGCAAAAAATCTCACACAAAATAAAATTTTTGTATTTCAAAAATAAGATTTATCTCCATTCTACATACTTAAATTTGTTGAGTGGAAGTCCTCTTTTCAAAACATTAAAACTTTAACAATCATATTTCAAAATTTTTCAAACAATATTTTAGAATTTCACTTAAGATACACAAATTTCTTAAGTGAAGTTCCAAACCCAAAATCAAGAATCAATAATGACATTTTAAAATTTTCAAAGCACATTTGGAACTTCATTTAACATACCCAAATTTGTTAAGTGAAGTCTCCAAATTCAAAATCCAAAAATTTTCTAAGCATATTTGGAACTCCACTTAACATACCCAAATTTGTTAAGTTACTCAAATTTGCTAAGTGATGTTTCCAAATCCAAAATCAAACATTTTCAAAACATATTTTGGAACCTCATTTAGCATACCCAAATTTGCTAAGTGAAGTTTCCAAAATCAAAACAAAAATTTTTCAAACACCCTTTGGAACTCCCTTCTTTAGCATACCAAATTTTGCTAAGGAGAAGTTTCCATTTTTCAAAACTAAAACAAATCAAAAATTTTGAACACATCCTTTGGAATTTCATTTAGCATACTCAAATTTGCAAAGTGAAATTTTCATTTCACAAAATTAAGAAGGATTTTGTCTTTAGTATACCAAATTTGCTAAAGTTAAGTCTCCACTTTCAAAACACATCAAAAACAAAACACTTAGGATTCCCTTAGCATACCAAATTTACTAAGGATCCTACCTTTTCAAAAGTCAAAACATCAAACAAATGAAACACTTAGCTTTTTCTTAGCATACCAAAATTTGCTAAGAATCTTATTTTCAAAATTCAAATAAAATACACTTGGGTTCCTCACTTTGCATACCTAAATTTACTAAGTAAGAATTACAAAAAATTTTAAAATTCAAAACAAAACAAAATTTATAAAAAGAAATAATCACTTACACTTTACTTAACATAACTAAATTTGCTAAGTAAATGAAATTCTCAAATCAATCCAACAAAACAAAATCATTTGACCCTTATTTTAACATACCTAAATTTGTTAAAGGAAAGGGTCCTCAAAATCAAAAATTCAAATTTACAAATATCAATGAATCTATGGAAGCATCCTATCAAAATATTTGAATCAATATTTTAACATACTTAAATTTGTTGAAATTTGGATTCATATTCAAATTCCTCTTTCAATCAGTCTCTTCAAATCTATTTGAACCCCACTTAACACTTCCAAGTTATTGGATATGAGTTCAAACTTTCAAATTTTAAAAAATCTATGGAGACAAAAAAATTGATACAAGTTCATTTCATCGAGATTCTTTAGTCGGACAGCTCAGCCACTATAGTTTTAGAAATGGTTGGTTCTCAAAAATTTGTCTTCACCTTTCCCCACAGTCTAGATCTAGCTTTAGATCAGGTTGACTTCCCTTGCCTAGACCATACCCACTTGATTCACTTTGGCTGAGGATTTGAGGGGGCAAAGATCACTTGTGAGGGCATTCCCCTCACAGATCATGACGGAAAAGTCTCATCGATAGACTTACCTTCTAATTGGATGTCTCCTCAGAAGAGGAAAGGCGTGATAGACTTTAGCCAAGGCCCAAAGTATGTCAATGCACTCCAGTGCATGCTAGAGTTTCTCATGTTGCCCCAAGTGGGATAGCACTACCATCTCAAAAATCTAAGGGTGGCTCCGGTTCGATTGCCTCCGACATTTGAGTATGAGTTTAGCTCACTCTCCCATCCTACCCACTCAGTGGAACAAGAACCATGATCAAGCCCACACTAGATATAGGGCTAGCGCTTCGAATGGATGAGTCCCCCATCAACACTTCACCACCTAAAACTAGTTTCATCCTCTCCTGGATCAGAGAGGATGCAGGAGGATCCATTTGTCACCTGGTGCACTGCGCCACGTTTAAGAGTAGAGGTCGCAGCCTCACTCTCGCCAAGTAGCTAACATGGACGCTCAAGTCCGATGCACCTTCGGTCTATCATCCTCAAGTGTGGGAGTGATATCAAGAGAGGCCCGTGAGGCCCATACATCACATATTACAGAGAGGAGGTTTGGAGGTCCACGATTATTTTGCTGGTTGATTTTCCAACTCGGTGCGCTACCCGCACTGACCATTCTGATAGCATTCTTCTTACTAGGAATAGCCACCATAGGAGGCGCTGCACAGACTGGTTCACCCCACCACTCTACCCCCTTCCATCGCCAGCATGTAACATCTCCATCGCCAAAGGCCATGTAGGTCGTATCCGGAGAAGAGGACCTCGTTGGTGATCCATACCAAAGGATCCCATCTCCACCACCCATGGCGAGGCCGAGCTCTCCTCTCCGACCTTCTGAGAAGGGTACGGAAGGAATGGCAACTGCAAGTCATCCCTTTACCAACATCACCGCTTAGGACATGAGAGATGGTTGCGATAGAGGGAGAAGATGATAGCCCAGTTGCACCCATGATAGTAGAACCTCCAAGGATACAATGTGGATCCCACCACTGGTCAACCAAAAGCATTTCTACCAGTTTCGTCAGATCATTCTCTTGATGATATAGTAGCTCACTATTTTGTGGAAAAGAAGGCGATACTAAGATATGATTTGGCCATATGAGGATAATATCAGCTTCGATCCCAACGAAGATGATTTATTGGGAGACTCTGTCAGGGTCTGTATGGTAGATACTAGGGGATCCTTCCTCGAGACATTATGGAAGGGTGTTGAGACCGCAGAAGACACACACTCACACCCAACACCTCATAGCACAAATCAAGCAGAAGAATGAAAACATAGAAATGATGGAGAAGAGGATCGAGGATCTAGTACTGCCATTCAAGCAGGTAACTAAGCTCCAACATCCTACCACTGAAAGTCAACCAGAGTTGGTGCATGTCTTGGACCCATCCAACACTTTACCTCCAGTAGAGCAAGGTAACACTAGAATGTTTAGGAAGGTAATGGATAGTACCTCCATACAGGAAAAAGATATCCATGGTTGAGCGGTGAAGGAAGCTCAAGCTTGGGAGGACCATCGCCCAAAGGGTAGACCCTACTTGGAGAATTTGATGCAATCCAATATCCCAAGGGTTTCATGCCACCTTCCTTCAAGAGTTTTGATGGCTGGAAACCCGAGGTACATTGACACTAATTTTACAACCATGGTATGACACTTTACTCTTCCATCTCTTCATCAGTAGATTAGCATGGATAGCTTTTGATTGGTATGATGAACTTTCCAATAGTTCAATAAAGACTTTTGCTGAGTTGGAGCAACTCTTAATCAAGAGATTTACTGGAGCTCAGCAAAGGGTCACTGTTGGCAATCTCGTTATGGCTCAACAAAATAATGGTGAGTCCATTATTGATTATATTCTCAGATGGCATAATTTGAGTATGAAATATAAACCATATATGTCTAAATAGCATGCCATTGAGATTCTGCTTAAGAATATTCATGGCCCGGTCACCTTCATGCTCAAAGGTTTCACCATCAAAACTTTTGAGAAATTAATCAACAAGGCAGCAAGCTTACAAGGAGAGGCCAAACAGTTACCTTCACCAAATCTAACAACAAATCCAAAGCCTCAAAAGATATATGAGAAGAAGCTCGGGGTAGTGATAGCAGTAGATAAGGAGAAACAACCGAGAAGTGCTGAGAGACCTCATGCTCCATAGTCATCGCCTCCTCTACCACCACCGGCACTCTAGGTCCACAGCCTCCATTCGCACCACTCCACCACATCATCAACAATAGCGGTACACATAGCCACTGTCAGGTAGCTACCATCTACCTACTCTTATGGATAAATTAAACAAATCATATTCATTTAAGAGGGAGGTATTTAGGAAAATCTTTAAGAATCTTTTAAAGAAACTTGACTTCCAGCTACCTGAATCAAGAAAGTCGAAGGAAGTGGGCAAAAGCAATGATCCAAACTTTTTCCCCTACCACCGCATGTTAGGTCATGTTTTGGAGGATTATTTTACATTCAAGGACTAGCTTGAACATAACTTCAAGATTGATGCTATAGTCATCCCGAAGGAATACCTTGTGGAACAACCATCCAGTTTCATTAGGGTAAGCCTTGGGGATGACTGCGATCCTTTCAAAACCAAAGAAGGTTGAGATATCTCCTTATCCAAAACCTCTAAAAAGATTGTTCAGAAAATTAACAGACTTTCCTTGCAGGTGCCTGAGTCAGCTCAAACTTCCAACATCAATGAAGGTTTGCAAGTTGCCTGTGCCAACTAGAAAAGGGAGCTCAAGAAGATGTGTCGGTCCCAGATACAAGTAGCCCACCAATCGATGAGTCCAACCTCCAACCTACAGTTGCATCTTCCACACCGGTGACTTCTTCCACTCCAACTAGCTTTTCTTCTTCTACTAGTAGAACTCTTGTATCGGGGATAAGAGCATCAAATCCCTTACCCCACACACTTTACTTGATTTCTACTTTGTACCTCTAAATAATTCTAAGAAATTAAAGAATAAAGCTAGTTTGAATTACATCTATGTCACTTCTGATGGGTTATCTACTTCTATTCTTAATGATAACTCTTCAAGTCAAAATAAATATAAGATCTATCTTTCGAGAGTTGGATTTTCCTACTCAATACTACTGCTTACCTTTTGAGATAGACTTGGAATCATCCAATTCTGAGGGTCCCATAGGAGAAGCTATAGGTGAGCCTGACATGTAGAATCTTCCACACCCACAAGAGATCACCGAAGTCAACCTCCATAGTGGCAAGGTTCTACCTCCTAGGCAGACCTCAAGATAAATAAGTCATTGGTCATTGGAGGATCGATAGCCCTCCACGGATGCTCCACCCTTGGATATGCTTGTGGAGGATCAGGTGGACTACAATGTCCTCTCTCACCTAAGAAAGTTACCATCTAAGCTAAGCATATATGATGCCCTTGTCTTATCCAAAGAGATGAGGGAATCATTAATCAATGCTCTCATTGATCTTGAGATATGCTTAGCTCAGTTGATCACCATTGGTGAGGAGGCACATTATTCCAGAGAAGCTTAGGGAATCACTTTCACAAAAGACCTTCTTCTGGGGACTTGGAGCACAACTATCACCTCTACATTACAGTTGACATGGGCAGATTCAGACTAGCCAGAGTTCTCATCGATCCAGGTGCATCCGTAAATATTATGAGTCAAAAGACCCTTGCTTATTTGAAGATCAATATCTCAACACTTTGAGGAGATCAGATGATGTTGAGAGGATTCAATGAGCAAGGTGAGCGGGCTTTGGGTTCCATAGTGTTACCTTTAGAGATAGGTGATTGGAAGACTAAAGCCAAGTTTTTTATAATTGATTTGAATACTTCATTGCTTTACTCGGCAGGCCTTGGATACATCAAAATAAGATAATTTCATCCTCCCTCCATCAGTGCATGAAGTTCAGGAAGGATGGGATTGAGTATTATGTCAAAGAAGATAAAAAAGCCATATTCAATTAGAGAGGTTGAGATATATGAGAATACGACCTACTATCTTCCTCAAAATACCATTTCTCATAAACTTTGGTGAAACTCAAATTCAAAAGCAAAAGAAAATGAAGAAAAAGAAAAAGAAAAGACAAAAGAAAAAGAAAAGAAAAATGATAATTCAAGTGAACAATAAAGGGAAATTGAAGAAGAAATAGATCTGCATATCACATTCCACCCACAGTTCATTCCATCATATGAACATGTGGGTAGAATGACTCAACCTCCACCAGGTAGAGGCAAATGTAGAAATGGAGGCAATTCCAGAGGTGGAAGACCCCCTAGGTTGGCCATTAGGCAACAAGGTTCTAGTTCATAGGAGTACCCCTACTATTGACATATATTTGGAATCCAGTTCGAAGGATGAGTCTAATGTCATTAGTATACTAGTCAACCCCTCTCAGCGGGTTCCATTAGAGGTGACTTTTGATCTAGATAGTGACGAAGACCGGGCCTCCAGACAAAGCAAAGTATTTGAATCAGGTTTATATGAGACTATTAGATAGCAGCTGGGAACCTTAGCTCTAACTTCACTTTCATCTCAAAAAGTGAAATATTTAGTAGTTAAGGAAGCCCCTATGTCTTCTAGTGATATGAAGCCGAAGAGATTCTTTTTGGGATCATCATCCTCAAGTCTGAAGTTGATGTAGAACTTGAGGAGGATACATTTAAAAAATTAATGGAATTACTATTTGACTTTACTGTGTTCATAATCTTATAGAAAGGTTTGCCTCACACATGGTCCAGGCATAGGTCAAAGTATTTTGAGAAGCTATGGAACAATACATGCAAGGCACAATCAAGAGTAGGACTAGGGTTCGGTAGAGTGGGTCCAGTCGATGATGATGATTACTGATTAGTTGTTACCAATCATTTGGAGTTTGATATGTTCTTCTCACACAACACCAACACTTATGAGAATGTGTGTTTAGAAATCTCAGATGATCTAGATGATCTCCAAATCAAAGATGCACCACCAGAATTTTAAGAGGAGATCTATTCAACAATTTACAAGCTTAAAGAAATCATCCTCAGGATAGAAGAAAATCCATGCCCGACGTACATCAGTTCATTGCTGAATGAAGAAGAAACCAATGACTTAGTCAGGCTATTGATTGAGTTTAAATACTGCTTTGCATGGAGTTATGAAGAGATGCTCAAATTATCTCTTTACATAGTAGTCCATAAGCTAGCAATAGATCCTAACGTTAACTTTATCAAGCAAGCTCCTAGACGCATGCGATTAGAAATCGAACAACGGGTCATTTCTAAAGTCAAGAAACTGATCGATGTTGGTTTCATCAGAGAAGAAAAATATCCTACCTGGTTAGCTAGTGTCATCCCGTTAAGAAGAATGGCCAAATTATATATGTCGATTTCGTGGATTTAAATAAGGCATGTCAAGGATGAGTTTCCTCTTCCTATACGAATTAATGGTGGATATCACTCATCTCAAGCAATTTTCTCTTTTCATGGATGGGTCATACTATAACCAAAAGATGGCCCTCGAAGATGAAATATTACTTTTCAACCCAATCTATTATTATAGGGTCATGCCTTCGGCCTTAAAATGTGCTACAAAATGATGATTTCTCAACAAACTCATCCATCATCAGGATGAGTGCTACGTTGATGATCTAATAGTCAAGAGCAAAGAAAAGGAAGACCATCTCTTTGACTTGAGTAGAATGATTAAGATAATATAACCTCAAAATGAATCCCGGTGCATTAGTAGTAACTTGATGAAATCCCTTGGGTTTGTTGTCCGACACCAGGGAATAAAAATAGATCCAGAAAAGATTAAAGCTATCTTAGAAATTCCACCTCCTAAGAGTTTAACTCAACTGAGATCTTTCCAAGGATGGCTGGCATATCTAAGATGTTTTATTTCCAACCTATCAGAGAGATGCAAGCCATTTTCAGCACTTATCAAAAAGGATTCCAAGTTCAAGTGGGATGACAAGTGTCAGCATGCCTTTGAAGATATTAAGTAGTATTTGGTGAAGTCGCTTTAGTAGCCCTATCCAGGCCACTCATTCTTTATATTGCATTGATGACTCTCGCTTTATTGGCCAAGCCAACGAGGAAGGAGAACGCTCTACTACCTCACCATCCGATTCTCATGGTGAACTACCCACCTATTGAGAAACATTACCTAGCTTTGATCTTTGTCTCCCAAAAGCTATGATACTATATACTTTCTCATAAGGTGAACTTGATTTCCAGAACCAATCCAGTGTCTCATGACACAGCCAATGCTATCCGGATGTTTAGCATGATGGTCCATGATCCTGTCACAGTTTGATATTACATTCATACCCCTCCGTGTGGTAAAAGGACAAGCACTAGCAAAATTTCTAGCAACACACTCACTTCTTGCTGATTCTCCACTTAGTGATGATCTCCTTGATGAACAAATCATGAACTTAGGGGAGGCCAGAAGCCATCAATGCGAGATATATTTTGATGGTGCAGCTTCTTTTCATAAATGGGAAGCACCATGATCTACTCTTCTAGAAAATGCAAGGGTAGGAATAGTTCTCCTAACTCCAAACCGTGATGTGATGAGATTCTCATACTATCTTTCCAACCCCTGCACCAACAATGAACCCGAGTATGAGGCTTTGATTTCCACTCTGGAGTTAGCTATCATGGTGTGTGTCAAGAGCATCAACATCTTTAGGGATTCTCAATTGGTCATCAATCAAATTATTGAGTCTTATAAGGTTTGCAAACCCAAGCTTCATCATTACCACGAGTATAACATGAAGCTGTTGGCTCAAATCCCCGAAGTCACCATCTACAAGGTTTCCCGAGCATAGAATGCAGTAGCAGATGCTTTGGCCAAACTTACCAAAGAATTAGCATGTCTGAATGATAAGTCCATTCCAATAAGGGTCCAAAATAGGCAAGTCTTATCTCTTATTAATGTTGAACTCATCAAGAGACTTTCTCTTGAAGGGGAGGTTATCGTTGCCTATAAGGACAAGGATCTGGATTGGAGGCAATCATTCATAGACTATTTGAACACCCGTAAACTACCTCAAGAAAAGTCACAAGCCCATCATGTGAAATAGAGAGCTCTCTCCTATGCTCTCGTTGATGGCACCCTGTACCAACAATCCTTTGATTAAATATGGTTACGTTGTTTAGATAAACATGAAGCCTGTGGCATTATAATTGAGATACATTTAGGTCTATGCAGAGTGCACCAATCTAGTTCGAAGATGAAGACGGAGATTAAGAGACTATGATACTATCCTTCGATTATTACGCATGGATGAAGCTAGATGCGTCGTACATGGTGTGGTCCTACATCAACCACCCAACATTCTACACCTACATTGGCCTCATGGCCATTTGAATGTTACATATTGGGTCCTATCGATCCTTCTTCTTCCAAGGGTCATGGTTCATCTTACCACCGACTTTTCCAAGCGAGGCAATCCCACTCGAGATATCATAGCTCAAGATGTACTTCAGTTTTCAGAACCATACATATATAGTTGGGTGCCTCGATGAATTATATGATAATGGTACAGATTCAAAATAAGATCAACTTTCAAAGACACAATATAGATTGAAGATACTCCACCATCTACTACCCCAGAGCAAATAGTTTAGCAGCAATATTTAACAAAATTATCATTTAAATACTAAAGAAGACACTTAATGATAATAAGCGGTAGTGAAATAAGCAGTTGGTTGAAACCTTATGGGCCTACCACACCACATACCGAACTCCAACATAATCTACCCATTTTTTCCTTAGTGTATGGGTCCAAAGCAATTCTACCTTTAAAAGTTCAACTCCCATCACTAAGGATAGCATTGGGTACCAAGATCACTACAGAGCATAATGTAAAGTTGCGGTTAGAAGAGTTCGAAGGTTTAGAGGAAATTTGCCTACGAGCATGCTAGAATCTCGAGTTGTATAAGGCCAAAATGATTCCAGCTCACCACAAGTTGGTCCGCCCTAGGTCTTTCCGAGTAGGAGAACTTGTGTTAGTCCTAAGGAGACCAATCTTTGCCCATCGAAAGATGGGAGGTAAGTTTGAACCCACTTGGGAAGGCCCCTATATCATAGAGAAGGCTTACCAAGGATGATTTTATCATCTTATTGATTGTAAAGGGGAACACCCGATGCTTCCAATTAATGAGCTCTATTTGAATAAATATTACCTAAAAAAATCATGTTAAAAAATAATTCTATCAATTAATAAAATCTGATTCTATTTCATCAAAATCTTCTCTTCTTTCGAAGCGTGGTTTGCTTATCTTGGACCGCCATGACGTGTAAGTGCAAGAGTCCCCGACATCCTATCCCTTTTCACACAAACACAACCAAACACAATCTCCCAGCACTATTAGAATAGGTGTGAGAGAACCCAAGAGGCATCAAATTTCAATTAGCACAATTAAGTTAGGTGTAAGAGAACCCAAGCGGCATCCTTCCTTGAGAGAGTCCCAATTGCCATCTGTGGCACCATTTTATCAAATTCCCCAGAACATTTAGGGTAAATGTAAGAGAACCCAAGGGCGTCATATTTCTTTTAACACAAGCATAGAAATAAACACATATCTTTTGTCTCAAGCTACTTTGATGTAGGAGAAAGTGCCCCATGGCACTCACTCATTAGCTTCTCTAGGTCGGGTTTACATTCTACCTCGCTAGTATGTCACCCCAATGGTTCCTTGTTTGGACAATGTGAGTCCTTGAGCTTTCTTTCTAACTTGACCAGTACAAATCAACGAGTGCCTTGTTAGTATGGTAGACTTTACCACCCAACCAGTAAGCTACCTCGTGTTGATTTTATTTAAGAAGATGTGAGTCCCCGTAGCTTTCCTCTTGAACTAATCATTATGATCTAACTAGGTTGAGAGTATATTTGAGGGGATAAGTCCCCTGAGGCTCCTTTCCTTGATTATTTTGAGTCATAAGTTCTCCAAGGCATTCACTCAAGAGCCCCTAGCTTGGATGGCACATGTCGAGCAAGAACTATCCCAATTAGTTCCGCCATGGAGGATGTGAGTCCCCAGCTTTCTTCTAATTTGTTGCAACTAATGGCACCTTAGGTTGATGCTATGTGACAATGACTCACCCAGTGGATACACCACTCTTGGCCAATATGAGTTCCCATGCTTTCTCCTTGAGTCAACCACCGAATACATATTGGATATATGACTAGCCATGTCATCTTCTCCAGGGTTTCGGACTAAGCCCTTAGTGGCCCCATCCGCTATGGGCACTCTATTTGGATCGCATCCTTTTGTGACCCCATTTAGACACTACCCCAGTTACTTTTGGATTGGACAGTCCCCCTTTCTTGTAGCCACTGGTTAGAATTAATGGATGTGCGATTTTCCTTGGTTTAGTAAATCTGAGATAGTCGCTAATATAAGTTCCTTCTCGCTTTGATCCCTCACAAACTAACAGGTCATGAAATAAACTAAATAAAATAAACAAAAAATTAATTCACTTGTGGATTAGAATTCAAGCAAAGGGCCCCTTTTTCCAAGCATCCTATCTTTAGGGCAATGTCGCAAAACTCCCTATAAAAAAATTGCTTGACTACGACGAGATAAATCTCAGTACTCACTCAGTCACCTTTAGGTCGATTTTTTTTACCGCAAGGTGTTACCTGGTCATTCGCTTTGAAAGATATAAGACTATGGCGCATTCTTTCTAGCATGATTGTCACAAACAAACGACCTAGTCGTTCAATTTATTGCCCAAAGTAACCTCACCCCTGGTCTTTTGTAGTGGAAGATGTCCTCTAGCTTTCTTTCCTTAATGAATTAAAAAAGGCACTCCTTTGGAATAGTTCTCCCATCGCTCAGAAGCTATTCCCTTTGGTTCAAGAATCAGAGATGGGTCTAGGCTGATATAAGCTCCTCCTAAGTGTGATCCATTGCAAACCAATAGAATCCATCAAAATAAACAAATTTAAAATAAAATTAATCTTGAATCCTTGAGCTGATCTAAGTCCCCCAGCGGCATTCACTCAATAGTCAGCCCTAGGTCGGGTTCAATTTGTTGCCCAAAGTAACCGGTCACCCCATCAGTTTCTTATTTTGGAAGATATGAGTCCGCGCACTTTCTTCCTAACTTGATCATTGCACACTGAAAGGCATCCCTCTCGTTGGTTAGTCCTCCCTTATGGTTGGTTAACTACACCCTTTGGATTAGTAAGTCTGTGTTAGGTCTAGGCCTCCATGACCCCTGCTCAGTGCAGTCCATCGTGAACTGATGGGACCCATCAAAATAACTAAAAAATAAAATTAATCTTGACTATCATTGAGTTGATCTAAGTCTTCAGTGGCATTCACTCAATAGTTAGTCCTAGGTTGGGTTCGATCTGTTTCCTTGCCAATGGATCACCCCAACAACTGGTCCCTACTTTGAAGGATGTAAGTCTACTTTTCTCTTCCTAGAACCACACCAAAGGCATCCCTTTGGTTGGCTCCCTACTATGTGCTTAGTAGACTACCCTTTATTGAGTCCTGAGTGTCTAGCCTCCATGGCTCCTACTCAGTGTGATCCATTGCAAACCAACAGGGTCCATTTCAAAATCCAAAATTAAAATTCTGAAACAAACCAAAATATATATAATCAATCAATCCAAATCAAATCTTTTGCTTCTCCTCAGTGAGATGCAAATCTTTCTAGTTCCCTAGTGGATCCAGAATTCTAATCCCTCAGCGAATTTCACAACCTTTCTCACTTTATGGATGACTTGAGCTCGCTTCCTAGTGGAGAGTTCACTTGTCTATCCCCGGTGGAGTCAAAATAAACACAATTAAACAAACAACAAATTGAAACAAATTCAACCCTCTTCCCCAGTGAAACTTAACAAATCAAATCAAATTTCTTCCCAGCGATACTCAAATCAAATCAAACCTCTCATCTCCTTGTGGATGATTTGGAACTATTTTCCTAGTGAAAGGATCACATAATCTATCCCTAGTGGATTCCTCCTTCCCTCTCTTATGACCTCGACATAAGAAGAGACACATTGCACTAAGCCCTGGGTTCCTTCTACACCTCAGGTTAGGAATAGATTATCTCTGTTAGTGCTTATGATCATTCGATGTTGTTGATCATTTTGGTCAACACCAATATGTGCGGTGTTCCTTGTCAATCACACCACACCTTTTGGGCACCCTTTGTTGACCTCATTTTTGGAATGAGCTCTCAACCCCTCCATCTTAGATATAGGACTTCTCTTAGACTTTAAGAATTCCTTAGTCATAAGACACATCTAGTGATTATGTGGACACTTAACCTAGCCTTAAAGACTTAGAAGAGTTAGCCATAGGAATAGGTTATGCCTTAGGGGTGTTAGGAAAACTTTCCTACCCTATAGCTTGAACTAACTCACTTCCTTCCTTTAAGTCAAATTCAAATCAACTCTAAACTCATATCAACTTCAACTCCAAATCAAATCAATAATCAATTTCAGCATAATTGATTTTCCCTAAACTCAAATCAATTCCAAATGATTAAAATCCATGATCAACTCCAAATGATTAAAATCCATGATCAACTCCAAATGATTGAAGCTCATGATTGAAATTCCAAATTCAAAGTCTTTCCAAAGCCCTTTGATTCCATCTTATGGACTTAGCTCAAATCAAATCTAAATCAATTCAAATTCAAGAAATTTTGTCATAACCCATTTATATTCTCATTTATATTCATAAATATAAATGAATTATAAATTCAAATATCCAAGAATCAATTCAAAAATCAAATCCAAATTCAATCAAAAATCCAACCTAAGCCTTCAAGAAAAATCTTGAACTTAGCCAAATCAAACTCAAATCAAACCCTTAATTTTTTCTTCATGAATCAATCCTACAATCATGAATCCAAATATAAAAATAAACTTCAATCATCAAACCAAAACTAAATTCAAAAAAAAAAAAAATCAAACCCAAGTCAAACTCATGTTCACCCTTTGACTTGAAATCATCAAATAAATCAAAACTTATTTGACTCCAAATCTCTTGCAAATGGATTTATATTTCAATCATAAATCCATATGTGAGTTCAACCAAACTTGAATCAAGCCTTGATCAAACCAATTAAACCCAATTGGCTCACTTGACCCAAAGTTGCCAATTTGACCTACATGAATCAAAATTTAATTCAATCCAAATCAAAGTGGATTAAGTCAATCCAAACTTCATGTCATGTTTGTTGATCAGAATAGGTTAACCGATTGTCATGAATTGGGTCAAACCAAGGCAACCTAGCCCGTTGACCAAGTCAACCCTTTAACCCACATGAACCCAAACTAGCCAAATTGCAACCTAAACCAAATGGATTAGAACCAAAGATACCAATTCATTTCAAATGATCAACCAAACCCTAACCAAGCCATGATTCAAGCCAATTTGGTCAATTGGGTTAAATCGATCAACTTAGCCCAAATTGACCTAAAGGATCAAATTGGCCAAAATCCAAATTAAATCCAAAATTAAATCAAATTAATTGAAACCAATTGAACCAATATACTCCAAATAGTCATTGAACCTGACCCAACTCTTGTTTGACCAAATTTGACCAATTGGTCAACCTAATCCATTTTGACTCATTTTGTCCCAAATGGGTCAAATTAACCCAAATTATACCAAATGAACTTCAAATGACATGAAATTTGGTCCAACTTACTTTTGACCCATTTCAAATCTGTCCAAATCAAATTCAATGTCAAATGACCACTTTTCCTTTGGGTCAAGGGCATTCCATAAGAAAAGGCACTTTCCCATGTGGTCATTTCTCTTCCTTGGCCACTTGGCACTCATCCATTGGTCCACATAGGCACCAAGGATACTAATTTTCTGACCCAAGGAGTGGTTGGGATAGCCATGACTCATGGGGAGGTGAAATCACCTCACCTCTCCCATTAGAACACTTGGCATGAAGGACACTCACCTCCCCTTGGCTAGGACGCCTCTTTGTCCTTCATGGCAGCCACTTTTCATGCCTTAGCCAACCATAGAGAGCCACCTAGTTGATTCTCTTCCATTCCCAACCACCCCAAGCCAAATGACATGAGTTTGGAGCCAAAATTTTAAAGGTTCATTTCACTTGACTTTTCATTCTAAGGCTTTAGTGGCTGAAAGAAACCCTCATTCCTCTCATTCTCCTCCTCCTAGAACTCTCAAAAGCCATTAGTAATCATCCACTTCATTTTGGAGAGAAATACTCCAAAACTAAGGGGATTTCGGTGAAGAAATGATGATCACCGGAGGAAACTTCATTTCAATGTGAAGGCGAGGAACTAAGCTTAGTCCAAGGCTTCTTCCCTCACTCGACAGCACACTCGAGTCACCACTGCCATCAAAAATCATCCTCGATGAGGTAAACTTTAAAAATTATAGCTGGCCTTAGGATCTTTCATTTCGTGATGGATTTTACATGATTTTTAGGAATGTACCCTATATAATCCCACATTTTTACTTTAAATCATCCCAATTAGAAAATAGAATTTTTTTCTGTGCGAACCGACATGAAAATTGATCCATTTGGACAAGTTTTCACTTAGAAACTCTTATTTTCTATTTAAAAAGCTTGAAATCATTGGTCACCGTAAGCAACCACCCCGATCCGGCACGGAATGGACGCATCGCGATAGATCGATGATCGAGCCTTCAAATCATTGATCTGACGCCTCCGATCATGTAGTTTGTGTGATCGAATGGCTCAGATCATGAGCTGATCCCATGATTGGTCCTTCGAATCGCGCGATCTAATATGGACCATCCGACGGATCGGACGGTTTAAAGAGCTGGTCGCCTCGGGTTTGACCGTCTTCCCATTCCACTATGCACACGATGAATCACGCATGGCAATCGTACGCGTGCACCACACATCCACGGATGCATTGGTACGCATGCCATTAGCGCATTTTTTTGATTTCAAAATTAATTAAAATACCTAAAACTTCAAAAATTCATAGAAAATAAACTACAAATAAAAGCTCGTTGGATTCATCTTTCTAAGGAGAATCCAACAAATTTAAAATCTCCAAATTTCACTAAATATTTTGAGCTTAATTAGACTTTTAGTGAAAATAAAATTTCTTTAATTAACTCAAAATATATGATTAAGTAGAAATTTTTAGATATTAAAATTGATTTTAAGATACACATACCATTAAAATGTTAAATCAAAATAACCTTTGGATTAAAAGATATTAAATTTTGAGTGTCAAATGATTTATTTTAATAAAAATAAATTACCAGAATTCTTAAAAATCACTTAAATCAATTGAAACTGCCTAAATTCATAACCAATTATGAAAAAATATGAAAAATATAAACTTAAGTTCATTTTAATAATATTTCAGAGGAGAATCCAATAAAATTTTTTCTAATTGAATTTGAATAGTAGATTTTCCTTAATTAGGGTTTATTTAAAAACTTGATAACCCTAATTACTCCCTAATGACTTCATTAATTAATTCCAAACTTCTCTGGAATGTTTAGTGGGATGACTTCTACCTCTCCTAATTTTTGTGGAATTTATTAATGAGTTAATCAATAAAATTAATTAATGAACCCCTAATCACTCTCTTAATATAATTAAGGTTAATTATGCATGTGAATAGTAATTTAACTCCTTGATTAAGTTAATTAACTTTTTTAATGATTAGGAGGTTTATGGAATGATTTTGGGATATTTTTCTTAAGCTTTTCTCTAAACCTCCTTTCCTTTCTTAGTCAAAACTTAATTAAGGGCTAATCTACTAATGACTTACTTAATTAACTTGATAAAATTTTCAAAACTTTCCAGAATTTAACTAATCTTTCTTTGATAGATGCTTAGGTGTTCAATAACCTAAGCAAGTCAATGAAATCATACCTAACCCACATGTGTGGGAAAGGTTATGAAAGTACTTAAATTAAACCCTTTAGCTTAATTAATCATTAATTGTGAGCCAATTGCCTTAGGTACCTTTCTTTCCTAGGATGCATTACTGATTTAAATTCCTTGTGATTTTATGTCATACATTGGCTCATAATTATTTGATTAAATATGTTAAAGTGGGATAAGTAAGGGGTAATTAATGAACTTAATCTATACCTTAACCTAACCAAAGCATAAAATTAATCTAATCACCTAAATGTTAAACTAAATGGGTAAGGACCAACAAACTTTCTCAAACTTTCCTAATTCAAATCAAACTCAAAACAAAATGAAAGTCTCTTTAAACAACTTTTGATTCTCTTTAAATAATCTTACTTCATAAGATTGTCTTTAGGAATTAATTACAGTGAATGAAATTACATGCTTATATCATTTTATTTTTTTTTCTAGCATGCTAAATGTGTATGTCATATGAAAATCATGCATTCATGCTTTTCTAAAATCAAATTCAAAATAAAAAATTTTCTTTATGTCAAATTGCATGTTTTGGCTAAAATAAAATATGAGTAGTTATTATCACTATTAAATTCTAAACTATTTTTAAAATCTATAAATCAAATACATAAAATTGAAAGTGTGCTACTTATAGTTTATTTATAAGCTTGCATGTGAATATAAAAATGTGTCTTATGTTTGCTTCCTTTCTTTCCTCTTAATATGAATTTGAATAAGATTTGCAAAGTGTATAGTTCTTTTAAAAGAACATAACACTTGACTAAATCTATTCTTATCCTCTTCCATGTTATGACTTACGAAAGATCCTTACACTTACACATATAAATTACATAACCAAGTCCAAACATAAGTACAAATTTTTGCACCTTTCTTTTCCATTCATTTCTTTTGTATATATGCTTGTATTTAAGGAAAGTGGTATATTAGTCTGGACAACCCCGGGGTTACGAGGCTTTAAGTAGGTCTTGTAACTTATAGCTCTGGTTAACAATGGCGTCGTACTCACTTATACTTTTTATACATACATGTGTGCATATGAAAAGTGGATAAGAAAACTTCTTTTCTACTTAATGAAAATCATGCATCATAAAGCATTCCAATTTTCTTAAGTAGCTCACTTAGCATTCTCTTTCCATGTATTTCTTTTTGTACATCCACATGTATTTAAAAAAAGTGATATATTAGTCTGGACAACCCCAGGGTTGCGAGGCTTTAAGTAGCCCTAAGTAGGTATTTACCTTACACCTCTGGTTAATAATGGCGTCGTACTCACTTATGTCTTTTATACTTATAAATGTGCTGATGAAAGATGGTTAAAAGACTCACTCTCTCCTACTTAACAAAATCATGCATACATGAAACATTCCAAGTTTCCTTAAGTAACCTCTCTTAGCATTCATCATTAAGATGTGTTAAATACATGCATCGCATGTATAGATATTCTTAGGATTCATTCATGTGCATTGATACACATGTGGGAAAGAAAAAAATATTATGTATTTTGTGAAATTAATTCACTTTACTTAATCTTAAAATGCCTTTATTATTGAATAGGTTTGTAAGAGAAAATCTAAACTTAAGATTAATTAAAATGCATAATAAAATATTCACTAAACAAAACTAAATAAAAATCTACTTTAGAAATTACTTAAGAAAGGGAAGGAAATAGAAGTTCTCTTCTCTTTTCCCTCTCTTTATAACACTTAGTAATTAATAGTAGGTTCATTCAAACAAAATCAACCGAAATCAACTAAACAACTTAAATGAGATCACCCTTCTAAGTTGAACATTTCCTTACTTAGAAAATCCTAACCTTAAAGTCTAGCTAAGCATACCACGCAAACTTCACATAGCACACACATTAGGCTAAGTCACCACTTCTAGTCCTATGTTAGGGCTATGCATGGTTTGATGTTTGCTTTTATTTTGTGATGTGATATTTTAGTCTGGATGTTAGGGTGTATGTGCATAGAATAAATGGTAAGGCAATTTAGTCTAAGCATTAGTTTCTACACAGGATTATGCTTAAGGGGTGTTGTAATAGATAAAAATATAAATACTTTTATTGTGCAGGTGTGGACTTGGTTACCCATGTGTGGGGTGATAAGTCCAATATACATGCTTGGGATTTGTATGATTTGTTTAGTTAATCTCTGTTTTGCAGGTGTTAGTTAGATTTACTTTTTCTCTTCATTTACTTTTGCAATTAGGATTTCGGAATGATTGTTATGGAGATTATGAAGAGCATTGGTTATAAGGTCATGTCTTATGTACCATGTGAAGTCTTTGGAGTATCTACCTTCCAACCATTCAAAAGAAGGAACTAAAGAAGAGAGAAAAGAAGAAGAATGAAGAAATGAAGCTTGAAGATCCAATAATAATGAATTCCTTGCTTAATTATACTTCATTCATTTGTAATCTGGGTTGTATAGGGGTTGAGCTCAGCTACCCAATTTATTTTTCAGGCGGTGTGCTACACACACTTTTATTCTTTTGCATTAGCTTTATAAAATGTTTGATATTTTGTTTAACTTGTGCATTAGAAATGGCATGATTTTCTAGTTTCTTTCTTACTTTGATGTATGGTCTAAATGGCGATTAGGCTCTTAAAAAAAATAAATCTTCTACCAAATTAATTAATTCAAAATTAAAATAAACCACTCATAACCTCATTTAAAGCCTAAGTTAATACCAAGATAAAAGAATTAGCAACCCCTTAGCTAGATGAGCATTTCTTTTACAACATCATGCATAACAGCATATTGCTTCATTCTTAATTTGGAGGGCTTCCACCCGTGCCAGAGAACTTGGCTTGACTTTTGAGAGCCATGGTGGAAACACACCTCTCATCTGACTGAGTTTGGCCCATAATCTAATTTCTCATGCATTAGGAATAAAGAATCCTATAGCCTCAGTCAAATAATTGTCCAAAATTGAAAATAACATGTAATATGATTTGCATTAGATTTAGGTCATTTAAAGCATGCCCTTACATGATCTTTAAGGAGTGACTTTAAGGACTTAGTCTCATTCTAAATAAATAATAGCCTAGCTATCTTGCATAAGCATAAGACTTGCTACATGTATATAAAATTGTAGGAGGAGTTAGTTGGCATCCGTCCAAGCAGTCAGATGATTTATCCTCTCTTGTGGAGGCAAACTGAATACCCATTTTTCACCTTAGATTTAGGTCATGCTTTTGGCCCTCGCCAAAGCTCCCTAGATTTAGGTTCCGAGATTGCTTCTCCCTATGGGCCATAAGCATAAATCCTCTTAGGCATTTCCATAACCTTGTAGAATTAAAGCCACTTCTAATAAAAATTTAACTCAAATAAGTAATTCAATTTCAAAAATGTAAAGCCCAACCATAGAATAGGTTGGGATGTTTACTAGGCTTCTTAGTATCCTAAACATCCCTACTCACCTTCATTTGGCTTTGATATCCTCTTGATCGATCCCACTTGATTTGCCAAAAAAATAAACTAATCGATTGGTACCAATCTTTGGAATACATTTTTTTTTTATTTTTATGTAATTAACTTATACTATGGTCTTACTAGAACTAACAAAATAAACTCGCCACTTTTCAAAGTATGGGAAGAATCTGGTACATGCAAAACCCATAGTCCTTAGTATAGGTTCATTGATTCTATCTGATAGTACCTTCTCACCAATCACCTAATAAGAACATCTGCAGATCTACATGGTGTCCCAACCAAAAGACATATATTTTTATTTTCATTTATCCTCTCCAAAAGCATATATAAAGGCGAGAATATTTTCACCACACGTCGATACTTCCTTTCTAGCCAATCTTTGTAGACATAACAATCTTCAATAGGATGGCTGATCATCCAATGATAGGGACAGCAATTTGGATTACTGACTTGATCAGCTTCTTCAGGCCTTTCAATTTCTCATAATTGTAAGTCATCTTTGACTACTTGTTGAACTAATTTAGCCACACTATCCTTCTAAAGGAATAATCTTTATTTATATTTTCTTTAAGAGATGGCCGCATTCGCTCATCATCTCTTGTTACTTATTTTGGGCGCTCCCCACCACTTGAAAAAGCCCAAGGTTTATCATTGTGTTGACCTCATTTTTAGAATGAGTTCTCAACCACTCCATCTTAGACATAGAACTCCTCTTAAACTTTAATAGATCCTTTGTCTTAAGACACATCTAGTGATTAGGTGGACACTCAACCTAGCCCTAGAGACTTAGAAGAGTTAGCCATTGGAGTAGGTCATGCCTTAGGGGTGTTAGGAAAATTTGCCTACCATATAGCTTGGACCACTTTCCTTACTTCATTCCTTCAAGTCAAACTCCAAATCAAATCAACATCAAACATAAATAAATTCTAGCCTAATTGATTTTCTCCAAACTCAAATCACTGCCACATCATTGAAATCCATGATTGAATTCCAAGCTGAAATTCTAAATTTTAAAATCTTTTCTAAGTCCATAATTTCCATCTTAAGGACTTAGCCTAAACCATCTCTAAATCAATTCAAATATATGAAATTTTCCATAACTCATTTATATTCTCATTTATATTCACATATATAAATGAAATATAAAGTTAAATCAATCAAACTAAATTCAAAATTCAAGTTCAATTCATAAATCTTTCGAAAGTCCTTAATTTCCCTCTTAAGGACTTAGCCTAGATCATATTCAAATCACTTAAAACTCATAAAATTTTCTCATGACCCTTTATCTTCTCATTTATATTTACATATAAAAATTAAATAAAAATTCAAACAACCAAAACCAACTCCAAAATTCAAGTTCAAATTCAATCAAAATCCAACCTAAGCCTTTCAAGTCAAATTCTTGAACTTAGCCAAATCAACTTCAAATCAAGCTAAACTCTTGATTTTTCTTCATGATTCAATCAATCCTTCAATCATGAATCCAAATATAAATACAAACTTCAATCACTTAACCAAAACTCAATTCAAAAATTAAGCCAAAATCTATTTCATGTTCACCCTTTGAACTTGAAATTGTCAAATGAATCAAAACTCATTTGACTTCAAACCACTTGCAAATGGATTTATATTTCAATCATAAGTCCATATGTAAGTTTAATCAAACTCAAATCAAGCTTTGACCAAGCCATTTGACCTATATAGGCTCGAACCCAAAGTGACCTAAAGTACCCTTATGAGCTAAATTATAATCCTAACCAATTTGGATTGAACTAAACTCACCTAAGCCTCTCATCAAGATCAACAATCATCATGAGATGATCGATCACTCAAATTGGGTCAAACCAAGTCAAACATAAGGGTTGACCAAGTCGACACTTAGCCAAAATGAAACCTAACACCATAGGCCAAATTGATTGAAACCATTGATCTAAGTTTATTCATGACCAATGTTTGAACTTGACCAAGTCAATATTTGAGCCTAACCTAGCCCAATTGGCCACTTAACCCAAGTTGACCCAACTTGATCTAAAAAGTCAAAATGTGTCAAAACCTGATCTAAGCCAAATTGATTGAAACCAATGGGTCAAGTTCATTCTAAATCACTTGTTGAGTTTGAACAAAGTCTCAATTGGCCAATTAGACCTAACTTAGCCCAATTGACCTTTAACCCAACATGACCCAAAGGGTCATTTTGAGTCAAATTCAAACTTAACCAAAATTGATTGGAAAAAAAGATACCAATCCATTTCATATGACTAACCAAACCTAAACCTACCCATGACCTAGCTCAAATAGGTCAAATGGGTCAAATTGGTCAAGTTGACCAATTTGACCTAAATGAAATCAAATGAACCAAATTCAAACCTAAACCTAATTGAATCAAACCAAGGCCACCAAAATATTTCAAATGCTCATATGAACTTGACCCAACCCTTGGTTTGACCCAATTTGACCAATTGATCAACTTGACCCAAGTTGACCCATTTTGACCTAAATGGGTCAATATGAGCCAAACCATACCAAATGAACTCCAAATCCAATGAAACTTGGCCAAACCTATTTTCTCAACATACCCACATTCAAAAATCAACCAAATGACCATTTTACCCCAAGGCCATAGGGTAAATTTTGTCCAATTCCACTTGGAATTTTGTCAAATCCTCTTCATACTCACTTGGCACTCTTTTAGTGGATCAAGTGAACACTAAAGAGTGTAGTGCACCTAACCCAATGAGTTTGGGTCAGCCCAACCTAACCCAATGGCCAAATCGAGCACATGCTTTAAAATGGCCACATGGGAATCTTCTTTACACTCAGTTTGAGCACATTGCCACTTCACCATTCCACTCCTTAGCCAAAATCAAACTCAAGGACACTCCTAATAGCCTAACAAACCCTTTGAATCAAGGCAATTTGATCAAAATGGCTTCTCCTTGCTTGGTCATCCGATTGCCAAAAAGGGAGATATACTCTCCCTAATTCACTCTCATTCCAAGGAGAGCCATTATTGATTGAGTGTTAAGAAGCCAGAGGAGCCATTTGCAAGTGATCCTAGGCTTCCTAGAGGGAGATTGAAAGTTCAACTTCTCAATTTTTATACACTGAAAATAGGATAGCTCAGCTTGATTACCAACTTGCTTTACACACATCCTAAGTCTAACTTCTTTTGCAAACACTCTTAGATGACCAAGTCTAGCTCACCTAAGTTCTTTCCCAAGCTCAAAAGGCAAAAAAAAGGTGCTCTAGACCAAAGTCAAGCTCAAGTGCAAGGGGGTGGTCCATAGAGCCATCCACTAAACCTCAAGAGCTCAAACTTTCCACAAAGCTTCGTCTCAACCAAATGAAGCTTCTCCAAGAGAATTGAGCACTGGTGATCACCTCTAGCAAGGTTAGCCATTTTTTGAGCTTAATTCAATGTGGTTTGGAGCTTTTTAAAACAAATTTTCATGGCATAAGATTTTGACAGTTAGATGTGATCTAGGATGCATGATGAAAGTGTGGGCCAAATTCTCCCAAGCTCAATCGAGCTCGGATCATGGCATTGAAGATGGATGGATCCCCTTTCCCATAGGGAATTACAGGGACAGATCTCTGGCTATCCATCCATGCATTTTGGATGGATGACCAAGATTAAAATGCATAATATATTTATATTTTCTCTCTGAGATCCATGACATTAATCTAATTTTCGATCCTTGATCGAGAGAGAAAGCGCACCGCCACACTATGATGTGATGGATTAAGTGTCCAGTCAGACATGTTGCGATGTCATGCATGGTGCCAATGAATTAATAATAGGATTAGGGAATTATTTAATTCCTAATTAATCATCTAAACTTCTAAAATTCATATCTCAACATAGAAAAATTAGAAGAAATAAATTGTATTAGAAAAATAATTGAACATAGAACATTCTAAAATTGATTTTGATTGATTTTGAATAATCTTTTATCTAAATTTGATTTTATTAGGAATGTTAATTTGTTAATTACTCTCTAATTAATCCACTAATTAATCCCAAATTTCTTGGGTGTAATTAGAGGGATGACTTCTACCTCCCCTAATTTTCTTGGGATTTATTGGTGGCTTAATTAAAGGAATTGCTAGTTCATTATTTAATCACTCCCTTAATGTAATTAGACTTAATTAAGGGTATAATTAGTGATTTAACCCTCTGATTAAGACAATTAAGTTTTGATTAAGTGGATGTGAGGTTTAAGGAATAACTTTGGGATACTCTCCTTAAGATATTCCTTAAACCCCCTTTATTCCTTAATCTTATCTTAATTAAAGGATAATTCACTAATCATCCCCTTAATTAATTTCATAAAATTCTAAAACTTTTCAAAACTCAATTAATTCTTCTTGGGTGAATGCTTAGGTTTTCAAAAGCCTAAGTACAATTAAGAAAATCAAAATTCAACTCATATGTGTGAGGGGTGTTTTGAAATTACTTAAGTTAAACCCCTTAGCTTAATTAATCATTAATCATGAGCCAAATTGCATTAGGCCCTTTTCCTCCTAGGTGCATTGCTGATTTAAATTTCTTGTGTGGTTTTATGTCATCTCATTGGCTCATAATTAATTGATTGATTATGCTAAGGTGGTGTTGGTAAGAAATAATTAACATGCTTAATTCATACCTTAACCTAATCGAAATATAAAATGAATCTAATCACTTAAAAATTGAACAAAAATATCAAACACATGTGGGAATGGGTTAGAACAGTAAACTTACCTCACATTTTTCCAAATTAAACCAAACTCAAAATCAAATAAAAATCACATTAAATAAACTTTGATTTGCTTTAAGCTTTCTTATTTCATAAGATTGTCTTTATGAATTAATTAAGGTGAATGTGTTTACATGCTTTTATTACTTTAGTTCTTTCCTAACATGATAAATTTGTATGTCATATGATTTCATACATTCATGCTTTTTAAAAATCAAATTTAAAATGAAAATATTTCCTTTATGTCAAATTGCATGTTTTGGCTAAAGTAAGAATATGAGTGGCTATTATCACTATTAAATCCAAATTATTTTCAAAATATATAAATCAATTATCAAAACTAAAAGTGTGTTACTTATCTTACTTATATGCTTGCATGTGAGTAAAACATAAGGATGTGCTTAGTGTAGTTTTCCTTCTCCTCTTTTTTAGTATAGTTTTGAATAGGATTTGACAAAGTGTATAGTTCATTTGAAAAAAATACAATACTTACCTAATTCCATTTCATATTCATTCCTATGCTATGACTTAAGAAGGACACCTATACTTAAATATATAAATTGCATAAACAAACCAAAATAAAATAAATACAAACTTTTGCATCTTTCTTTTCCATTCATTTCTTTTGTACACATGCTTGTATTTAAGGAGAGTGGTATATTAGTCTGGACAACCCCGAGATTGTGAGACTTTAAGTAACCCTAAGTAGGTCTTGTACCTTATACCTCTGGTTAACAATGGCATCATACTCACTTATGCCTTTCATACATTCATATGTGCATTTGAAAATTGGATAAGAAACCCCTTTGCTACTTAATGAAAATCATGCATCATAAACATTCAAATTTTCTTAACTTATTTAACATGCATCATAAAGTATACTAAACATTCCCATTTTTTATGTATATATATATGCTTAGGATTCATTTATATGCATGTTATACATGTTGGGAAAGAAATGAAGTGATGTGTCTTTTGTGATCTTCACTCACTTTATTTAATCTTAAAATACCTTTCTTTTTGAATACGTTTGTTTTGAGTTCATCTAAACTTGGGATTAATTAAAACATATAATAAAGCATTCACTAAATAAAACTAAATCATGAATCCACTTTAGAATTACTTAGGTTAGGGAAGCAAAGATAAGTTCTCATCTCTTTCCCTCTCTTTACAACTTAGTAATTAATTGTACGATTCACTTGAACCCAATTAAAATATAAAATAAAATCAACCTAAAATAACTAAACCACTTAAATGAAACCCTCCTCTAAGTTGAACATTCTTCACACTTAGAAAATTTTAACTTAAAGCCATAGCTAAGCATACCACACAAACTTTAAAAGCACACACTTTAGACTAAGTCCCCACTTCTAGCTTTAAGTTAGGGTGGTGCGTGATTTGATATTTACTTTTATTTTGTGAGATATATTTTAGTCTAGATGTTAGGTTGAATGTGCGTAGAATGAATGATAAGATGATTTATTCTAATCATTATTTTCTGCAGGGGATTGTGCTTAAGTGGCACTGTAATAAATAAAAATTATAAATGCTTTTGCTCTGCAGGTGCTTATACCCCTAAGCATAATCCAATAAGCCAGGTGAACTTAGTCACCCATGTGCGGGGTGATAAGTCTAATATACATTATTAAGATTTGTGTAGTTTGTTTAGCTAATCTATGTTTTACAGGTGTTAGCTAGATTTACATTTCCTTTTCATGTAATTTTTGCAATTAGGATTTCAAAATGATTGTTATGGGAATTAGGATGAGCATTGGTCATAAGATCTCATCTTATCTACCATGTGAAGCCTTTGGAGCAACCACCTTTTCAACTATTCAAAAGAAATAACCAAAGAAGAAAGAATAAAAGAAGAATGAAAAAATGAAGCTTGAAGATCCCCATAATAATGAGTTCCTTGCTTAATTGTACTTAATTCATTTATAATCTGGGTTGTATAAGAGTAGAGCTCAGCTACCCAATTTATTTTTGGAAATGTGCAGTGGTGTCCGACCATAAATGACATCTTATTCTTTTGCGTTAGCTTTATAAATTGATTGATATTTGTTTAGCTTGTGCATTAAGATGACATCTTTTTTCTAGTTTCTTCCTTGCTTGATGTTTGGCCTAGATGTGGATTAGGTACTTAAGGAAAAATAAATCTTCTACCAAATTTAACAACTTAAAATTAAAATAAAGAACTCATAATTTCACCTAAAGCTTAGGCTAAAATCAAGATAAAAGAATTAGCAATCCCTTAGCTGGATGAGTATTTCTTTTATAACATCATGCACAAATACATATTATTTTCACTCTTGATTGGAGAGCTTCCACCTTTGTTAGTGAAACTTAGTTTGACCTTTGAAAGCCATGGTGGAAACACACATTCTCCTTCTCGATGATTTTGGCCAATAATCTTATTTCTCATGCATTAGGCATATGAATCCTATTAGCCTAAGTCAAAATGATTGTCCAAAAATAAAAATAAAATGTAATCTAAATTGCATTAGATTTAGGTCATTTGAAGCATATCCTTACATGATCTATTCTCTTTAGGGAGTGAGTTTAAGGACTTAGTCTCTTTATAAATAAATAATAGCCTAGATATCGTGCATAATGCATATGACTTGCCTACATGAATTTAAAATCATAGGGGGTGTTAATTGGCGGCCATCCCCAGGCGGTTGTAAGTCCAAGCAGTCAGGTGGTTTGTCTTCTTATGGAGGCAAACCAAATACCTATTTTTCTCCTTAGATTTAGGTTGTGCTTTTGGCCCGTGCCAAAGCTCCCTAAATTTAGGTTCTGAGGTTGCTTCTTCTTCCATGGGCCATAAACATAAATCCTCACCTCTTAGGCATTTCCATAATCTTGTGTTGTGGAATCATAAGCCCTAAATTTCTAATGAAAAATTCAATTCAAATAAATTAAATCAATTTTAAAAATGTAAAGCTTAAGCATAGGAGAGTTTGAGATGCTCGCTAGGTTTCCTAACATCGTGAGCATCTCCTACTTATATTCCTTTGACTTCGATAATAACTCTCTTTCTTTGATCAATCCCATTTAATCTTTCAAAACAAACTAATTGATTGATAGTCCTACTTATTGAAATCTTTAGAAATAACAATCATTTATTTTAATCGAGAGTATTCTTAAGGGATCTCATTCCTTATGATATAATTAACTGTGGGGCTTGCCCCTGTAGGAAACTTAACGAACCTCATTTAAAATAAATCCTACTTTACTTTTCAAGTAAAGTAGGGGAAGAATCTTTGGTACACATGCAGACCCATTGTCCTTAGGAGTCCTTATTGAGGTGGTTAAGTCCATTGTAGGGTGGTGACTTCTATCTTTAGGGATAGTACATATCTCCTCAATGTTGTACCCGATCACCCTCAATAAGAACATATGTGGATCTATATGGTGTGAAAATTACATAAAAAGAAGATATGTATATTCCTATCTTCATTTTATCCGGCATAGAGTGAAGATGAAAGTATATATTCTTATTCTTTAGGAATTTAATATAAAAATTTTACACATTACCTCCCAATACTAATTTTGGTTGTGGATTAGAGTAGACAGGTTTCTTTCCCTTATCATCATTGTACATTGGCTATTTTTCTTTATCCACATTATATATCACCTATTTTTCATCATTTGAGCTATAGGAAGCGGCATGAGTTGCATTTCTTCTTGAGTTCAAAGATTTGTATCTCTTTTCTTTATCTGCATAAATTTCAAAATTAGGGCGATTCAATTTTTCAAATTTAGCCACCTTATCGAACAAGTCTTGGAATATTGCAATCGATGTCATACATAAAAATGGTACCATTTTATCATCCATATTTTTTATTAGTAATTAGATCGCATGTTCTTCTTCCAATTGTTGCTCATATTTCATGCTTAGGTTATGCCAATGACTTATAATTTTGTCAATGACTCATCTTTTCTCCTTTTCAGCAAGGAAAGGTCAGTGATTGTTATTTTCTCAGTTGTACTAGCAAAGCTCTTCACGAATATTATCCCTAACTCAGCAAAGATTTTAACTGAATCATTTATCAATTCTGCATACCACTCAAAAGTAACTGAGGTCGGGCTACTGATGAACTGATGGAAAAGTAGGGCATCATTCCCTCCTATATTACCACAAGTAGCCTTAAATTGGGCTAGATGTTGCTTTGGGTTACCAAGCCCATTGAAAGTATTAAATTTTAGCACTAAGTAACCTTTTGAGTATGACACTTGACCATATTCAGTTGGGTAGGGGTGACCCTTGCTCACTAACTTTTCAGCCTACTCTGAAGCTATAACTACCTTTATCTTTTCATTGATCATCATTTCTAGCTGAGTAGATGTTACCGTTCCAGGTGTGCTAGCCATATTTTGCATTATCGACAGAAGAGGTAGTTGGTTAACTTCATTCCTCGCCTCAGTTGTGGCATGTACTATAGAAGCTTGAGGTACTATAGTGACTGGTGGTATATAAGTTGTATTATTAGCTACCTGTTGATTAACAGATAAGATAGGTGTTATATTTAATGTGATATTCTTCTGTAATATCTCTATCATGATATTCATTTGTACCATCATGTCATTCATCTTGGTACCAAGCTGTGCAATTTATTTATCTTTGACTTCCATTTGACGTTGCATTTCTCTTTGCTCTCTAGCTAGTGTCACGGCATCAATCAATACAGGCTCTTCTTCTTCCTTTATTTCTTGTTGTTGTTTTGCTCTCTGCTCATCTTCATGGGAAGAGCTTGACTATCCTACTCCTTGTACATTCGTAGTGACAGCTGTTGTTGGGGCTAAACGATGAGGCTGAGTATAAAAGCATGTATCATGATCATTTCCTGGTTCAATTATATAAATAGCTTTGGCACCCATGATCTCTTTCTCATTTTGATCATCTTCTTCTTCAGTAGATATTGAAGATCCATCTTCTACTTGCTTCTATGAAGACTCTTCTTCATCAACGTCGAATTCAAGTTCAAGCTCCTTGAATCCATGTTGCTGCTGATGGTGGTAGAAAGTTTATCTATATCTCTAACCATATAGACGACCTCTACTTCCATAGTATCATCTTCATTGCCTTCTTTTTGCACATGAGTTTTTGATCAACATTTACAGTGGATCTCTGGTTCAATGTGCAAAATAAACACTTCTTCCATTAAAGGACTACGATCAAAGTCAACCTTCTCTTGTGGGGGTGAATCTGATCCACGATGGGATCCCCTAAAGGATTCTCCAGGGTGTTGACCATCATATCTTTCATCAATGATATCCCTTCTTTTGGGTAGCCACTTCTGATGAGTTATTTGTTACATAGATTTATGAGTATATGTATTAGATGTCATACCTCTTTCATTCTTCAAGATTTCATTATGGGGCCTTGGCCTCCATACCTACTTATCCTTTCACCGGGACCTTTCGGTAGCAGATTATTGGACATACGGTCTGAGTGTCACACTCTGATGATCACCATATGATGCATACTTCTCTCGATGGCTGGTTACCATAAGAGATGGCAACCTCCTTGGTATAGCTTCAGTATTTCTAATTACCACAGACCTCTGAAATTTTCTTTTCATCAAGCCTCTATTCTTGGCTACTTTAAGAACTTTATGTATTCTAGAGGATAGTGTTTCAGGCTATATCCTCTATGGTGGTGGAGCATGACATTCTGGGTCCAGAAAGACTACTTTACTTCACCAGTAGAGCTATTCCTTTTAACCCACTTTATATTTTCAAAGTTATTATGGGTAGGAATACTCGCTTATGGTGGCAGTATTATTTGTTCACTAGGTCATTCAAAGGGGATATGCTGAGCCCTCTTAGCATTTCTTCTATTCTCTTCCTTCTAGTTAATTTGCTTCCTAATGTGAAAGCTTCATGACCATGCTTTCTAGGTATGAAAGGTTCAATCGATGAAATAATTGTAGTATGAGGCATTAAATACATGGTTTGCCCACTGATGATTTTTTTCATCGCGAGGGCTTCAAATTGACCTAGTCTTTTAAAAACTGAAGTTCTCTATCAAGAGAACTCCTTAACAATGTTACTGATGAACATGAGCTAGGAGGCCATCTAAAATGGCCTCAGATGAGTGTACCACGGGTAGGTACTTGAAGTTAGAGCTACGATAGTTGGAAATTCAAGCTATAAAATTAAATGGTTTCTCCAACATCTCCTATGTTGATGACGGTGTTGGCTAGGCAGATGTTCACACCACGCCCCAGCTGGACAATGAAAGGAGTGATCTATAGATCCATTCTGCAAAAGTGAAAGATAGAGATTAGTAATTAGTAATTATTATTTCACCCCATACTTTCAAAATGCAGAGATACTACAGAACAAAATAATAGTGTAATAAAAATACACTCTATAGAATAATTCATTCGACATAAAGTCTCATGCATTAGTAATTTGAACTTATTACACATTTAAGTCACCATTTTTATTTCAAATTTTCAAAAAATTTATTGCTACTATAGCACATATATGACTAGCCAAAGATGGAAAGAGAATCTTGTCCCTAGCGGAGTCGCCAGAAATCTGTGGGCTCTGAAAATTCACCACTGACATCTCGATAATATTGAATTGAAGAGAGTATTGTTTAAAATGTTGGTGTAATTTTTATAAGGCAGATGGAATAGTATATAAGAAACTATCTAGAGATTTCTCCCTCATTTGGTGAGGACTTTAGATCTGATTCTAGGTTTCCTATAGGCACAAGCCCCTATAGTTAATTATCTCTCCTAATAAGTGAGAGCAAACTTTCGGTTAAGGCTAGTCATTAGATCGCTTAATGCATATTGTATAGTAGTAGTATATAGATTTTAAATTTTAATATTATGAAATTCACCATTTTAGCTTAAAGTGGATGGTTGGGGGAATGATGATGTGCCTGATCTAGATCCCATGGTTTTCATCATCTCGGGCTATCATGGTCCCTGGTATACTTAGTTAGAGGAGGTAGTCAACCCAACCTGACTGAAAGATCCTTATCAGTAACACATGGGTTACGTCATCCAAGAAATCCTTGTAGACCTGGGTGGTGTTTGTCTAAAGAGATAATCTTAAGTTCACCTTAGCTAACATAGGGTTTTTTGCCCTATCAAGTATACCCTATGATTCATAACTCAAAGGGCAAAGTCATTGAGAAGCATATAGGCCATGATCGTGATCATCATATAATGGAGTCTTACTAGACAAATCACCCGATCAAAGGACTCTAGTCATAACTGCTTCATCTGTGGAGTCTATTGGCAAAGTCACACAGTCAGAGGACACGGGCCACATCCTTACTAGCAGAGATTGGTTGAGAGTAAACATAATAGAATACTTGATTTGACATTGACTCTTTTATGAGCTATAATTTTTTTAATTTGTCACCTCTGATAAATAATTGCAGAAGGTGGATAGATTGGGTTTTGCTTTAAGTTTTTAATGATTAAATTTTATTTAATCAGTTTTTAGATTGATACTTGATTTAAGTTAATTTGATTGGAAATTAGAGAAACATTTTGATAGAAGTATCCCCTCTAATTGAAATCACCATTCAACACAGCAATCATCGGGATAGTTAATTGATTAAATCAAATATATTTGAGAACTTTAGATCCTGTCAACTCTATTTAGCTTCTAACAGAGATCGACGCATCACATATAATTAGCTTCTTAGATATTTCACTTAAAATTCTTAAAATAGATTTTAGGTATTGTATAACCCTAATTCCCCTAAGACTAAACTGGGAAGTAACCCGCGCAGCATCCTAGGACAGTTGAATACAAACATTTAGTGTAGTGTTAGGGCCCATGTGGGTGTATTTAAGAATGTCTTAATTAACACCTTATGTTCGCTTGTACGATGTGTTGTGAATCAGGTGGCATGGAAGACATTTTAAACTTATATTGTAATTTGGAATAGCACATCATTATTCATATTTGCTTCTTTAATATTTGGGCTTTAGAGATTCATATATGTTTCTTATGCTTATTGATAAGCCTTCAAATTTATTGCATACTTCTAATTAAATGACTTCTCTCAATTTTATTGAAGTGAATTGTGAGAAAGTCTATTATTCATTAGAGAACTTGTTGCACTCAATAATGACTCATTGAAGCTATTTTAAGCATATGTATAGTTCAGTCGTGGATTATTCCAATTGACTTAATATATGATATGGACCATTTATTAGGAATCAATACTTATGATTTGTGCTCGTTGATGAACCACTTAATCAACCTCTTTAATCTATGGATGCACATTTAAGCTTCTTATAGACTTCAGATAGTTAAACTATGTACTCATACAAAACATTTTATTTATCTCAAAATGAATCAGAAGGTAATCATAATGATCAATGATGACTCTCTTTTATGCTTGTTAACAAGCCATTTAAACTCATTTCTAACCTCCTACAAAACTTTTCCTCTCCTTCGAATCATTTGAAATGAGTCATTGTAGAGTTTAGTATTCATAAGGATGACTTATTCCTATCCAACGGTGAGTTATTTGGCTTAATATAAGTCATCCTTTCAAATTTAACACATGCACTTATATTTATTTTATGCCTTTGTAACTTCATATTTGTTATGATCAAAATCTTGATTTAAGTCTTTTATTTAATTCCATTTAAATTCTTTGATTATCTCTTTTTTATTTTATTTTCTAAGTCTAAAAAATTGATGAAATTTTGGCAGTATTTCGGCTAGGGGAGTAACATCTAGCAGATGTTGGCTTACTCCGTACGCCCTAATGAGCATAGCGAGCGGTGTCTTGCGACACCACAATCGACTTTTCATCTCGTCACGCCCTAATGAGCACGACAAGGCCTCAAACCTGTAAAGAGACAAGCATATGCATATACACAATCACATCACACATGTTCAGACTTATTTTTCTGTGCATTGCAATGATCGGCAAGGAGACGGAGATGGAGATGCCAAAAACCAAGAGAAGAACCTGCCTAATGACGGTGTTCCTCTCCCACTGGCAAAAGGAAAGATTGGAAGGAGGTGGAAAGGGAGATGCCAGTAACCGAGAGAAGAACCCGCCTACTGATGGTGTTCCTCTCTGGCTGCGGCAAAGGGAATTGGAAAAGGAAATGGAAAGGGAGATGTCAGAAACTGAGAGAGAATCCTAATGATAGTGTTCCTCTCCACTTGCAGCAAAATGAAATTGGAAATTTCATATTGGTGAGGGGATTTTTAGATTTTAGCAAAGGAAATTTTGGTTTGTAAGGAGTTTTGGTGGGAGAAGAGGAAGAGTGCTCGGTTTGCTCGACTAGGTTAGACAGCAACTGCGCTTGATGAATAATGGGGAAATCGAGAGAGGAAGGCTCTCAGATTGGCGGGACTGAGGGATTTGCGTGCGTGAAGGATGGGAATTTCAATTTTTTGGGTTTTGTGAGGAGAAGAAGAGGGGAAGAGGAAGAAGAAGGAGGAGGAGAAGAAGGAGGGAAGAAGGAACTTGCCCTGCGGTTTGGAGAGAGGAGGAAAATGAAGCTTCTTGCATTTTTCAATTTTGGACGTGAGGAATGGGAGGAGGATGAAAGGGCTTTCTTCGATTTCAAGGGAAGAAGAAGCGGATCGGTCTTGTGTGGGAACGGTTGAAGAAGGGCTTGTGCAGGAGTGTTTGGGCGATCATGCATTCGAACGGGGAGATCCGAGATGAAGCTTCCATGGCATTGCATGAGGGAGAGGGACAAGCAAGCCCTCGTGCATGAAGGGGAGGGATTAGGTCGAACAGATCGTGCTGCATGAAGGGAAGATCGATCAGATCATTCGAGTGGGATTTAGGGATTTAAGTTTTTAAAATTGATTTTTAAGTTTAATTAGCTTTAATGTGAACTTTATGTTGACCTCAATATAGGGTCAATACATAAGTTGGTTCAAGGTTATTCCAATGTTCCGAACATAATGGTATGGTCAGTTTCGCAATCGGAGGCCATTTGGTTCAAGTCGGTGTCAAATTAGGCCAATTTCAGCTCAAAATGTGTTTTATCATTTCTAATCGCTCAATTTTCACACAGACTTGTCCGAATTGAGTACGAACAGTGTCACTTGATAGATTTTGATGTTTTAAGCTAACGGAGCAATCAATTTTATGAACGGAGATCATTTGGTTTGCATCGGCGTCTCTTGGCCTCGACACATGCAGGTGCGTTGATGACTTGATCGCTTGATCGGTTGATTATCAAGTTGTGCAATATTTATATTCTGAACGGTTTTGACATTTTGAATGTAATGGTGAAGTTCATTCATCAATCGGAGGTCATTTCGATTGATTTTGGTGACGTCCAGTGTATTTCAGCCTCGATTTACATGATGTAACTTCCGATCATTCAACATTTGTACAGACTCGTCCGAATTGAGCGTGAATAGTCTCATTTAGTAGTTTTCAACATTTCAAAGCTAATGATATGATCAATTTTATGAATTGAGATTGTTTGAATATCACCGTGACTTCCCGACTCTGATATATGCATAGGCGCATTGATGACTCGATCGCTTGATCGGTTAATCATTAGATTATGCAATATTTATATTTTGACCAATTTTGATATTCTGAATACAATGAAGAAGTCCGTTCATCGATCAAAGGTCATTTCGATAATTTTCGGTGATGTCTAGTACATTTTGAGCCCCGATTTGCGCATTATCATTTCTGAAGTCCATCGAATTCGACTTGAGGGCTTGACTCGACTTATGACACATATATGGAGGTCAACAAACTATAACAAGCTTAAATCTACTTGAGAGGAGCAAATCAGATCCACTTCAAGAAAACCATAAAGTGGTTAAAAAAGAAATATTAGAAAAAGCTTGCTCTTGAACTCAAATACACCCAATCTTACTAAAAAGGGAAGCTTCAAATTTATCAAATCAAACAAAAAAGAGGATAAATAAAGAAGATTCAACTATTATAAAACGAATTAAAATTTCTTCAAAAGGGTACATTTCCATTTTGTCAAAATATACTCCACAGGCAGATAAAAGCTTTTTCTTTCCTTCCCCTTTCTCATGTCTTTTCTCTCTTATAAATTACTCTCAAGCTTCGCACTTTTATATTTCACACATATTACAACTTGTATTATCAAAATAAATTTGAATACAAACTTGTGAAAAACATTTGATACCGTAAACAAAGGTATTATGCCAAGATACTCAACACACTTCACAACAGAAAAAAGATGACAGATTCACATCATAAGCTCTGTTGCTAAACATATGCTATGTATTACTTACCATACAAAGGAGTGTAAAAGAAACTTATCTATGAATAAAATATCTAATATAGCGAACATAAAGAATAACATGTTTTGGTGATTTAGCTGAGTTTACACTAAATGTATGGATGATAAAACCAAAGCAAAAAGAATGAAAACCTGGGATGAATTATTGCCTTGTAAAATATGCTAACCTCTGAGCAAGTACTGCAGAACCATCTTCAAAAGTTACAAATGAAGATTACAGGAATCTTGCCGAATTGCATTCAGTCTTTGTACTTCTCTTAAACATGCTTATTATGTTATGTATTGGCTTGCTTCTATTACAATGCAAGGAGCTTTCTCTCTCCCTTGCTCGTTAGGCTTTTACTTCTTCTCTTGATTGTCATATATTGCCTAGCTTTGCTGGTCTCATAACTGCGTCTGGATACAAACAAGAGAGGGTTTTTCTCTTTACTATTTTTTTAGAGCAATGATGTTGCACCAGCATATGTCTCGGACTCAACCGTTAGTCATGTTCTCATACTTTGAATCCTTCTCTTACTGACTGAGCAGTGCCTGCTTTATCCTTATCAGGAGATTATATCATTATGGTGCAAATATGTGCTTGACTTCGAAGTTGGCTTCCTTGGACAGAGTCCATCCGGATATTTTGAATTGCTGGACTTGCTGAGCTCAACTCCATCGGTGTCCACTTTTGGTTTAGTTTTTGAATAGCTTTGTTTTATTTTATTTGGGTTTTATGATCTACTCATTGTTGGTATAAGTTTTCTTTTGGTTTTAGACTTTTTTTACTAATAATCATCTATTTTCATTTTATTTCTCATAGATTTTAATCTTGTACCTTTCTCATTTCTGGAATGAATATTGGGCGAGACCTCAATTCTCCCAAAATAAATAAATAAATAACTCACTAAACTAAGAAATAAAAGTAATGTCAAGGTCTTTATGTGGTCTAGTGCATGAGAAAATATTACATCTGGAGTCCGCACGTAGCTTTACGTGCGGACTCCAATCCTGGTCCGACGCATGTCAAGTGGTTTTTTTCCCATTTTAGCGCTTAACGACACTGTAACTTGACGGATGGCAACCATGTCGTTTATCCTGGCCTGACCCAGCCCAGCCTGCCTTGTTCAAATAGCGGGAGAAGAAAAATGATATGCACGTCATTCGACATTCCTCCGCATATGATAGTTTAGAGCTTTCTTCACTAGCTCAGCTCCCGCTCTCGATCGGTGAACTTCCAGCCGTCGCTCAGTGGTTTGAACGAGTCTTGCGAATAACTTCCATTGAGGTATTAGGCGACTACATGAGGTTTTTACAGTTATGTTTCTGAACTTCAATGAATTTAGGGTTTTCTCTATTCTTCTCACCATCCAGTATGTGAACATTTTAGAACATTTGAGTTCTTTAAATGAATGGGATGTATTTTAGTAGTTTTTGGAGATATTTTGTATGTATACTCTCTGTACTGTCAAGATGGTACATGCCATTATTTTCAAATTTTTGAACTGATTAGCCTTGTAAAATGTTTAGTATATCACATGGTAGGATGTTTGGTCATGTTTCAAGATTAATTATGTGGCCTGATTAGGGATGATAGTATGTTCAGTCGATGGAATTAAAATTTTATGGCCTAATTTGATCTGACTCTCTCTTCTCATGAGAGTATAGAGCATTTTGGTCATTTTTCCTATTTCTTTGGCCTGTTTGGAGGAAATATGTTCATTGCAATCCATCGTGAAACAATTTGGAGGTCGCTTTGGTTGGTTTTAGTATTTTACATTTGTACTCTCTTAAGAGTAGATAATTTTGTGATATTTTTTCGTATCTTTGGCCCTTGTTCGATTATGTTCATTACATTACATTGGAAGCAATTTGGTGGGATGTTTGGATAGTTTCTAGGGAATTTTTGCATCTGTACTCTCTGTACTCTCAAAAGAGTACAGATGATTTTGTGGATATTTTTTTTCAGTTTCTTTGGCCTTATTATTCAGATTATGTTCATTACATTATAGTGGAAGCAATTTGGTGGTTGTTTGGTTGGTTTAGTAGTGTTATTTTGCATCTATACTCTCTTGAGAATATAGAGCATTTTGGTCATTTTTTCCTGTTTCTTTGGCCTGTTTGGAGGAAATATGTTCATTGCAATCCATTAGGAATAATTTGGAGGCTATTTGGTTGGTTTTTCAGTGTTATTTTGCATCTGTACTCTCTTGAGAGTACAGATGATTTTGTGGATATTTTTTCCAGTATCTTTGGCTTAGTTGTTCAAATTATGTTCATTACATTACATTGGAAGTAATTTGGTGGGATGTTTGGATAGTTTCTAGGAAATTTTTGTATTCAGATTGCATTCTCAAGAGATGATGATTTGTGGACATTTTTTCCAATTTTTTTGGCCTGGTTGTTCAGATTATGTTCATTACATTCTAGTGGAAGTAATTTGGTGATTGTTTGGTTAGTTTAGTAGTGTTATTTTGCATCTGTACTCTCTTGAGAGTACAGAGCATTTTGGTCATTTTTTCCTATTTCTTTGGCCTGTTTGGAGGAAATATGTTCATTGCAATCCATCAGGAATAATTTGGAGTCTGTTTGGTTAGTTTTTTAGTGTTATTTTGCATCTATACTCTCTGTATTCTCTTGAGAGTATAGATAATTTTGTAGATATTTTTTCCAATTTCTTTGGCCTAGTTGTTCAGATTATGTTCATTACATTACATTGGAAACAATTTGGTGGGATGTTTGGATAGTTTCTGGGGGATTTTGCATCAGACTAATCTCAAGAGAGTACGATAATTTTGTGGACATTTTTCCAGCTTTCACGGTTGTTCAGATTATGTTCATTACATTCTAGTGGAAGTAATTTGGTGGGATGTTTGGTTGGTTTAGTAGTGTTATTTTAGATTCTCAGACTCTCTTGAGAGTACGTCATTTTGATAATTTTTTCCTATTCTTTGGCTTGAGGAAATTTGTTCATCAATCCATCGTGAATAATTTGGAGGATGTTTGGTTGGTTTTTTAGTGTTATTTTGCATATGTACTCGTTGTACTCTCTTGAGAGTACATATGATTTTGTGGATATTTTTTCCAATTTTTTTAGCCTGGTTGTTCAGATTTTGTTCATTATATTACATTGGAAGCAATTTAGTGGGATGTTTGGATGATTTCTGGGAGATTTTTGCATATGTACTCTCTATACTCTCAAGAGAGTACAGATAATTTTGTGGATATTTTTTCAGTTTCTTTGGCCTAGTTGTTCATATTATGTTCATTACATTCCAGTGGAAGCAATTTGGTGATGTTTGGTAGGTTTAGTAGTATTATTTTACATCTGTACTCTCTGTACTCTCTTAAGAATAAGGAGTATTTTGGTTATTTTTTCCTATTTCTTTGGCCTATTTGGAGGAACTTTGTTCATTGCAATCCATCAGGCATAATTTGGAGGCTATTTGATTATTTTTAGTATTGATTCAGACTCTCTCTGAGAGGATGATTTTGTGGATATTTTTTCTAGTTTCTTTGGCCTGGTTATTCAGATTTTATTTATTACATTACATTAGAAGCAATTTGGTGGGATGTTTGGATGGTTTAGTAGTATTATTTTGCATTTGTACTCTCTGTACTCTCTTGAAAGTACAGAGCATTTTGGTCATTTTTTCCTGTTTCTTTGGCCTGGTTGTTCAGATTATGTTCATTACATTCCAGTGGAAGTAATTTTGTGGTTGTTTGGCTGGTTTAGTAGTATTATTTTGCATCTGTACTCTTTGTACTTTCTTGAGAGTGATACTTTGTGACATTTTTTCGCCATTTACTCTGTTATTCGATTACTTCATTAACCGACTTTTCATTTTGAAGTTTACAATGTCCGGGAAAAGGATAACTCGAGATGCAAGCCACCACCACATTGTAATAATATTACATTTACTGATGAAGTCATTGACATTTTAAAGAGGCTTCATCTGCATCAATTCATTAGACTCCACAGAATTCAGCAAGACTCAATAGCCATTACCTCAATCCTATCTTGTTGGGAGATAGAGTAAACTTTCTTTCTGGTGGACAAGCATTCCTTTCACCCCGAAGTTGTAAAGAATTATAGGGATGCCAAACAGAGGGGAGAAGGTCTTATGGTAAAATCCTCAGCTCGGAACTATAAGACTATGCAGCATGCGATAACTCGTTACAGCGGTACGCTTTGTACATATACATTTTCTGCCAAATCTTTTTTTGTATATCACAACTATAGGTGGCATCGAATTGATTGCCTACGCCGACATAGATAAATTTGTTGAATACAACCGGGCGTAGCTATCCGCTTTCCTAGTTTCATAATTTGATGGTATTACATCACGATTCACCGGAGTACATGAGTGGATTTGTCACTCTTCTTATGGCATGTTTTATATCTTCGCTATGTATTATTTGATGCATTGAAGTTAACTTACATAAATATTAATTGTAAATCACGAAAGCACATAAGCATCATGAGGTCGCCATCTCCATTTGCAAAGCCACGTATGCTGCGATGGCCAAAAATAAAGTTTCCAGATGAATCCTTCACTGATTTATGAGGACACCAGGTGCATATAATAATATCACTTAGTTCTTATAATTATGTATTTATTTATCTTATAGTCATCACAATTTCAGATCGCCTTAACAGTTCCGCTTTCATTCGAGGACATATCAAGAGGAGACTCTCCTGAATCATTTTCCCCGGCCCAACATGCAATACATGTTGAGCCCGATAGCAGTCCCATTCTAAGTCCACTGAGTTCAGCCCCCATTGAATCTCCATATATCTCTCCTCGATATTCTCCCCCATCTAGTGTATCTAGCCCCGCCTCGCTACTACCCCCGTAAGGCTTTTATGGAGAGGATACTGTGTTTTGGGACTTGAAAGATATAGATATTTCTTTCAAGCAAATGACAGAGAGAATGGATGGATTGATTTGCGTGTTACCGCTATCGAGGAGGTTCTTGCCGCAAATGGGTCCTACCATACCTATTATTGGGGAAGCTCTTGTGAAGGTCACCACAGGGGGAACTCTTGAGGAAGTCGTGGGCAACACCGGCTACCGAGGAGCTTCCCTGTGGAGGCACAAGGGAGTCTCTGTGGAGACAACTACACTGGATACTTCCACTTGGGAAGCCCCCAAGGTACCTCCAGGGAAGCCCCTGAGTCCACCATGGGGAAGCTATCAGGAGGCCTCCAATGCACATGAAGATGCTCAAGCCTTTAATCGACAAAGATTGAGTGGTGTGAAAGCTTGGTAGATAAGGAAGAGGAAAGTGTTAGTTCCCCTTCACACACACACTTGAGAAGTCACGAGCAAGAATAAGTGATGTGGTGGCCTCCACTCAAGATGAGAAGAAGAAAGAGGTATTAAGTTACTTTCTTTTAAATTTGAGATAATAGAAATAGATTTTACTAAATTTTTTATAGGTTCGCAAAGGTAAGCCAAGAAGGTCGATTACCCACGACTATCATTGTGGTGGAGGAGCATCGGGGTATGAATCATCTCAAGATCGATCCTTAATTCATAGTGAATCTAGCTCTTCATCACTAACTTTCATCATCATAATTTTATTGCAAACAGAGGCACATCACATCATTTTCTCATCCGTGAGCTATTCGCCTAAGTCGATGCTCCATCTTATCGACGCCATGCCTCGAGAGGACAAGTCAATCTTCAATCGCCTCCTTCATACATAAAATAACCTATTCATTTAATTTAAGCTCACTTTAAAATATTTATCACTTGCGGTGATACATTCACCGAGAATATCATTATTGCGAGGCGGTCGATGAGTTCGATGATCAATATCTCGATGCACATTGATGCCTTCACCTTCTTATTACCAGAGTACTTCTTCAGGTATGTCCCCTATTTGTACATCTCATGCTTGCACTAGGTAAGTTACCCCATAAATATGCAGGGTATTACAATTTAATCATTATTTGTATATATGGGAACTACAATTTATAAATGTTCTCTTCTTTTCTTACAAAGCTATGCAAAATATGGCATACACAAGGAAAGCAAAATGTTCATCCAGCATGTCACTACAAACAGTGTGTCAAGGGCTGAGCTACTTTACTTCCAATTATAGATAATCAGCACTGGACACTCCTGGTTGGGCATATTAAGCTAGTGGCTTGATATTTTTATGACTCATTACCAAAACCAACCCATAAGGCCATTCTTTCAGAGATTGTAAGAGTTATTTTCAATTTGGTTTTAAACCGGTTTTTTATTATTGACTAAACTTCTTACTATTCAGATCAAATTACTTGTTAAAAATGCTGACCAATCTTTTGTGAGCGATCCCAAAAAATGGCCAATCAAAATGGTGAGTAAGATGCCAATCCAAGATAACAGTGTTGACTGCGGGATGTTTGTCTGCAAGTACATGGAGGCAGCAATTAGAAAATCCTCACTTAACTGGGCTGACCCCCAAGATTGGCCTAAGAAGATGAATTGCTTAGGGCCGAGTTCGCTTACGTTATCTTTTATTTGGGAATGAAAAAGCCAAGCTAAGAACTGTATATTTAAAGTTTGATAAGTAAGAAATAATTGTACAGAGTATTTCATTTTTTTTCAATATTATTGGGCAGAGAACACCTGCAGTTTGGATCTTTTATTATTAGCAGAGAACACCTGCAGCAATTTGGTTGATAGTTGGAATGCTTTACTGGGATGTGTTTCATCTGTGCTCTGTGTACTCTCCTGGGAGTACACAATATTTCATCTATTTTTCTTCAATTTTCCTTGACAGTTTTGGATAAATTATGATTAGCAGAGAACATCTGCAGTAACCTATTTGAAGCTGGATTGCTCAACTGAGATGTGTTTCGTTTGTACTATCTATGTTATTTATGCTAATTGTACTCTCTGTACTCTTTGTACTCTCTATTTTTTTCAGCAATCTATTTTTTTCCATTTCCACTTTTGCTTTGCAGGACGAAGAGGAATTGTTCACTATAACCTTAAAGCAAGTTGGATGCTCCTGGGTTGGCTTTTTATGAGTTTTCTGAGTAATTTTGTATGTGTATACTCTCTGTACTCTCTGTACTCTCTATACTCTTTGTACTCTCTATACTCTCTGTACTCTCTGTACTCTCTGAATTTATATTATATTTTAAATTCAGATCAAATGAAAAGGTGAAGCTAAAGTTGGATGCAATCTGTTTCGTCTGTACTCTCTGAGTTTGATTGGTGGTAATCTATATGATTACATATATATATATATATATATATATACACACGTAGCATGGAAACTAACTCAAATGATAAATATGTCCCATTTAATCAACACTTTTAATAATTATTACATAATAATAGTTAATTTATAAATAATATGATAACATAAAAATTTAGATGACAATATCTACCAAAATTCAATTATTTTGATATGAGAATACTATAAAAGTTTATTAAGAATTGATGTATTATATTTTTAAAATAAAATCAATGGTTTGAGATTCTCTCTTAAAATATTTATTTTATTAGTTTAGAGAGTAACCTCCAAAATGAGATCCATATTATGTTAATGATAATTTTATCATTCATATGCTTGTTTTCATCCATCATGTTTATTTAAAATTAATTAAATTATACTTTTTTAATTGAATTAAAAGATAGTGAAATAAAAAATATAAATAATAAAATTAGCCACTTCATAATACAAAATATATTGTCGATGATGCGACTTACCAACGTCTTATTCACAAATATAAATTTTGAAGGCAGTGTGGAGCAAATTATATATTTGAAGATGATGAATTTTTTTAAATAATGTAATAACTAAAGTGTCATCTGAATTAAATTAATATTATTGATAAATTTATAAATAATTACTAAACTAATATCGTCAGTACTAATATAATCATCACAAATTTTTTTTTCTTTTTCATAAAATGTAGAGTACTTTATAGAGTACATATATCAAACTATGTAATGCCTGCAATGGAAATCATTCTCGTAGCAGGTAGACTCATCAATCAAATGCAATTTGGTAAAATATGAGAGATTTAGTTGCCACAGTCTAAGAATTACAAAGTTATGTACCCTCTATACTCTCTGTAATCTCTGTACTCTCTGTACTCTCCTACAAGTATAGAGCTTTATTGGCATTTTTATAATAATAAGTACATTTCAGAATAAAGCTACTCAAAAGAAGAAATTCATCCTAATAAAGAAATGATTGCACAGTCTGGAGCATGAGAAGGTCATCCTAATGCCACTCGGGATCTTCCTAACCAATCCCATAGGTGATTGCTAGTGCTGTTAAGTAAAAGTCATCTTGGAGACTCTAAAGCTTTGCAAAATGATTGCCGTCGAAGAACACATAACTAAATGATATCATGCATTGAAATATTTTTTACGTAATAATATTCATCATCAACTTAGTGTACCTTCAGACCCTCCGATTGTTGAGCTCGAGTTGAATTCGAGGTAGAACATCAGCTTAATGATTTTTAACACATCGATGTGTGCTATTCTATGCGTCAAAAACACTCGGCATGAGAAAGGTGTTGCGTGACGAAATACATTCGACACTATCGCTTTGAACTTTGGTTTTTTGTAACAATAAAATATGATGGTTTGAAGATTAGCGGATTATTTTAAATACTACAAATTAAGAGGCAAATAGAGAATTACTCTTGGCTTTCTTGGATCTCTCCCAATATCCCTTAAGCTTTCATTTGAACACCCTTGACGTTTAACGGATCCTTCAAGATATCTTTTCTCTTGTCTGTTGTAGCTGACTTCTTCTTCTTAGCAGCTCTACAGCTGGAAGAGAAATCCCACTTAGTATAGAGTCGACATCGTCGTATAATTTTTTTAAGGATTGAAGCATATAGTCCCCTTATTATTTACCACGTTACGATACTTATTTGATATGCATATCTAACGTGGTTCAAAAATAATGCCGAGTATTTTCATCTTGCCTTGACATCTCTTAATTTTCTATATGTATTATCGATGTAAATATCCCTTTTGCTCACGTAGACTATCTTGAGAAGATACTTATCCGAATGCACTACATCTTCACTAAGACTCGATATAATGGGCATAAAGTAATCCCATCATTTCAAATTTCTTACAAGTACAAGTTACATCTAGGGTAGTCTCATCGAAATGGACAATCTATATTTTGGATGAATTTTTATTCTCTAAGTTTCTCATCAAATACTCCATGGGGTACGTCATTTTGACCACTTACTAATAGGCCTAACTCCATGCAAAATTCTTCCTCAAACATAGTATCCTTTCTTGTATAAAACATAACTTATTTTAGAATTGACGGTCTTAACAACGCAATCGATGGCTGGCTACACTTAAAGTCTTCGTCATGTTCATTCTGGTGCCATGTTTCCATAACCTTCTCCAACCCCAAGAAATAATCTATGAGTGAACTTGTTGGTTTAGAGATTATGTGACATACGTTGTTCATTGACTCACTACGTTGTATTGACAAGATGCCCATGCAGAATGAGTCTTTGTTGAATGCAGTGGACCACTTGAATCTAATTTTATAAAGCTCAGACAGCCAAAGATGATCATGCAAATTATCTTCTTCTAGCATGGCAGACCAAGCTTCTTCAAACTCTTCCTATGAGTCACATTTGCTCATGCATGCATAAAATAGCCCTTGTACCCTCTTATTACTATTAAAACAGTGAACCTTGGAAGGAGCTTTCTTCAAAATATGTCATTGGCACAACCTATGATGAGTATACGGTAATACAATTTTGATAGCTCGTCTAGCCGATCTTGATCGATGAATATTATTGTAGGATGTCATCCATCAAAGAAAATGTCGGAATAGCCATGAGAATGACTCAATCGTCTCTTCGATAAAAAAACTCCAAATATCACATTTTGCCTGATGATTCACTCCAACAAGAGGACACAAACAAGATTATATTTATTGAGTCGATAGCTTGTATCAAAATTATCACATTACCAAAATAATCATATTCTATCCTAGACATATCTTTGCTCCAAAAAAAAACTTAATATGCAATCTGACTCATCAACTTGTACATCACATGCAAACATTTTGTCCGCTGCTTGCCTTTCCTTAAACAATTGTATTAATGCATTCTTGTCACCATTCAGATCCTCGATCTTTTCTCTTTTCAATAAAATTGAAAATATCTCTTTTTTGTGAATCCAATATTCTCTACACTGCCAACCTCCTCACTTAGATAGTTGAATGCATCAGTTGCTCTAATTTCGGCCTCTGTCATAGTCTTCAACATGAAAGCCTTTTCATCACTAATGCATCTGTGTGATCTGAGAAGATGTAGGTCAGCAGGCTTTGCCAATGAATTATTATGACTTTTTATATATTTTTTAACCATCCAGTTCCCGTACAAGTCAACAGAGAATCTAATCATGGCCGGACAAGCCATCCTTGTATCAGTTTTTTGGAATTTTGCTAAGCCATTTAGGCGGATTTTTTCGACCGCTTTTGCACATAAAAATATTTTGATTTCAATTTCTTGAGTTTGTAACTAGTATGGTCCTTCCAACACAAGCCAGTTTGATGTGCGTAGTCACAGTACAATGCATACGCCTCCGTTTCATTCTGAACAGTGGTGCCATTCACCTGCCAAGACAGCTCCACATAAATGTGACATGTAAAATAGCTCTACAAATAAACATATTCCCTCCAAAGAGGCCAAAGAAAGGGAAAAAATGAGCTAAATATAGACAGTACATATGCAAAAATCATCCAAACATTCCACCAAATTACTTCCAATGTAATGTAATGAATATAATCTGAACAACGCGTCCAAAGAAACTAGAAAAAATATCCACAAAATCATATGTACTCTCAAGAGAGTACAGAGAGTACATATGCAAAATAACACTAAAAAAATAACCAAACAGTCTCCAAACAAGTAAAGAAATTATCATAGAAACATAAATAGTATTATATCAAGTTACACATGAGTTGAGAAGAGTACAAAGTCTGAGTACAGAGAGTCTGGGATCTTCGCTTTCAAGTGGGCTTCTTTTGCTTTATATTTTTTACCTTTAATATACTCTTTAAGAGCTTCCTCACTGGAGTGCTAACCTCAGATAGCACATTCCCTATGCCATAAGACCTCCCTCTTTGGCATCCCTATTATCACAACTTCATCGAGGGTGATGCTCTTTAAGGCTTCTTTTGCTTTTCGTAAGGCTTCTTTTGATTTGTGTTTTTACCTTCAAGATGCTCTTTAAGGGCTTCCTCAGAAGTACCTCAGATAGCACATTACCTATAAGACCTTCTCCCTCTGTTTGGCATCCCTATAATTGCAACTTTTCATCGGGGTGAAAGGAATACGCACCCGAAATCTTGCTTATCTATGTCCCAACAAGACAGGATTGAGGTCATGTCTATTGAGTCTTGTTGAATTTTGTGAAGTCTAATGAATTGATGCAGATGAAACCTCGTAAAAATCAATGACTTCATTACTAAAG